>JAMPIV010017640.1:0-438183 GCA_024509875.1 Oreohelix idahoensis
AGACACCACCAGCTGTGATGGTCATTGATTACTGTGTCAGTCAGCACACCGAGCAAAGTGGAGACAGTTGTTGTTGATGCCATACAAGACACCACCAGCTGTGATGGTCATTGATTACTGTGTCAGTCAGCAAACCGAGCAAAGTGGAGACAGTTGTTGTTGATGCCATACAAGACACCACCAGCTGTGATGGTCATTGATTACTGTGTCAGTCAGCACACCGAGCAAAGTGGAGACAGTTGTTGTTGATGCCATACAAGACACCACCAGCTGTGATGGTCACTGATTACTGTGTCAGTCAGCACACCGAGAAAAGTGGAGACAGTTGCTGTTCATGCGACACAAGACACCACAAGATATGATGGTCATTGATTACTGTGTAAGTCAGCACACCGAGCAAAGTGGAGACAGTTGTTGTTGATGCCATTCAAGACACCACCAGCAGTGATGGTCATTGATTACTGTGTCACTCAGCACACCGAGCAAAGTGGAGACAGTTGTTGTTGATGCCATACAAGACACCACCAGCTGTGATGGTCATTGATTACTGTGTCAGTCAGCACACCGAGCAAAGTGGAGACAGTTGTTGTTGATGCCATACAAGACACCACCAGCTGTGATGGTCATTGATTACTGTGTCAGTCAGCACACCGAGCAAAGTGGAGACAGTTGTTGTTGATGCCATACAAGACACCACCAGCTGTGATGGTCATTGATTACCGTGTCAGTCAGCAAACCGAGCAAAGTGAAGACAGGTTGTTGTTGATGCCATACAAGACACCACCAGCTGTGATGGTCATTGATTACTGTGTAAGTCAGCACACCGAGCAAAGTGGAGACAGTTGTTGTTGATGCCATACAAGACACCACCAGCTGTGATGGTCATTGATTACTGTGTCAGTCAGCACACCGAGCAAAGTGGAGACAGTTGTTGTTGATGCCATACAAGACAAGACACCACCAGCTGTGCTGGTCATTGATTCCTGTGCCAGCAACAAAACCAAGCAACGTGGAGACAGTTGTTGTTGATGCCATACAAGACACCACCAGCTGTGATGGTCATTGATTACTGTGTCAGTCAGCACACCGAGCAAAGTGGAGACAGTTGTTGTTGATGCCATACAAGACACCACCAGCTGTGATGGTCATTGATTACTGTGTCAGTCAGCACACCGAGAAAAGTGGAGACAGTTTTTGTTGATGCCATACAAGACACCACCAGCTGTGATGGTCATTGATTACTGTGTAAGTCAGCAAACCGAGCAAAGTGGAGACAGTTGTTGTTGATGCCATACAAGACACCACCAGCTGTGATGGTCATTGATTACTGTGTCAGTCAGCACACCGAGCAAAGTGGAGACAGTTGTTGTTGATGCCATACAAGACACCACCAGCTGTGATGGTCATTGATTACTGTGTCAGTCAGCACACCGAGCAAAGTGAGACAGTTGTTGTTGATGCCGTACAAGACACCACCAGCTGTAAGGGTCGTTGATTACTGTGTCAATCAGCAAACCGAGCAAAGTGGAGACAGTTGTTGTTGATGCCATACAAGACACCACCAGCTGTGATGGTCATTGATTACTGTGTCAGTCAGCAAACCGAGCAAAGTGGAGACAGTTGTTGTTGATGCCATACAAGACACCACCAGCTGTGATGGTCATTGATTACTGTGTCAATCAGCACACCGAGCAAAGTGGAGACAGTTGTTGTTGATGCCATACAAGACACCACCAGCTGTGATGGTCATTGATTACTGTGTAAGTCAGCAAACCGAGCGAAGTTGAGACAGTTGTTGTTGGTGCCATACAAGACACCACCAGCTGTGATGGTCATTGATTACTCTGTCAGTCAGCAAACCGATCAAAGTGGAGACAGTTGCTGTTGATGCCATACAAGACACCACCATCTGTGATGGTCATTGATTACTGTGTCAGTCAGCACACCGAGCAAAGTGGAGACAGTTGTTGTTGATGCCATACAAGACACCACCAGCTGTGATGGTCATTGATTACTGTGTCAGTCAGCAAACCGAGCAAAGTGGAGACAGTTGTTGTTGATGCCATACAAGACACCACCAGCTGTGATGGTCATTGATTACTGTGTCAGTCAGCACACCGAGCAAAGTGGAGACAGTTGTTGTTGATGCCATACAAGACACCACCAGCTGTGATGGTCATTGATTACTGTGTCAGTCAGCAAACCGAGCAAAGTGGAGACAGTTGTTGTTGATGCCATACAAGACACCACCAGCTGTGATGGTCATTGATTACTGTGTCAGTCAGCACACCGAGGAAAGTGGAGACAGTTGTTGTTGATGCCATACAAGACACCACCAGCTGTGATGGTCATTGATTACCGTGTCAGTCAGCAAACCGAGCAAAGTGGATACAGGTTGTTGTTGATGGCATACAAGACACCACCAGCTGTTATGGTCACTGATTACTGTGTCAGTCAGCACACCGAGCAAAGTGGAGACAGTTGTTGCTGATGCCATACAAGACACCACCAACTGTGATGGTCATTGATTACTGTGTCAATCAGAACACCGAGCAAAGTGGAGACAGTTGTTGATACCATACAAGACACCACGAGCTTTGATTGTCATTGATTACTGTGTAAGTCAGCAAACCGAGCAAAGTGGAGACCGTTGTTGTTGATGCCATACAAGACACCACCAGGTGTGATGGTCATTGATTACTGCGACAGTCAGCACACCAAGCAAAGTGGAGACAAGTGTTGATGCCATTCAAGACACCACCAGCTGTGATTATCATTGATTACTGTGTAAGTCAGCAAACCGAGCAAAGTGGAGACCGTTGTTGTTGATGCCATACAAGACACCACCAGCTGTGATGGTCATTGATTACTGTGTCAGTCAGCACACCGAGCAACGTGGAGACAGTTGTTGTTGATGCCATACAAGACACCACCAGCTGTGATGGTCATTGATTACTGTGTCAGTCAGCACACCGAGCAAATAGGAGAAAGTTGTTGTTGATGCAATACAAGACACCACCAGCTGTGATGGTCATTGATTACTGTGTAAGTCAGCACACCGAGCAAAGTGGAGACAGTTGTTGTTGATGCCATACAAGACACCACCAGCTGTGATGGTCATTGATTACTGTGTCAGTCAGCAAACCGAGCAAAGTGGAGACAGTTGTTGTTGATGCCATACAAGACACCACCAGCTGTGATGGTCATTGATTACTGTGTAAGTCAGCACACCGAGCAAAGTGGAGACAGTTGTTGTTGATGCCATACAAGACACCACCAGCTGTGATGGTCATTGATTACTGTGTAAGTCAGCAAACCGAGCAAAGTGGAGACAGTTGTTGTTGATGCCATACAAGACACCACCAGCTGTGATGGTCATTGATTACTGTGTCAGTCAGCACACCGAGCAAAGTGGAGACAGTTGTTGTTGATGCCATACAAGACACCACCAGCTGTGATGGTCATTGATTACTGTGTCAGTCAGCAGACCGGGCAAAGTGGAGACAGGGGTTGTTGATGCCATACAAGACACCACCAGCTGTGATTGTCATTGATTACTGTGTCAGCAAAGTGGAGACAGGTTGTTGTTGATGCCATACAAGACACCACCAGCTGTGATGGTCATTGATTACTGTGTCAGTCAGCACACCGAGCAAAGTGGAGACAGTTGTTGTTGATGCCATACAAGACACCACCAGCTGTGATGGTCATTGATTACTGTGTCAGTCAGCACACCGAGCAAAGTGGAGACAGTTGTTGTTGATGCCATACAAGACACCACCAGCTGTGATGGTCATTGATTACTGTGTCAGTCAGCACACCGAGCAAAGTGGAGACAGTTGTTGTTGATGCCATACAAGACACCACCAGCTGTGATGGTCATTGATTACTGTGTCAGTCAGCACACCGAGCAAAGTGGAGACAGTTGTTGTTGATGCCATACAAGACACCACCAGCTGTGATGGTCATTGATTACTGTGTCAGTCAGCACACCGAGCAAAGTGGAGACAGTTGTTGTTGATGCCATACAAGACACCACCAGCTGTGATGGTCATTGATTACTGTGTCAGTCAGCAAACCGAGCAAAGTGGAGACAGTTGTTGTTGATGCCATACAAGACACCACCAGCTGTGATGGTCATTGATTACTGTGTCAGTCAGCACACCGAGCAAAGTGGAGACAGTTGTTGTTGATGCAATACAAGACACCACCAGCTGTGATGGTCATAGATTACTGTGTCAGTCAGCACACCGAGCAAAGTGGAGACAGTTGCTGTTGATGCCATACAAGACACCACCAGCTGTGATGGTCATTGATTACTGTGTAAGTCAGCAAACCGAGCAAAGTGGAGACAGTTGTTGTTGATGCCATACAAGACACCACCAGCTGTGATGGTCATTGATTACTGTGTCAGTCAGCACACCGAGCAAAGTGGAGACAGTTGTTGTTGATGCCATACAAGACACCACCAGCTGTGATGGTCATTGATTACTGTGTCAGTCAGCACACCGAGCAAAGTGGAGACAGTTGTTGTTGATGCCATACAAGACACCACCAGCTGTGATGGTCATTGATTACTGTGTCAGTCAGCAAACCGAGCAAAGTGGAGACAGTTGTTGTTGATGCCATACAAGACACCACCAGCTGTGATGGTCATTGATTACTGTGTCAGTCAGCACACCGAGCAAAGTGGAGACAGTTGTTGTTGATGCCATACAAGACACCACCAGCTGTGATGGTCATTGATTACTGTGTCAGTCAGCACACCGAGCAACGTGGAGACAGTTGTTGTTGATGCCATACAAGACACCACCAGCTGTGATGGTCACTGATTACTGTGTAATTCAGCAAACCGACCAAAGTGGAGACAGTTGTTGTTGATGCCACACAAGACACCACCAGCTGTGATGGTCATTGATAACTGTATCAGTCAGCACACCGAGCAAAGTGGAGACAGTTGTTGTTGATGCCATACAAGACACCACCAGCTGTGATGGTCATTGATTACTGTGTCAGTCAGCACACCGAGCAAAGTGGAGACAGTTGTTGTTGATGCCATACAAGACACCACCAGCTGTGATGGTCATTGATTACCGTGTCAGTCAGCAAACCGAGCAAAGTGAAGACAGGTTGTTGTTGATGCCATACAAGACACCACCAGCTGTGATGGTCATTGATTACTGTGTCAGTCAGCACACCGAGCAAAGTGGAGACAGTTGTTGTTGATGCCATACAAGACACCACCAACTGTGATGGTCATTGATTACTGTGTCAGTCAGCACACCGAGCAAAGTGGAGACAGTTGTTGTTGATGCCATACAAGACACCACCAGCTGTGATGGTCATTGATTACTGTGTCAGTCAGCAAACCGAGCAAAGTGGAGACAGTTGTTGTTGATGCCATACAAGACACCACCAGCTGTGATGGTCATTGATTACTGTGTCAGTCAGCAAACCGAGCAAAGTGGAGACAGTTGTTGTTGATGCCATACAAGACACCACCAGCTGTGATGGTCATTGATTACTGTGTCAGTCAGCAAACCGAGCAAAGTGGAGACAGTTGTTGTTGATGCCATACAAGACACCCCCAGCGGAGTAGGACATTGAATACTGCGGCAGTCAGCACACCGAGCAAAGTGGAGACAGTTGCTGTTGATGCCATACAAGACACCACCAGCTGTGATGGTCATTGATTACTGTGTAAGTCAGCAAACCGAGCAAAGTGGAGACAGTTGTTGTTGATGCCATACAAGACACCACCAGCTGTGATGGTCATTGATTACTGTGTCAGTCAGCACACCGAGCAAAGTGGAGACAGTTGTTGTTGATGCCATACAAGACACCACCAGCTGTGATGGTCATTGATTACTGTGTCAGTCAGCACACCGAGCAAAGTGGAGACAGTTGTTGTTGATGCCATACAAGACACCACCAGCTGTGACGGTCATTAATTACTGTGTAAGTCAGCACACCGAGCAAAGTGGAGACAGTTGTTGTTGATGCCATACAAGACACCACCAGCTGTGATGGTCATTGATTACTGTGTCAATCAGCACACCGAGCAAAGTGGAGACAGTTGTTGTTGATGCCATACAAGACACCACCAGCTGTGATGGTCATTGATTACTGTGTCAGTCAGCACACCGAGCAAAGTGGAGACAGTTGTTGTTGATGCCATACAAGACACCACCAGCTGTGATGGTCATTGATTACTGTGTCAGTCAGCACACCGAGCAAAGTGGAGACAGTTGTTGTTGATGCCATACAAGACACCACCAGCTGTGATGGTCATTGATTACTGTGTAAGTCAGCAAACCGAGCAAAGTGGAGACAGTTGTTGTTGATGCCATACAAGACACCACCAGCTGTGATGGTCATTGATTACTGTGTAAGTCAGCAAACCGAGCAAAGTGGAGACAGTTGTTGTTGATGCCATACAAGACACCACCAGCTGTGATGGTCATTGATTACTGTGTCAGTCAGCACACCGAGCAAAGTGGAGACAGTTGTTGTTGATGCCATACAAGACACCACCAGCTGTGATGGTCATTGATTACTGTGTAAGTCAGCAAACCGAGCAAAGTGGAGACAGTTGTTGTTGATGCCATACAAGACACCACCAGCTGTGATGGTCATTGATTACTGTGTCAGTCAGCACACCGAGCAAAGTGGAGACAGTTGTTGTTGATGCCATACAAGACACCACCAGCTGTGATGGTCATTGATTACTGTGTCAGTCAGCAAACCGAGCAAAGTGGAGACAGTTGTTGTTGATGCCATACAAGACACCACCAGCTGTGATGGTCATTGATTACTGTGTCAGTCAGCAAACCGAGCAAAGTGGAGACAGTTGTTGTTGATGCCATACAAGACACCACCAGCTGTGATGGTCATTGATTACTGTGTCAGTCAGCACACCGAGCAAAGTGGAGACAGTTGTTGTTGATGCCATACAAGACACCACCAGCTGTGATGGTCATTGATTACTGTGTCAGTCAGCACACCGAGCAAAGTGGAGACAGTTGTTGTTGATGCCATACAAGACACCACCAGCTGTGATGGTCATTGATTACTGTGTCAGTCAGCACACCGAGCAAAGTGGAGACAGTTGTTGTTGATGCCATACAAGACACCACCAGCTGTGATGGTCATTGATTACTGTGTCAGTCAGCAAACCGAGCAAAGTGGAGACAGTTGTTGTTGATGCCATACAAGACACCACCAGCTGTGATGGTCATTGATTACTGTGTCAGTCAGCAAACCGAGCAAAGTGGAGACAGTTGTTGTTGGTGCCATACAAGACACCACCAGCTGTGATGGTCATTGATTACTCTGTCAGTCAACAAAATTGAGCAAAGTGAAGACAGGTTGTTGTTGATGCCATACAAGACACCACCAGCTGTGATGGTCATTGATTACTGTGTAAGTCAGCAAACCGAGCAAAGTGGAGACAGTTGTTGTTGATGCCATACAAGACACCACCAGCTGTGATGGTCATTGATTACTGTGTAAGTCAGCAACCGAGCAAAGTGGAGACAGTTGTTGTTGATGCCATACAAGACACCACCAGCTGTGATGGTCATTGATTACTGTGTCAGTCAGCAAACCGAGCAAAGTGGAGACAGTTGTTGTTGATGCCATACAAGACACCACCAGCTGTGATGGTCATTGATTACTGTGTCAGTCAGCACACCGAGCAAAGTGGAGACAGTTGTTGTTGATGCCATACAAGACACCACCAGCTGTGATGGTCATTGATTACTGTGTCAGTCAGCAAACCGAGCAAAGTGGAGACAGTTGTTGTTGATGCCATACAAGACACCACCAGCTGTGATGGTCATTGATTACTGTGTCAGTCAGCAAACCGAGCAAAGTGGAGACAGTTGTTGTTGATGCCATACAAGACACCACCAGCTGTGATGGTCATTGATTACTGTGTCAGTCAGCAAACCGAGCAAAGTGGAGACAGTTGTTGTTGATGCCATACAAGACACCACCAGCTGTGATGGTCATTGATTACTGTGTCAGTCAGCACACCGAGCAAAGTGGAGACAGTTGATGTTGATGCCATACAAGACACCACCAGCTGTGATGGTCATTGATTACTGTGTCAGTCAGCAAACCGAGCAAAGTGGAGACAGTTGTTGTTGATGCCATACAAGACACCACCAGCTGTGATGGTCATTGATTACTGTGTCAGTCAGCACACCGAGCAAAGTGGAGACAGTTGTTGTTGATGCCATACAAGACACCACCAGCTGTGATGGTCATTGATTACTGTGTAAGTCAGCAAACCGAGCAAAGTGGAGACAGTTGTTGTTGATGCCATACAAGACACCACCAGCTGTGATGGTCATTGATTACTGTGTCAGTCAGCAAACCAAGCAAAGTGGAGACAGTGGTTGATGCCACACAAGACACCACCAGCTGTCATGGTCATTGATTACTGTGTCAGTCAGCAAACCGAGCAAAGTGGAGACAGTTGTTGTTGATGCCACACAAGACACCACCAGCTGTGATGGTCATTGATTACTGTGTCAGTCAGCACACCGAGCAAAGTGGAGACAGTTGTTGTTGATGCCATACAAGACACCACCAGCTGTGATGGTCATTGATTACTGTGTCAGTCAGCACACCGAGCAAAGTGGAGACAGTTGTTGTTGATGCCATACAAGACACCTCCACCAGCTGTGATGGATGGTCATTGATTACTGTGTAAGTCAGCAAACCGAGCAAAGTGGAGACAGTTGTTGTTGATGCCATACAAGACACCACCAGCTGTGATGGTCATTGATTACTGTGTCAGTCAGCACACCGAGCAAAGTGGAGACAGTTGTTGTTGATGCCATACAAGACACCACCAGCTGTGATGGTCATTGATTACTGTGTAAGTCAGCAAACCGAGCAAAGTGGAGACAGTTGTTGTTGATGCCATACAAGACACCACCAGCTGTGATGGTCATTGATAACTGTATCAGTCAGCACACCGAGCAAAGTGGAGACAGTTGTTGTTGATGCCATACAAGACACCACCAGCTGTGATGGTCATTGATTACTGTGTCAATCAGCACACCGAGCAAAGTGGAGACAGTTGTTGTTGATGCCATACAAGACACCACCAGCTGTGATGGTCATTGATTACTGTGTCAGTCAGCAAACCGAGCAAAGTGGAGACAGTTGTTGTTGATGCCATACAAGACACCACCAGCTGTGATGGTCATTGATTACTGTGTCAGTCAGCACACCGAGCAAAGTGGAGACAGTTGTTGTTGATGCCATACAAGACACCACCAGCTGTGATGGTCATTGATTACTTTGTCAGTCAGCACACCGAGAAAAGTGGAGACAGTTGCTGTTCATGCGACACAAGACACCACCAGCTGTGATGGTCATTGATTACTGTGTAAGTCAGCAAACCGAGCAAAGTGGAGACAGTTGTTGTTGATTCCATACAAGACACCACCAGCTGTGATGGTCATAGATTACTGTGTCAGTCAGCAAACCGAGCAAAGTGGAGACAGTTGTTGTTGATGCTATACAAGACACCACCAGCTGTGATGGTCATTGATTACTGTGTCAGTCAGCACACCGAGCAAAGTGGAGACAGTTGTTGTTGATGCCATACAAGACACCACCAGCTGTGATGGTCATTGATTACTGTGTCAGTCAGCACACCGAGCAAAGTGGAGACAGTTGTTGTTGATGCCATACAAGACACCACCAGCTGTGATGGTCATTGATTACTGTGTCAGTCAGCAAACCGAGCAAAGTGGAGACAGTTGTTGTTGATGCCATACAAGACACCACCAGCTGTGATGGTCATTGATAACTGTATCAGTCAGCACACCGAGCAAAGTGGAGACAGTTGTTGTTGATGCCATTCAAGACACCACCAGCAGTGATGGTCATTGATTACTGTGTCACTCAGCAAACCGAGCAAAGTGAAGACAGGTTGTTGTTGATGGCATACAAGACACCACCAGCTGTGATGGTCATTGATTACTGTGTCAGTCAGCAAACCGAGCAAAGTGGAGACAGTTGTTGTTGATGCCATACAAGACACCACCAGCTGTGATGGTCATTGATTACTGTGTCAGTCAGCACACCGAGCAAAGTGGAGACAGTTGTTGTTGATGCCATACAAGACACCACCAGCTGTGATGGTCATTGATTACTGTGTCAGTCAGCAAACCGAGCAAAGTGGAGACAGTTGTTGTTGATGCCATACAAGACACCACCAGCTGTGATGGTCATTGATTACTGTGTCAGTCAGCACACCGAGCAAAGTGGAGACAGTTGTTGTTGATGCCATACAAGACACCACCAGCTGTGATGGTCATTGATTACTGTGTCAATCAGAACACCGAGCAAAGTGGAGACAGTTGTTGATACCATACAAGACACCACGAGCTTTGATTGTCATTGATTACTGTGTAAGTCAGCAAACCGAGCAAAGTGGAGACCGTTGTTGTTGATGCCATACAAGACACCACCAGGTGTGATGGTCATTGATTACTGCGACAGTCAGCACACCAAGCAAAGTGGAGACAGTTGTTGTTGATGCCATACAAGACACCACCAGCTGTGATGGTCATTGATTACTGTGTAAGTCAGCAAACCGAGCAAAGTGGAGACAGTTTTTGTTGATGCCATACAAGACACCACCAGCTGTGATGGTCATTGATTACTGTGTAAGTCAGCACACCGAGCAAAGTGGAGACAGTTGTTGTTGATGCCATACAAGACACCACCAGCTGTGATGGTCATTGATTACTGTGTAAGTCAGCACACCGAGCAAAGTGGAGACAGTTGTTGCTGATGCCATACAATACACCACCAACTGTATTGGTTATTGATTACTGTGTCAATCAGAACACCGAGCAAAGTGGAGACAGTTGTTGATGCCATACAAGACACCACCAGCTGTAATGGTCATAAATTACTGTGTCAGTCAGCAAACCGAGCAAAGTGGAGACAGTTGTTGTTGATGCCATACAAGACACCACCAGCTGTGATGGTCATTGATTACTGTGTCAGTCAGCAAACCGAGCAAAGTGGAGACAGTTGTTGTTGATGCCATACAAGACACCACCAGCTGTGATGGTCATTGATTACTGTGTCAGTCAGCACACCGAGCAAAGTGGAGACAGTTGTTGTTGATGCCATACAAGACACCACCAGCTGTGATGGTCATTGATTACTGTGTAAGTCAGCAAACCGAGCAAAGTGGAGACAGTTGTTGTTGATGCCATACAAGACACCACCAGCTGTGATGGTCATTGATTACTGTGTCAGTCAGCAAACCGAGCAAAGTGGAGACAGTTGTTGTTGTTGATGCTATACAAGACACCACCAGCTGCTGTGATGGTCATTGATTACTGTGTAAGTCAGCACACAGAGCAAAGTGGAGACAGTTGTTGTTGATGCCATACAAGACACCACCAGCTGTGATGGTCATTGATTACTGTGTCAGTCAGCACACCGAGCAAAGTGGAGACAGTTGTTGTTGATGCCATACAAGACACCACCAGCTGTGATGGTCATTGATTACTGTGTCAGTCAGCAAACCGAGCAAAGTGGAGACAGTTGTTGTTGATGCCATACAAGACACCACCAGCTGTGATGGTCATTGATTACTGTGTCAGTCAGCACACCGAGCAAAGTGGAGACAGTTGTTGTTGATGCCATACAAGACACCACCAGCTGTGATGGTCATTGATTACTGTGTCAGTCAGCACACCGAGCAAAGTGGAGACAGTTGTTGTTGATGCCATTCAAGACACCACCAGCAGTGATGGTCATTGATTACTGTGTCACTCAGCAAACCGAGCAAAGTAAAGACAGGTTGTTGTTGATGGCATACAAGACACCACCAACTGTGATGGTCATTGATTACTGTGTCAATCAGAACACCGAGCAAAGTGGAGACAGTTGTTGATACCATACAAGACACCACGAGCTTTGATTGTCATTGATTACTGTGTAAGTCAGCAAACCGAGCAAAGTGGAGACCGTTGTTGTTGATACCATACAAGACACCACCAGCTGTGATGGTCATTGATTACTGCGACAGTCAGCACACCAAGCAAAGTGGAGACAAGTGTTGATGCCATTCAAGACACCACCAGCTGTGATGGTCATTGATTACTGTGTAAGTCAGCAAACCGAGCAAAGTGGAGACAGTTGTTGTTGATGCCATACAAGACACCACCAGCTGTGATGGTCATTGATTACTGTGTCAGTCAGCACACCGAGCAACGTGGAGACAGTTGTTGTTGATGCCATACAAGACACCACCAGCTGTGATGGTCATTGATTACTGTGTCAGTCAGCACACCGAGCAAATAGGAGAAAGTTGTTGTTGATGCAATACAAGATACCACCAGCTGTGACGGTCATTAATTACTGTGTAAGTCAGCACACCGAGCAAAGTGGAGACAGTTGTTGTTGATGCCATACAAGACACCACCAGCTGTGATGGTCATTGATTACTGTGTCAATCAGCACACCGAGCAAAGTGGAGACAGTTGTTGTTGATGCCATACAAGACACCACCAGCTGTGATGGTCATTGATTACTGTGTCACTCAGCACACCGAGAAAAGTGGAGACAAGTGTTGATGCCATACAAGACAACACCAGCTGTGATGGTCATTGATTACTGTGTAAGTCAGCAAACCGAGCAAAGTGGAGACAGTTTTTGTTGATGCCATACAAGACACCACCAGCTGTGATGGTCATTGATTACTGTGTAAGTCAGCAAACCGAGCAAAGTGGAGACAGTTGTTGATGATGCCATACAAGAAGCAACCAGCTGTGATGGTCATTGATTACTTTGTAAGTCAGCACAACGCGCAAAGTGGAGACAGTTGTTGTTGATGCCATACAAGACACCACCAGCTGTGATGGTCATTGATTACTGTGTAATTAAGCAAACCGACCAAAGTGGAGACAGTTGTTGTTGATGCCACACAAGACATCACCAGCTCTGATGGTCATTGATAACTGTATCAGTCAGCACACCGAGCAAAGTGGAGACAGTTGTTGTTGATGCCATACAAGACACCACCAGCTGTGATGGTCATTGATTACTGTGTCAATCAGCACACCGAGCAAAGTGGAGACAGTTGTTGTTGATGCCATACAAGACACCACCAGCTGTGATGGTCATTGATTACCGTGTCAGTCAGCAAACCGAGCAAAGTTAAGACAGGTTGTTATTAATGCCATACAAGACACCACCAGCTGTGATGGTCATTGATTACTGTGTCAGTCAGCACACCGAGCAAAGTGGAGACAGTTGTTGTTGATGCAATACAAGACACCACCAGCTGTGATGGTCATAGATTACTGTGTCAGTCAGCACACCGAGCAAAGTGGAGACAGTTGCTGTTGATGCCACACAAGACACCACCAGCTGTGATGGTCATTGATTACTGTGTAAGTCAGCAAACCGAGCAAAGTGGAGACAGTTGTTGTTGATGTCATACAAGACACTACCAGCTGTGATGGTCGTAGGTTACTGTGTCAGTCAGCAAACCGAGCAAAGTGGAGACAGTTGTTGTTGATGCCATACAAGACACCACCAGCTGTGATTGTCATTGATTACTGTGTCAGTCAGCAAACCGAGCAAAGTGGAGACAGTGGTTGATGCCAAACAAGACACCACCAGCTGTGATGGTCATTGATTACTGTGTAAGTCAGCACACAGAGCAAAGTGGAGACAGTTGTTGTTGATGCCATACCAGACACCACCAGCTGTGATGGTCATTGATTACTGTGTCAGTCAGCACACCGAGCAAAGTGGAGACAGTTGATGTTGATGCCATTTAAGACACCACCAGCTGTGATGGTCACTGATTACTGTGTAACTCAGCAAACCGACCAAAGTGGAGACAGTTGTTGTTGATGCCACACAAGACACCACCAGCTGTGATGGTCATTGATAACTGTATCAGTCAGCTCACCGAGCAAAGTGGAGACAGTTGTTGTTGATGCCATACAAGACACCACCAGCTGTGATGGTCATTGATTACTGTGTCAGTCAGCACACCGAGGAAAGTGGAGACAGTTGTTGTTGATGCCATACAAGACACCACCAGCTGTGATGGTCATTGATTACCGTGTCAGTCAGCAAACCGAGCAAAGTGAAGACAGGTTGTTGTTGATGCCATACAAGACACCACCAGCTGTGATGGTCATTGATTACTGTGTCAGTCAGCACACCGAGCAAAGTGGAGACAGTTGTTGTTGATGCCATACAAGACACCACCAGCTGTGATGGTCATTGATTACTGTGTCAGTCAGCACACCGAGCAAAGTGGAGACAGTTGTTGTTGATGCCATACAAGACACCACCAGCTGTGATGGTCATTGATTACTGTGTCAGTCAGCAAACCGAGCAAAGTGGAGACAGTTGTTGTTGATGCCATACAAGACACCACCAGCTGTGATGGTCATTGATTACTGTGTCAGTCAGCAAACCGAGCAAAGTGGAGACAGTTGTTGTTGATGCCATACAAGACACCACCAACTGTGATGGTCATTGATTACTGTGTCAGTCAGCAAACCGAGCAAAGTGGAGACAGTTGTTGTTGATGCCATACAAGACACCACCAGCTGTGATGGTCATTGATTACTGTGTAAGTCAGCAAACCGAGCAAAGTGGAGACAGTTGTTGTTGATGCCATACAAGACACCACCAGCTGTGATGGTCATTGATTACTGTGTCAGTCAGCAAACCGAGCAAAGTGGAGACAGTTGTTGTTGATGCCATACAAGACACCACCAGCTGTGATGGTCATTGATTACTGTGTCAGTCAGCAAACCGAGCAAAGTGGAGACAGTTGTTGTTGATGCCATACAAGACACCACCAGCTGTGATGGTCATTGATTACTGTGTCAGTCAGCACACCGAGCAAAGTGGAGACAGTTGTTGTTGATGCCATACAAGACACCACCAGCTGTGATGGTCATTGATTACTGTGTCAGTCAGCACACCGAGCAAAGTGGAGACAGTTGTTGTTGATGCCATACAAGACACCACCAGCTGTGATGGTCATTGATTACTGTGTCAGTCAGCACACCGAGCAAAGTGGAGACAGTTGTTGTTGATGCCATACAAGACACCACCAGCTGTGATGGTCATTGATTACTGTGTCAGTCAGCACACCGAGCAAAGTGGAGACAGTTGTTGTTGATGCCATACAAGACACCACCAGCTGTGATGGTCATTGATTACTGTGTCAGTCAGCACACCGAGCAAAGTGGAGACAGTTGTTGTTGATGCCATACAAGACACCACCAGCTGTGATGGTCATTGATTACTGTGTCAGTCAGCAAACCGAGCAAAGTGGAGACAGTTGTTGTTGATGCCATACAAGACACCACCAGCTGTGATGGTCATTGATTACTGTGTAAGTCAGCACACCGAGCAAAGTGGAGACAGTTGTTGTTGATGCCATACAAGACACCACCAGCTGTGATGGTCATTGATTACTGTGTCAGTCAGCACACCGAGCAAAGTGGAGACAGTTGTTGCTGATGCCATACAAGACACCACCAGCTGTGATGGTCATAAATTACTGTGTCAGTCAGCAAACCGAGCAAAGTGGAGACAGTTGTTGTTGATGCCATACAAGACACCACCAGCTGTGATGGTCATTGATTACTGTGTCAGTCAGCACACCGAGGAAAGTGGAGACAGTTGTTGTTGATGCCATACAAGACACCACCAGCTGTGATGGTCATTGATTACTGTGTCAGTCAGCACACCGAGCAAAGTGGAGACAGTTACTGTTGATGCCACACAAGACACCACCAGCTGTGATGGTCATTGATTACTGTGTAAGTCAGCAAACCGAGCAAAGTGGAGACAGTTGTTGTTGATGCCATACAAGACACCACCAGCTGTGATGGTCATTGATTACTGTGTCAGTCAGCACACCGAGCAAAGTGGAGACAGTTGTTGTTGATGCCATACAAGACACCACCAGCTGTGATGGTCATTGATTACCGTGTCAGTCAGCAAACCGAGCAAAGTGAAGACAGGTTGTTGTTGATGCCATACAAGACACCACCAGCTGTGATGGTCATTGATTACTGTGTAAGTGAGCAAACCGAGCAAAGTGGAGACAGTTGTTGTTGATGCCATACAAGACACCACCAGCTGTGATGGTCATTGATTACTGCATCAGTCAGCACACGAGCAAAGTAGAGACAGTTGTTGTTGATGCCATACAAGACACCACCAGCTGTGATGGTCATTGATTACTGTGTCAGTCAGCACACCGAGCAAAGTGGAGACAGTTGTTGTTGATGCCATACAAGACACCACCAGCTGTGATGGTCATTGATTACTGTGTCAGTCAGCAAACCGAGCAAAGTGGAGACAGTTGTTGTTGATGCCATACAAGACACCACCAGCTGTGATGGTCATTGATTTCTTTGTCAGTCAGCACACCGAGCAAAGTGGAGACAGTTGATGTTGATGCCATACAAGACACCACCAGCTGTGATGGTCATTGATTACTGTGTCAGTCAGCACACCGAGCAAAGTGGAGACAGTTGATGTTGTTGTGGTTGATGCCATACAAGACACCACCAGCTGTGATGGTCATTGATTACTGTGTCAGTCAGCACACCGAGCAAAGTGGAGACAGTTGTTGTTGATGCCATACAAGACACCACCAGCTGTGATGGTCATTGATTACTGTGTCAGTCAGCACACCGAGCAAAGTGGAGACAGTTGTTGTTGATGCCATACAAGACACCACCAGCTGTGATGGTCATTGATTACTGTGTCAGTCAGCACATCGAGCAAAGTGGAGACAGTTGTTGTTGATGCCATACAAGACACCACCAGCTGTGATGATCATTGATTACTTTGTCAGTCAGCACACCGAGAAAAGTGGAGACAGTTGCTGTTCATGTGACACAAGACACCACCAGCTGTGATGGTCATTGATTACTGTGTAAGTCAGCAAACCGAGCAAAGTGGAGACAGTTGTTGTTGATTCCATACAAGACACCACCAGCTGTGATGGTCATAGATTACTGTGTCAGTCAGCAAACCGAGCAAAGTGGAGACAGTTGTTGTTGATGCTATACAAGACACCACCAGCTGTGATGGTCATTGATTACTGTGTAAGTCAGCAAACCGAGCAAAGTGGAGACAGTTGTTGTTGATGCCATACAAGACACCACCAGCTGTGATGGTCATTGATTACTGTGTCAGTCAGCACACCGAGCAAAGTGGAGACAGTTGTTGTTGATGCCATACAAGACACCACCAGCTGTGATGGTCATTGATTACTGTGTCAGTCAGCACACCGAGCAAAGTGGAGACAGTTGTTGTTGATGCCATACAAGACACCACCAGCTGTGATGGTCATTGATTACTGTGTCAGTCAGCACACCGAGCAAAGTGGAGACAGTTGTTGTTGATGCCATACAAGACACCACCAGCTGTGATGGTCATTGATTACTGTGTCAGTCAGCACAACCGACCGAAGTGGAGACAGTTGTTGTTGATGCCATACAAGACACCACCAGCTGTGATGGTCATTGATTACTGTGTCAGTCAGCACACCGAGCAAAGTGGAGACAGTTGTTGTTGATGCCATACAAGACACCACCAGCTGTGATGGTCATTGATTACTGTGTCAGTCAGCACACCGAGCAAAGTGGAGACAGTTGTTGTTGATGCCATACAAGACACCACCAGCTGTGATGGTCATTGATTACTGTGTAAGTCAGCAAACCGAGCAAAGTGGAGACAGTTGTTGTTGATGCCATACAAGACACCACCAGCTGTGATGGTCATTGATTACTGTCAAAGTGGAGACAGTTGTTGTTGATGCCATACAAGACACCACCAGCTGTGATGGTCATTGATTACTGTGTCAGTCAGCAAACCGAGCACAGTGGAGACAGTTGTTGTTGATGCCAAACAAGACACCACCAGCTGTGATGGTCATTGATTACTGTATCATTCTGCAAACCGAAAAAGTGGAGACAGTTGCTGTTGATGCCATACAAGACACCACCAGCTGTGATGGTCATTTATTACTGCATCAGTCAGCAAACCGAGCAAAGTGGAGACAGTTGTTGTTGATGCCATACAAGACACCACCAGCTGTGATGGTCATTGATTACTGTGTCAGTCAGCACACCGAGCAAAGTGGAGACAGTTGTTGTTGATGCCATACAAGACACCACCAGCTGTGATGGTCATTGATTACTGTGTCAGTCAGCAAACCGAGCAAAGTGGAGACAGTTGTTGTTGATGCCATACAAGACACCACCAGCTGTGATGGTCATTGATTACTTTATCAGTCAGCACACCGAGCAAAGTGGAGACAGGACAGTTGTTTTTGATGCCATACAAGACACCACCAGCTGTGATGGTCATTGATTACTGTGTCAGTCAGCAAACCGAGCAAAGTGGAGACAGTTGTTGTTGATGCCATACAAGACACCACCAGCTGTGATGGTCATTGATTACTGTGTCAGTCAGCACACCGAGCAAAGTGGAGACAGTTGTTGTTGATGCCATACAAGACACCACCAGCTGTGATGGTCATTGATTACTGTGTCAGTCAGCACACCGAGCAAAGTGGAGACAGTTGTTGTTGATGCCATACAAGACACCACCAGCTGTGATGGTCATTGATTACTGTGTCAGTCAGCAAACCGAGCAAAGTGGAGACAGTTGTTGTTGATGCCATACAAGACACCACCAGCTGTGATGGTCATTGATTACTGTGTCAGTCAGCAAACCGAGCAAAGTGGAGACAGTTGTTGTTGATGCCATACAAGACACCACCAGCTGTGATGGTCATTGATTACTGTGTCAGTCAGCACACCGAGCAAAGTGGAGACAGTTGTTGTTGATGCCATACAAGACACCACCAGCTGTGATGGTCATTGATTACTGTGTAAGTCAGCAAACCGAGCAAAGTGGAGACAGTTGTTTATGATGCCATACAAGAGACCACCAGCTGTGATGGTCATTGATTACTGTGTCAGTCAGCACACCGAGCAACGTGGAGACAGTTGTTGTTGATGCCATACAAGACACCACCAGCTGTGATGGTCATTGATTACTGTGTCAGTCAGCAAACCGAGCAAAGTGGAGACAGTTGTTGTTGATGCCATACAAGACACCACCAGCTGTGATGGTCATTGATTACTGTGTCAGTCAGCACACCAAGCAAAGTGGAGACAGTTGTTTTTGATGCCATACAAGACACCACCAGCTGTGATGGTCATTGATTACTGTGTCAGTCAGCAAACGAGGAAGGTGGAGACAGTTGTTGTTGATGCCATACAAGACACCACCAGCTGTGATGGTCATTGATTACTGTGTCAGTCAGCACACCGAGCAAAGTGGAGACAGTTGTTGTTGATGCCATACAAGACACCACCAGCTGTGATGGTCATTGATTACTGTGTCAGTCAGCACACCGAGCAAAGTGGAGACAGTTGTTGTTGATGCCATACAAGACACCACCAGCTGTGATGGTCATTGATTACTGTGTCAGTCAGCAAACCGAGCAAAGTGGAGACAGTTGTTGTTGATGCCATACAAGACACCACCAGCTGTGATGGTCATTGATTACTGTGTCAGTCAGCACACCGAGCAAAGTGGAGACAGTTGTTGTTGATGCCATACAAGACACCACCAGCTGTGATGGTCATTGATTACTGTGTCAGTCAGCACACCGAGCAAAGTGGAGACAGTTTTTTGTTGATGCCATACAAGACACCACCAGCTTTGATGGTCATTGATTACTGTGTCAGTCAGCACACCGAGCAAAGTGGAGACAGTTGTTGTTGATGCAATACAAGACACCACCAGCTGTGATGGCCATAGATTTAAGTGTGGAGACAATCAGCAGCTGTGATGGTCATTGATTACTGTGTCGTCAGCAAACCGAGCAAAGTGGAGACAGTTGATGTTGATGCCATACAAGACACCACCAGCTGTGATGGTCATTGATTACTGTGTCAGTCAGCAAACCGAGCAAAGTGGAGACAGTTGTTGTTGATGCCATACAAGACACCACCAGCTGTGATGGTCATTGATTACTGTGTCAGTCAGCACACCGAGCAAAGTGGAGACAGTTGTTGTTGATGCCATACAAGACACCACCAGCTGTGATGGTCATTGATTACTGTGTCAGTCAGCAAACCGAGCAAAGTGGAGACAGTTGTTGTTGATGCCATACAAGACACCACCAGCTGTGATGGTCATTGATTACTGTGTCAGTCAGCACACCGAGCAAAGTGGAGACAGTTGTTGTTGATGCCATACAAGACACCACCAGCTGTGATGGTCATTGATTACTGTGTCAGTCAGCACACCGAGCAAAGTGGAGACAGTTGTTGTTGATGCCATACAAGACACCACCAGCTGTGATGGTCATTGATTACTGTGTCAGTCAGCACACCGAGCAAAGTGGAGACAGTTGTTGTTGATGCCATACAAGACACCACCAGCTGTGATGGTCATTGATTACTGTGTCAGTCAGCAAACCGAGCAAAGTGGAGACAGTTGTTGTTGATGCCATACAAGACACCACCAGCTGTGATGGTCATTGATTACTGTGTCAGTCAGCACACCGAGCAAAGTGGAGACAGTTGTTGTTGATGCCATACAAGACACCACCAGCTGTGATGGTCATTGATTACTGTGTCAGTCAGCACACCGAGCAAAGTGGAGACAGTTGTTGTTGATGCCATACAAGACACCACCAGCTGTGATGGTCATTGATTACTGTGTCAGTCAGCAAACCGAGCAAAGTGGAGACAGTTGTTGTTGATGCCATACAAGACACCACCAGCTGTGATGGTCATTGATTACTGTGTCAGTCAGCAAACCGAGCAAAGTGGAGACAGTTGTTGTTGATGCCATACAAGACACCACCAGCTGTGATGGTCATTGATTACTGTGTCAGTCAGCACACCGAGCAAAGTGGAGACAGTTGTTGTTGATGCCATACAAGACACCACCAGCTGTGATGGTCATTGATTACTGTGTCAGTCAGCACACCGAGCAAAGTGGAGACAGTTGTTGTTGATGCCATACAAGACACCACCAGCTGTGATGGTCATTGATTACTGTGTCAGTCAGCAAACCGAGCAAAGTGGAGACAGTTGTTGTTGATGCCATACAAGACACCACCAGCTGTGATGGTCATTGATTACTGTGTCAGTCAGCACACCGAGCAAAGTGGAGACAGTTGTTGTTGATGCCATACAAGACACCACCAGCTGTGATGGTCATTGATTACTGTGTCAGTCAGCAAACCGAGCAAAGTGGAGACAGTTGTTGTTGATGCCATACAAGACACCACCAGCTGTGATGGTCATTGATTACTGTGTCAGTCAGCACACCGAGCAAAGTGGAGACAGTTGTTGTTGATGCCATACAAGACTCCACCAGCTGTGATGGTCATTGATTACTGTGTCAGTCAGCACACCGAGCAAAGTGGAGACAGTTGCTGTTGATGCCACACAAGACACCACCAGCTGTGATGGTCATTGATTACTGTGTAAGTCAGCAAACCGAGCAAAGTGGAGACAGTTGTTGTTGATGCCATACAAGACACCACCAGCTGTGATGGTCATTGATTACTGTGTCAGTCAGCACACCGAGCAAAGTGGAGACAGTTGTTGTTGATGCCATACAAGACACCACCAGCTGTGATGGTCATTGATTACTGTGTAAGTCAGCAAACCGAGCAAAGTGGAGACAGTTGTTGTTGATGCCATACAAGACACCACCAGCTGTGATGGTCATTGATTACTGTGTCAGTCAGCACACCGAGCAAAGTGGAGACAGTTGTTGTTGATGCCATACAAGACACCACCAGCTGTGATGGTCATTGATTACTGTGTCAGTCAGCAAACCGAGCAAAGTGGAGACAGTTGTTGTTGATGCCATACAAGACACCACCAGCTGTGATGGTCATTGATTACTGTGTCAGTCAGCAAACCGAGGAAAGTGAAGACAGGTTGTTGTTGATGCCATACAAGACACCATCAGCTGTTATGGTCATTGATTACTGTGTCAGTCAGCACACCGAGCAAAGTGGAGACAGTTGTTGTTGATGCCATACAAGACACCACCAGCTGTGATGGTCATTGATTACTGTGTCAGTCAGCACACCGAGCAAAGTGGAGACAGTTGTTGTTGATGCCATACAAGACACCACCAGCTGTGATGGTCATTGATTACTGTGTCAGTCAGCAAACCAAGCAAAGTGGAGACAGTGGTTGATGCCACACAAGACACCACCAGCTGTCATGGTCATTGATTACTGTGTCAGTCAGCAAACCGAGCAAAGTGGAGACAGTTGTTGTTGATGCCATACAAGACACCACCAGCTGTGATGGTCATTGATTACTGTGTCAGTCAGCAAACCGAGCAAAGTGGAGACAGTTGTTGTTGATGCCATACAAGACACCACCAGCTGTGATGGTCATTGATTACTGTGTCAGTCAGCAAACCGAGCAAAGTGGAGACAGTTGTTGTTGATGCCATACAAGACACCACCAGCTGTGATGGTCATTGATTACTGTGTCAGTCAGCAAACCGAGCAAAGTGGAGACAGTTGTTGTTGATGCCATACAAGACACCACCAGCTGTGATGGTCATTGATTACTGTGTCAGTCAGCAAACCGAGCAAAGTGGAGACAGTTGTTGTTGATGCCATACAAGACACCACCAGCTGTGATGGTCATTGATTACCGTGTCAGTCAACAAAATTGAGCAAAGTGAAGACAGGTTGTTGTTGATGGCATACAAGACACCACCAGCTGTGATGGTCATTGATTACTGTGTCAGTCAGCAAACCGAGCAAAGTGGAGACAGTTGTTGTTGATGCCATACAAGACACCACAAGCTGTGATGGTCATTGATTACTGTGTCAGTCAGCACACCGAGCAAAGTGGAGACAGTTGTTGTTGATGCCATACAAGACACCACCAGCTGTGATGGTCATTGATTACTGTGTCAGTCAGCACACCGAGGAAAGTGGAGACAGTTGTTGTTGATGCCATACAAGACACCACCAGCTGTGATGGTCATTAATTACTGTGTCAGTCAGCAAACCGAGCAAAGTGGAGACAGTTGTTGTTGATGCCATACAAGACACCACCAGCTGTGATGGTCATTGATTACTGTATCAGTCAGCACACTGAGCAAAGTGGAGACTTTTGTTGTTGATAGCCATACAAGCTGGTACACCACCAGCTGTGATGGTCAGTTCGTCCAAGATATTTACCGATAATAAATGGCTTGAAAACATGACATGCTCTTATCTCAAATCTCAGACTGGCTGTTTAGTTAAAGCTATCGGTCACAGTTATATTCCTAGTTCACCAAACTCGTAAAGACCAGTAAAAAGCTTAAAGTACGCGGTATACCCTGCAAAATGTAAAATAATACACATATCTCGGCAGAAATATTGACAAAGTTGGAGGGACAGACAATGATATTCAAAAAAAAAAATTACAAAATGCAAGAGGAGCATTCAATGCATTGGAAGTAAATGGAGATAAAGAGCAATCAAGTCCAGCACAATCAAGTCATTCCTATTGCATGGCTATGAAACATGGAGAACAACAAAAACAACAACCAAAAAGCGACAGACTTTCATAAATGGATGCTTACGTAGAATAGAAGGATTAAAGTGGCATGACATGATCACAATGTGGAACTGATGACAAGAACCAGACAAGTGACAGTAGAACAGGAAATTAGAAGAAGACGATGGCGATGGATAGGACACACACTGAGGACTCCTGTTCATAGCATTACAAGGCAGTCCTTGTTCTGAATCCCCAGGGTAAGAGGCAGACATAGACAAAAAAAAGACGATGAAACGAGAACTGGAGACATGAAAAGGATGAGGAAGAACTTGAGCTGATGGCACGTCACTTGAGGTCTTGGTATTTACTTGTTGAAGGCATATGCTCCTTGTGGAACTAAAAGTTATTGAACGTTGTGTGCCAGTACGTTAAGGAGCGTTTCATGTGTGCCAGTACGTTAAGGAGCGTTCCATGTGTGCCAGTACGTTAAGGAGCGTTGCATGTGTGCCAGCACGTTAAGGAGCGTTTCATGTGTGCCAGTACGTTAAGGAGCGTTCCAGGTGTGCCAGTACGTTAAGAAGCGTTCCATATGTGCCAGTACGTTAAGGAGCGTTCCATGTGTGCCATTACGTTAAGGAGCGTTCCATGTGTGCCAGTACGTTAAGGAGCGTTCCATGTATGCCAGTACGTTAAGGAGCGTTCCATGGTTTCTTAATAAAACCACAACGTATGCCGACGGTATAAATGGCTACTTCAGAATGTCAAAGTCTATAATAGTTTTGTTACACGTAATTGTGTACATCTCCCCTTAAACAAAAAGAATGACAGAAGTCAGATGGAAGAAGATGTCTAGAGTATGAGGCAAGATTTCATATCTCTGAAAAAATTATTTATTCATTCTGTCATTTCCTGCACAGCTGATTTGTGAACACGTTCTAAATAAACTAAATGTTTGTCTTGTTTTT
Organism: Oreohelix idahoensis; assembly: GCA_024509875.1. NCBI lineage: Eukaryota > Metazoa > Mollusca > Gastropoda > Stylommatophora > Oreohelicidae > Oreohelix > Oreohelix idahoensis. The sequence goes on from JAMPIV010017640.1 coordinate 24,563, forward strand.
TGGCGAGGCGCGTCCGTTAAGCCTAGACACAAGTTCGTCGTTTACATTAGGGCGCATTTCTTTTAAAAAAGGCCTTGCAGTCAAGGTTGTAACGGGTGGTTGATATCTGGTGATTTGTGATATAGTTGTAACGTGTAGTACTGGTGTGATAATGGTATAATCGTACTGGTGGTATTAATGTTCAGTGTGAGATATAAACAGGGAGATAGAGATATAGACAGAGAGAGATAGAGATAAAGATAGAGAGATAAAAATCTATATGAGCGATAGAGAAATAGAGATATTAATAGAGAGACAGAGAAATAGATAGAGAGAATGTAGATAGATAGGTATATATATATGAGAGAGAGAGAAGAGCGAGAGAGAAGATTGATGATAACTGTCACGGTATGTTTTGTGACATCTGTAACAGGTGTATGCTTCGCTGAAAGCAAAGCCGACGTGTTGTAACCGTTGATGTTGACGGTGTAGGATGTTGGGCCTCTAAAGGGTTAAGAAACAATGATTTAGATTCGTTGGCTCTCTAGGTTTTGTATTATGAAATAAAAAAATTCAAATGCTGTGTGTGTGTGATGTGTGTGAGTGTGTGTGTGAGTGTGTGTGTGTGTGTGTGTGTGTGTGTGTGTGTGTGTGTGTGGGTGTAAAAAAACAACAACTTGTTGTTCCGATATTTACCATTTAAAATAAGGTGCCGCGTCTGTGTAAATTGGCGTTATCTATAAAATTCGTGACTTGAGATGGGAAGTGCATAGAGTCTATTTGCCTGTCCATATACCTGTATATTTTCAGGTAATGCCTCTTATCATCGGATAAGACTAACATAATTTTTATTACGCGCACAGCAGGAGGGAATCTGGGAGTGAAGAAAGAGTGTAGCCAGTTAAAGACAGACTAGAACTACTACCTCCTTGGGCATGTCGTAAAATGCGACTTACATAAGTTTGTGCTTGAGGTTGGAATCCTGATCATGTCAAACATATTGTAACAGAAGCTACCAGTGCAAGAGTACATGAATGTTTGGTGCAGGCTTCGTGGTGCAGGCTTCGTGGTGCAGGCTTCGTGGTGCAGGCTTCGTGGTGCAGGCTTCGTGGTGCTTCCATGCTCATAAGAAGAAGAAGAAGAAGAAGCAGAAGATGATGAAGATGAAAAAGTGCAGACATTTTTTTTTGGTAACAGGCTTTTCTTACTTTTGTCAAAAAATGATTTCTAAAACAGTGTACCACAATTTTAATTTGAATGTAATCATCATCATTACCTGTCAACACCCTGACAATGCCGGAAAAAGTCGTATAAAACACTTCCTGTGAGTGTCATCATGTTAGTGCATCTCCATGTTTTCTTCATACGTTCATATCTATTTCCAGTTCCAAGCTTCGTTAGATTTTTTCGATTTTCTTCCACCTTTTACCTTGGCGATTCCAGACTAAGGATTGCCTTATAAAGTTATCAACATGTTTTTCAATTTGTGTCCTAAAAAAGTTCTTCTCACCTCTTTATCTGGCACTTACTTGACGCTGGTCATCAGTTTCTCATTGGGGATATTGTCATTCAGTTTGCATCATCCTGTTGTACGCTGGTTTTGTTAATGAAAGAAGACTTGATGGTTTCATATTGGTTATTCTCCATACTGTATAGCAATACAATAGGACCGCCTTGCGATTTTATTTGAAGATTCTAAATTGTTATGCCGGACTTGATTTTTGTAGAAGTTTATTTGGCTTAAAGTGTCTACATTTGGCTGACCTCAAGCCATGTAACTATATGAGTTCCTTTTACGATAGGAAAGGCAAACGGTTTTTTATCCTTGAAAAGTGATTTTTTTTTTTTTGGGCTACTTGATTTCCCAGAGTTGCGTCTCAGTTGTGCATTTACAACTACTTATTATTAAGCCACTTGTTAGGAGTAGATCCTCACCATTGGTCCACCCACTTCGCACATTTTGATAAAAGCTAGATTTTAATTGACGGTCCCTAACTTCTGAGCGATTTTTCTCAAAAGCTGGATATGTAGCACAAAGTGTTAAGGGAAATTATAGTAGATTTTATCTACGGTTCAGATTGACTGTGTGATCATGTGCAAATAGCCTGTAACGTTATTAGTCCATGGAATTTATTGTCTTCTTCGTTTCAACAAATTATCTTATCAAAAATAGTCATTAAGTGTTGAGTTTTATTTCTTGTACATCCTTGATGTAATAAGTACACTTTAAATACCCCAAAGACCATTTCACATGTGTGTATGAAGAAAGATTGTGAGCACTTCTATTTCAAAGAAATCAGTTGAAGAATACGTCTACTGATTCAGTAAGGTTGTTTTTTACAGGCTTTTCTTTAACTTGCAACGCATGTCACTCTCTTGTCACTCTCTTATCACCTTCAAATCTTGCAATCGATTTTTCAATCACTTCAAGATGAGCAATAGCTCTGCAACTTGACATAGTTGTGTATTCCTCATTACAATACAATAATCAGTCGTAAAAATAATAAAATGAATAAAATTAAAATTAATTTTAATTTTTTGTTGTATTGTATCATCACTGAAATGGGCGATAACTGCAAATAATCTAGGTATGTTCTTTCCAAAAAGATTGTCTCTCTTCAGAGAAATATTAAAACTTCTTCCTGCCCCCCCCTACCCCCCCCCACCCCCCCCCCCCCCACCCCCCCCCCCCCTTTTCCACTCACACACTATTGCACGCGCGTGCAGACATACACACAACTGACAACTACATTTTAAAAAAAATGTAATTTACAACTCTTATTAAAATAAAAAAAACAACACCAACAAAAACTAAATACATATATCAACTCTCCGTGTAATATATGAAATAATGAAATCCCCCTCCTGTGCTCTGGACTCGTTTATCGCAAACTGATAATGTCATTAGTGGATCGATTACATTTGACTTAAATTTAAAAACAACACAAAAATAACACTAAAAAGAAGAAAATAAAAAATATATAAAATTATATTTCTAAACACAGACTTTTAATGCACTAAAAAGCCACAAATAATTTTTCAAGGAGTTTATATCTTGCAGTCATAAAATGTAACATCAAATGGACAAAAAGCCAGGGGCGCTGATTCCACATGAAATTAACTTCTGCTTTATACTTCATTACACACTTATGGATACAATATACGATAAGCGCTTAAGCGCCCCACGCTTTTTGTCAATTTGATGATACATTTTTTGACTGCAAGCTATAAACTTCTTGAAAAATTAGTTGTGGCTTTTTAGTGCATTAAAAGCCTGTGTTAGAAATATTATTTTAAATATTTTTTAATTAAAATTCAAATCTACATCATATATACGAGTTGAAACATTAACGTTTCTTTGAGAGAGGAATGCTCTAAAAATGTACTTGAAACGCAGATCGAACTCTCAGAGAATAAAACAATGACGCGATTACAAATTAAAGAAAGCTTTTTTTCTAAATCTTCTTTACTGGAATATTCTGAGAGTCCGAATGTCGAATGCAAATCTCTCTACACATCTCAAATACCAAGTCAGTTGTTTAGGATTCTAACCGCTTAACTTTTTATTTGGGACTTTGTATGTTATTGATTTTTTTTTTGTGGCTTTTTCTATACACGTGCCCCATTAGCAGACTAATTTTTTGCCAACTTTGTAATATCATCATCTCATCTCAGCCCGTAACCGGTCATGGGTCGTAGGGGTGCCATGGTGGAAGCATCAGCAGACAGGGTCCTCCACTGCTCTCTATCCTCAGCAATGCGTACAAGTGTGGAAAAACCGTGTCCTGCCCATTCTTTGATGTTATCAGCCCAGGATTTTCTCTGCCTTCCTCTTCTCCGTTTACCTTCGACTGTTCCCTGAAGGATCGTTTTCGAAAGGGAGTCATGACGAGTTACATGCCCAAACCAGGCAAGTTTTCGACGTTTCACTGTTGACAAAAGTGGTTCTTGGTGGCCTGCATAGGTGTTTATCTTCTCTCTAACATAGACATTTGTTTTGTGCTCTTTATAGCAAATGCGCAAAATTCTTCTATAACATTTATGCTCGAAAGCCTGAATCCTTCGCTCCGTATCTGCAGTGAGTGTCCAGCTCTCACACCCATACAAGAGAATAGATAATACAAGGGATTTGTATAATTTGATCTTCACAGGAAAACTGATGTTACTTTTCCAGATCACATTCAACCTTGTCATGGCAGCTGAGGCCATCTCAAGTCTTGTCTTGATTTCTTTAATTGATCTTCCATCACTGCATATAGTGGACCCGAGATATTTAAAGGTGTTAACTTCTTCTAACGTTTGCCCATTTAACGTAATGTTGGTCGGAACATGTTTCTTATGGCTATTCACCAATATCTTGCTTTTTTCTATATTAATTTCCATCCCATACGTTCTTGTTACTTTCTCCAGTCTAGAGGTAAGGTCTTGAAGTTCTGATTCTGATCCAGCTATCAGATCAATATCATCAGCAAAACGTAGGTTGCACAGAGGTCGGCCTCCAATCGATATGGTTGATTTATAATCGTAGAGAGCCTCCTGCATAATATGTTCTAGATAAATATTAAAGAGCACTGGGGACAGGATACATCCCTGCCGAACTCCTACAGTTGTTTTGAAAAATTCTCCAATGTCGTTGCTTGCAATATACTACTTGTCAAAAGTCAAGGGCCACCCTATTATTTTCAATACACTTTTATATAAGCGCATAGAATGATTAAATGAAGGAAGTTTTTAGTAAAAATGGGTGCAATATCTTCCTCTGACAGTGCTCTATGCACGTTAAGCATAAAAACCACTCACCGACAACCATGGTGATCACGTGCAATTTGGTTTGCTGACCATAAATTCACATTTTTAATCTGTTTTTTTCAAACTTCCGTTCAACCAAACAGGTGAAGTAATCGTGCTGATTGACATTCCACGTGCAATGGCGACTTTTCGTGAACAGAGTTCACTCTTAATTAGTTTTACAATCAGCAGACTTAGGCTAGTTTCATCACTTGCAAAAACCATGCCACCGAGAAGAAGTCTTGACACCTTACAAAGAATGAGGGCTATAGCGTGTGTTGAAAGTGGTTTATCTGTCCGTGAGGTTGCTAGACGGCTTGCAGTGTCACACTCTACTATCCAAAGAATTTTAGAGAGATTTCAGGCCACAGGAAGTGTGGAGGATCGCCACCGGCCAGGTCGCCCTAGATGCACCAATAGACATGATGACCGGTACCTCTTGTTGTCAGCCCTGCGCCATCGAACAGTGACTTGTTCCACTCTAAGATGTCAGCTGAGACAAACTGTAAACGTTAATGTCAGTCAAAGCACTATTCGCAGACGTTTACATGAATTTGGACTGGCTGCTGGACGTCCTGCAGCCAGAATCTCTCTTACTCCTGCTCATCGCAGAGCCCGTGTCGCTTGGTGTCGCGAGCACATCCGATGGACAAGGCAACAATGGAGTCAAGTTCTCTTCGCTGATGAATCTCGCTTCACTGTGTCATTCAATGATTGCAGGATTCGAGTTTGGAGACGACCAGGAGAGCGATTTACTGATGACACAATTCGAGAGGTGGATCTGTGGTGGGTTTTGATGTTATTACGTGTGGTTGCTATGTTACTTAATGTACTGAATGAGGTCAGCTGTGAAGGTCCCTGAGAATAACAGTTTATGTGAGTTTACAGAGTACCTTGCTACTACCACCTATGACCTCAAGCAGACTTATTTGTGACTAATATGACTTATAGCTACGTCTAATGTCTAGGGTAATGAAATGTGATGTGCTGGTAATTAAGTACACAAACACACACACACAAACACTAATATTAAGCTCTATGATCAAGTCAATTAACACTGTGTTTAAAATTTAGAAATTACAATTTTTTTCAATTTTATTTTGTCCTGAACCAAGTGTTTCTTCTGGTCAGGACTTTTAAATTAATGTGAATCAATTTCAATAAATTTACATAGAATCGGGTAAACACATGAAAGACTTGTACATATATATAATTTAAATTTGCTAATATTGTTACTAAACTAAAAAAGTCTTTAGGAACTAGTGCTGGATGTCGGGTCGGGATATTTGCATCATACCCAGTCTGTAGTTAACAGTGTTCATTTGCTCTTTAAACAGGATTAATGGTGGAAAAGTGTCTTAATACACAATGGAGTTTCTATTATATTATGTTCGTTGATGAATCTCAGCAGGCCAGGTCTTTGATACTTAACTGGCCTGGGACGATTGAGAAAAGTTGTTCCTTAGGCCCACTCCTCACTTGCTCTGAGGTAGTATGGTAGGCATCTCATTTCAGACAATGTTGTATTCGTCAGAACATCTGGCACTAGCACAGTGCCAGACAAAGAAACTCTGAAACCACAAAATTAGGCTATGTCTTAACATATTACCTAATCCACCATGTTTACAAGCATTAATACATTGAATTAACAAGACAGTGTCAGATCTCTCTGACCGACCCAGCACATCTACATCCAGGCTGTTGTCAAGTAGCACTAGTTTCCCATTCCTCTCCTCTATGGACTGCACTGCACCTGAAATATTTTCATTAATCTCTTTTTTCCATATAATAAGGTGGGTGATATGTTTCCACCTGACCACCTGAAAAGAAACATCTGTATTCTACCGTTCTGATAGATTATCATATTATATTTCAACCTCTAGGCCCTGGAACAGTTGACTGGGGACCTAGAATAAGTACTCACTTGTCGTAATCATTTTTCATTATATGGCAGTATCAATCACTCAGCATTTTAAATAAAAAGGTTAATAATTTCTTCCTTACCAAAATTCAAAATGAAAACACACAGTTACGTTGAAATAGCACAAACTCAGCTGAGCTGCTGGCTAGACTAGGGCGTCCCACTACTATTAGCACATATATTCAATGGACGACAAACTTCTTAGCCTCAACGATCTGCTTGTATGGATAGTCTTCAACAAAATGGCAACGAGCCGGCAAATTTTTAAATAATCTTAACTGTTTCGTCCAATGAGAGTACTTCCCCTCTAGAATTTAAAATTTCAAACTAAATGTCCAATTTTTGGTCAAATGTGTAGTGTATTTCTGTCGGTCGGTCTGTCCGAACTTGTCATTCCCCAAGATTGGACTTGGTTTTGGGCTCAACTACAAAAAAACTATTCAAATTTTTCCTCACCCCCTTCTTAGATTTCTACTGCGAAGATATTTTTAGATTCTATCCGCCTTGTCTCCCCCTTGTTTAGATGTAATTTTTTCTCTGCCTTCGTCTCAAGGACGCGTCAAATGTAACTTTAGTGAATGCAAAACTAACATCTGTTTGCGAGTCTGCATCGAACAAATCAGTCTTTTGTCAATAACTTCCGAGTTATCTGTCCGTCCTTTTATTTGAAAGCATATTATTTATCAGGAAAAGATAAGCTCTTAAACTAGCTAATTTTTGTGATTCTAAACCTATTAATAAGAAATTTCATATTTTTTCCATGTTAGTCTTGAAATCTTTACTACCACTCGTTCACTTCTTTTCCATGTACTGTCCAGCTATTTACGAGAGATTTACGTCATTCTCAATAAGAGCTAAGTCTGTTTTCGTGACCCAAGTGGCTACATGTTCTTACTTTACATCGTATTTCAAACACTAACTACAAGTTCGCGCGTATGCTAGACTTAGATTCAAACGCTTGCATATAGCATCATTTTTTTCTTCCCTCCTTTTCTTCCCCCGTCTGCAGGAATAGGCCTTTCGCGTCCCCATGTTATAATTAGTTTGTTTTTTTCATGACACTAGAAAACGATGGTACGGTCTACCAAAATCAACGCGCCTGTGGCGTGGGCGAAAAAGCCGCAGCGTAACTTAACTATATTGTATCCCTACATTTTATTTTAACTTTTATATGTATAATGGAGGATTTTACCGCTGTATCAATGTGCTCCACCACAGGATCGTTATGGCAGGGGTTCTGTCATGGTCTTGGGAGGCTTCTACAGACACGGCAGGACCCCACTCTACATCATCCAAGGCAACTTGACCGGTCCAAGATACTAGAACGAAATCTTGAGACCAATTGAACAGACTGCTCTGGAGGCCATAGGTGGTAATGCCATCCTCCAAGATGATAACGCTCGACCCCATCGACCTCGTGTGGTGAATGAGTTTATTCAGCAACATGGGATCAACAGGATGGCGTGGCCAGCTCATTCACCTGACCTTTCTCCGATTGAGCACCTCTAGGATGTCCTTGGTCGAAGATTGTCAACAAATCACCCCCTGCCAATGGATGTTGCAAAGCTGACTGCATTTCTGCTTCAGGAATGGCAAGCTGTTCATCACGATACTCTTCGGACCCTTGTGGACTCGATGCGTCTACGCTGTCTTGAATGCCTTGCTGCAAATGGTGGTCATACCCGATTTTGAAATGTCTATTTGTCCAATATCTATTGTGTGACTTTTGAAAAGGTGGGTGACACACTTCACAGCTTCATTGCGTTTGAATGTGTGTTTCCATTTCTTTACGTGACATGTCAATTTGGTATTCAATAAATGTCGTTTTGACTGATACCAATTACGTTTATATCAGATTTATTTTATGGTTTCAACCAAGGGTTTTCTAAGTGGCCCTTGACTTTTGACGAGTAGTATAATAGTTTTCTAGACACACTGCATTGACTTCTTTACATCAGAAGTGTATTTCATTGCGTCGGGCATCCTGAGCTTAAAATAGTAAAGAAATTATAAATACTTGTTTGGCCACAGTCTCCCCGAACACTGCCGGGTAGAAGGGACACAAACAGAGGTCTCAAACTCTTCTCTGCGCAGGTACAAACTAGGTCAGTGCTGTCTGTAGCATCAAAGAAGACCAAACTGGCGAGAGAAGCAAGTGCCAGAGGAAGACGGGTTATTTTTGTTTCTCGTAGGTTCAAATATGTGAGACTATGCAGCCTTTTGAACGCGAGAACCGAAATTTTGTTAATAGGATTGTTATTTAAGTGCAGAAATTGTATTTTAGAATTTGGCGGAAAGCTTGTATCAGTCAACTCCGTTATCATATTGTATACTAGCCAGACAGTAACGACGTTTGGGGGGAAGTCTGTACCATTAATCTCGTTTATAGCGTTTGAGGACAGCATCATGTCTGATAAATGCGGTAAGTTTGACATTACTCTCGGTATAGCAGGTAGGAAGTTGTATCTAAGGTCAAGTTCAAACAGATCCGGTGGCAAAGATCCTGAATATGTGTCTACTATTCTGTTGTATGTAAAGTCAAACTCTCCGACATGTATTAAAAACTCCAAGTTTGGTATAGTAGTTAGTTTGTTTACCTGTAGAGACACAGACGTCAATGTGTCTGCACAAGATAAAAGAACACTGCGTAGATGATTACCATCTGATATGTTATTATTATTCAAAATAAGTGAATACAATTTTGACTGAGGCAGCCAAGTAATATTTGCTATTTGGTTGTTTCCTAAATTTAGGTCCATTAGAATATTAAGCTTGGAAAGTGCCTTTGGAACCTCAGTTAAACTATTATTGAAAAGAGAAAGAGTCATTAATTTATCTATCACCATGTCTAACGCATTGTCTGGAAGATCAGAAACAAAACAGTTGTCCATATAGAGCTCTGTTAGATTTGAAAAGTACTGAATCCATGATGGCCTTGTGAGGATGCCCGCATTTCTGAGGTAAAGAGTTTCCAGTGTTAAACTAATGTGTTTCATAATATCCACATCCCATTCTAATATACTAGTGTCATAAATCTGAAGGTGATTCAAGTTTTTTAAATGAAGCAATGCGGCAGGAATTTTGGTGAATCGAGCATTCCAGAAGGTCAGTAATTCCAGTGTGTTTGCTGATCCATCAAATGCTGTTTCGTCTATAGTTGTAATGGGGTTGTATTCCAAAGTAAGTTCAGTCAGATTTGGGGGCAAGCTTCCAGCTGGTATCACAGTGATTTGATTCATCTGTAGATAATAAATACAACATGTTTAAAATTACTGCACATATCTTAAAAATCATATATAAGTGATACATTTAAAAATAAATGAAAAGCTGTAATTAAAAGGTACACCCAAGAACCTATGGCATAACACCAGCAAATTAATACAAGTAAAACTTCTGAGAACGTGCATCTTTCCGGTAGCCACATATGGATGTGAATCATGAACCATTACTCAAACATTAAAGAAAAAAATCGAATCTTTCGAAGCAAAGTGTTACAGAAAAATTCTCAGAATATCTTGGACCAAGAAGAAGAAAAAAATAGACATCCTACACGACCTGAACATCGAGGAAAACTGGCTCATAAACAATATCATGTTCCGGAAACTGAAATATTTTGGCTACATTAAACGCCATAGTGGCTTAGAGAGAGCAGTGATGGAGGGTATGGTACCTGGAAGGCGAGGCAGGGGCCGACCAAGACGACGGTAGGCACAGGACATTGAAGACACCGTGAACATGACATTGGAGGAGGCAGGAGGGCTGGCTAGAGATCGAGAGTCTTACAGGCGGGCTGTGATGAGAGCGACGTTCTGCAAAGGACATGCTACATGATGATGATGACCTAAATCTAAATTGGTTTTAATCTTAGAAGACCCAAACACGTATCAGTGGAGCAAGAGATGAGAGAATGACTCTAAAGATGGATAAGGTATACAGTGAGTATACCTGTTGATAGCATTACGGGGCGGTACTTGTACTGGAATACCCAGAGTAAGAAAATTAGAAGCAGACCAAATAGCACATGACGAAGACAACTAGGGACACAATTGAAAATGATAAGGAAGATAAGGAAGATAAGGAAGGATCTTGAGATGATGGCACAGGTCAAGAGGCGTGCATTTGTTGAAGGTCAGTGCTCCTAGGGGAGCTAAACAGTATTGATTGAGTGAATATTAGTATGTCCTTTACTCGTAACAGCAATAAATGGAACAAGAACAAATGCACAAACACGTGGAGGTGAACAAACACGTAGAGTTGAACAAACACGTGGAGTTGAACAAACACGTGGAGTTGAACAAACACTGTAAATAACACTGCAACAGCAACTATAACATCTGGCTCAGCGGTAGCGCAATGGTTAGTGTACTGTATTCCAAGCTCAATGATCCATAGTTCGATCCCTAGTTGAGGTGGAATTTGTTTTAGACCGAAAACGGCTCCAGAGTCTTCAAGCCTCGTGAAATTGGTACCAGAGCAACTCTGGGAAGGTTAAAGGCGGCCAGCGAAATGCCGACCAAGTCAACCCTAGTGTGTCGATTGGTCAAGAAAAAAATTGGCCTAACACTATGTTCCTAATTGGGCGTGTAGCGGGATCCTCGCTGTTTTACCAACAGTAACAACAATACTGTTGCAACATTTTTAGTAATTGCACTGTTAATCAGAGTCCGATTGACAGAGTGGTTAGAGCGTTGGTCTCTCGCGGCAAAGGTGGCCGGTTCGAATCATGGTACCGACACTCTCCGGTCTACCCAACCGTAAATGGGTACCTGACATTGAGTTAGAGAAGGAGAAGGCAACGAGGAAGGGAACTGGTCACCCCACTTCTCGATGCTGGACTTAGTATGGTGAAGTCTCTAACACTTCCCTACGGCAGTATCTGCTATGGGATTACCTTTTTACCGTTACTCAGTGCGTGTGATGTCGTTCCACATAACAGATTTTATTGTCCAAAATAATTGTTATTGTTGATCATAATCGACTTCATTGTGCTCCGGGCAAACTCATAAGTGCTCAGTCTCCCTCAGCAATGTCCAATGGTATGAATGCTAACTGTTTGTAGCACGCTGCTATATACACGGCGGATGCATCCTCTCGTATGTCCATCTCTGCTAGTCTTACGTCTGATGCCAAATTCCAGCAATTTTAGCCTTGTTGATTCATCAATTACATTTTCTTTCTCTAGCAGGCGATCAGTAATTGCCTTTGGTACTTCTCCCTTATCTATATCCAGTATCCCCACTATGGGAGTTCTCGAAGCTAGTTTGTCACCTCTCCCATTGTCGCATACCCCAGCCTGACGAGGGCAGTAGATCCACAACAGTTCCTGAAGATTCGATGCTTCTAAGGTGCCAAAATAAAATAAAACATCAACCACACGGAAATCCAGACCTGTGGTTTTGGTCCTGATAACACTGCAAACACACTTACATCAAACGTTAACTGATTCCGTACGTAAGATCTAATAATAGACGCAAAGGCCGAACGCTGTAGACGTAAGATCTTTTAAAAGACGCTGATTTATTTCATTGTTTCTTTCGATTCTGATATTTTATACTGCCCGGAATTTATCTCGAACGGAAGTAAACACAAAACTGGGCAAATTTCAACAAGCTTCAACGTCTTTTATTTGCGTTTGAACGTATTTTTTCACATTTATCTTCATCTTTAATCGTGTTTTGTCGTATCGCCATAATGGCCGAAAACACAGAGGATATGTTACTAATATGTGAACAGTGAACAAACTGTGTGATCAACCATAACTTTCTTACTTTTTCTGTGTTTCTAAATGGATTACCTGCACAAAGAGAGCAGTGAAACTGTATTGTGATAACAATTTATGTTACAAGCCTTACGTAAGTCGAAAATGTTTGTTCGAAATTTCAAGTTATCTTTTTTCCGTGTACATGTTATCTGTTATAACATAAACATAACATAAAATTAGCTAGAAAGGCATATGGATTTATATTGTTCATCCAATGCACTTTAATTTGATGTATAATATGTTATACGTAACTCATGATTAGACACACATTGTCAGTAAACGTAAATTATGTATGTGTAAATTTTTGGGGCTTAAAAATAATCCCGTCCAGAGCTGAAAATAATTACGTACGGAATCAGTTAAGTATGTTAGAGCCCTAATTTTGCGAGTTGTAATAACGCGTTTTTACAATAATAACGCGAGAAAACTTACGTCAAACTCTAGAGATGTTAGACATGCAGTATTGGTGCTGACAATTTGTGGTATTGATTGTAATCCTTTGTCAGAACATAATATGACTACTCCCTCACAGCTACACTCCTGGAAGTAAGGAAGCAGTTTATAGCGACTACAAAATTTGTTTTTTAACAAACATAATCTATCTATCTATCTATCTATCTATCTATCTATCTATCTATCTATCTATCTATCTATCTATCTATATATCTATCTATCTATCTATCTATCTATCTATCTATCTATCTATCTATCTATCTATCTATCTATCTATCTATCTGCCCGACCGCCCGCCCGCCCGCCCTCCCGCCCGTCCGTCCATCCATCCATCCATCCATCCATCCATCCATCCATCCATCTATCTATCTATCTATCTATCTATCTATCTATCTATCTATCTATCTATCTATCTATCTATCTATCTATCTATCTATCTATCTATCTATCTATCTATTTATCTATCTATCTATCTATCTATCTATCTATCTATCTATCTATCTATCTATCTATCTATCTATCTATCTATTTATCATTCTGTCGGTCTGTATGTCAGTCTGTCCGTCCGTCTGCTCACCCGCTCCTTCGAAACCCGCCCTCTCACACGCATGTGTGTCTATCCGTCTGTGTCGTACCGATAGGTTTGTGAGTTATTTTTTTTTTTTTTTGTGGTCCCGTCTGAGTAGAGTGGATGGTGATAAGTACGTGAGAAAGGTGTGAGAAATAGATTTCACGGGTGAATAGTTTAAGAAGAAGATATGTCTCTGGAATGAGTAAGTTTCTCTAGTCCAGCCTATCTATACGACTATAATTTAGTACAAGACAACCTTGCCCTCCTTATACATATAAATATAAGTTTAACTAAACACACACACACACAGCTATGTGACAACAAGACAAACAAACGTGAAAAACTACGGTTAATTGGGTATTTGTCTGACCAAAACACAAAGTTAAGTTTCTTTTGTTGTTTATTATCATTTAAACTTGAGAACATCAAACATCTAAAGAAAGATCAAATAAAATCAGAGTTGCATACATATGAAAATAATAGAATAAATGTGCCCTCCCCCAATGGATAAAAGAACCCAAAGAGTTAATAACCCTAAGGTCAAAGGTTAGCACTATGTTACAGAATAGACAGTAAAGAAACAAGTTCCTACTAAATGCTACCCAGTAAAGTAAACAATTTTAAGCAAAATCCCAGGTTGGTGAAGTTCCTGTAACAAAGAAAAATATTCACTCTCTCTGTCATACAGTGGCCACTCAAACACGCTTACCTATTCTTGGTGATATCCCTTGGAAATACAATTATCCTGAATATAAAATTGCCAGGTTTTATTTTCCAAATTTGGCGGCAGTCCAACCTCTAACAAGTCAAGACTAATGAGGTGAACGCCGAATCTGGTGTATTAATTTTCCATGGATGAACAAAATGTCACCGCGAAATAGTTAGTGTAGAAAACCGTGCTCTTGATGTTCACAGTTACAAAAGGAGGAAATTACTTCCAGGATTGGGAAACATCTGGTTGCAAAAAATGTTACAATTGATAGATGATGGTAAATCCTATCGGCTAACTCTATGGGAGAGTGCCGATTCTGAAACTGCGTAACTTTCTGGATAAATCCGCTGATACGAATGTCAGAGATCGGGAGTATAGTTGGTATTTTCTAAACCATAGCATGCTGATAAAAATGAAAGCAAAGAATAGTAACACTGTTCCCTGCCAAGCATGTCGTAGAAAGCGACTAAGGAGGGTTGGGCATGGGGCCGGTTACCCCATCCCGTAAAAAATTTAAACCACAAAAACTTCAACAAACATGGACAAGTCAATTAGAGGACTTGGCTTGTGTTTGTTGAAGGCCTATGCTACTTTGGGAGTGGAGGGTTATGGGTGATGATGAATGACATGTATCATTGGCCGATCCTTGTTCACAAATGAAATTGGGGATGCTCAAGCCGAGAAAAGACAACATTAACCAATCCGTAAATGAAGAAAAGAAGACCGAAAAAAACCGCTGGACGCCCTTGTGATCAGGTCTGCTAGGAATAAAGAAATTTTTGAAAAAATGATACTATTCTATATAGCTACATAAATGCACACAGACGGGGACAAGACGATCTCTTATCCACTCCGTCAGTCCTGATTAAATTTAAAAAGCACACGGTGTCTTTAGCCTATACGGTCAGCTTTTGCTAGCGCTGAGATTTCAGGTCGGATGGAGGTATGCACTCTCCCCGCCCTTTTCTCGCGCTTCAACGATCAGCGTATAATGTCAATTATTATTCAGTTATCCATACGCGCGCTTACATAAATATCGCCTGTCGTTAATAGCTATTAAATTGTCGGCGTCTGTTGGTTATCGTATTAAATACTAGGCACTTATAATAAATACGCACAAGGAAATAAACCGTGAACTATATTCTGTCACTATCAGTCGCGCTTAGCATATAAATCAGTCAACTAGAACCGTCTCCTCTTGTGTGAGAAAGCGGGTGGTGAAAATTAACATTATAACTGCACATCTGGTATAAAATAGCTACGCGTTATGTATTTCACTAGTTCTAACAACTAGAAAATCCAAGTGAATTATAATGGTAAAATCTTAACACTTTTAAATGGTAACACTAATTTCTATTACCACAGAATCACATTGAAAAAGATCCCCACGAATGCTATTAATACATTTTCCACAATGGTTCTAGACTACGTGCTTCGATTATCCAAAAATTCTGAGTGACAACTGATAGCAGGTTTAAGAAAACACAGTTTATACGAGTATATCATCATGGTTCTCTGATCTATAGATGATGTTACCTTTCCCGTTACCATGTGTATCGAGAGAATCAGAAACAGCGTTCCCAGGAGAACAGCTTTACGGTCGCTCTGTCGGGCATTGCTAATCGACATCAGAAGAATTCTCACGTCTAACGGGGTTCTCGAAGATTTTGCCCCGCGACATCAAAGTGTTAGCTCCCCTTTCCGGAGACTTCAAAGGCCGTTACGACTGTTTCACGTGTTTTCTGTCTGAGATCCTATGCTTGACAGATACTGGTGTCGGAAAACGAGATAACAGAAAGCTGATTCGCTACCTGTTTTGACTGGCAGGTCACGCAAGTTTGTGAACAACTTCGTTTCCTTATGATCAACGAAAAAGAGGCGTGAATGAAAATAAAGCTTGTGTGAATAAGACAGGCAGAAAAATGCATGGTTTTGCTAGCAAATCATAGAACGCTAACGGGATTACAAAGGCTGTCAGAATACTGTAGGCTATACTTCCATTATACGTCACAGTCTGTATGTCTGACATGTAAACTAAGGAATGAAACGCTGTGACATGATCGCCAACTATGTCTGGTTTAACTCCAGAATTTAGCAGCCATGACATCTCTGGCTTTCTGGTCGACTCAATTCGGTCAGGGTTTCTTTGGTCTCCCGTCTTGTTTCTTTTCTTGTAGGTTCTAGTCGGTGACATATCTGGTTAGACTAGTTTGGTGTGTCCTATACACCTCCAATACTCTCTCTTAAATCTCCTACTTGATTAGTTGTTGTCTGCTATTATATTTGATACGAAATTTGCGACAAATACAAGAACTTACCTGACTTTTGATGTTTAACGAATCTGTTTCTTATGTTATGTTGCCAATTTTGTGTTGTTGTTTGTTTTATATATATACTTTGATAGCATTCCTTTATTATTATTTTTTTTAACTTTTGCTGACGGTTAGTCATTTTCTGATGGCAATACTGTTTATCTGATAAAAGACACATATCGTCCACAAACCAAAATGCTTTGTATTGCTTGTGAAATATAAATTGCGTTTATCTTTTCTATCCTGCAAGTGTCTGTCTCGTTACTTAGCCCATAGCCATGAAGAAAACAACTGGTGAAATAATTCAATTGTGTATCATTTCGCCGCATGAAAGGTTCTCAGCGTTTACTTTTGTGGTCATATATACAGGTGCTCCCATGACAAACCTCTTAATTGACTTTAATTAATTTCTTCAGGGATTCCAATATGTCTCAATAATTTCCATATGACTGTGCAATATACACTATCTAACGTTTTTTTTTACAGGTTCGCCGTCTTAATGTACAAAGTTGCCTGTCTTTTATTTTGCTGCTCTAAGAAGATTATGAGTGGTGTCATCTGTTATGTGCACTGTCATCCTGTTCAATGTTTCACGGGCCCTTACTTGACGTTTTACACTATCCAGCACAACTATGGTTATAAACCTTTAAATTCATTGTCATTGGTGTTATACTCTCCAGTTCTATAATACAGTCAATCATCCTATGTAGTCTGATGTTCCCCGCCTGCTGGGAATAACCTGCTTCTTGATTCACGTTTACCAACAGTTTTCATGTGAATAAATTATTCTTATAGGAACTTTATTTTGTAAATAACTTGATTAATGTTCTGTCATGTTGGGAACATAACATCTATACTCATGATACGGAACTAACCTTGTATGGGCATTCGAATCCAAAACCTAGGACACATAGGATGGCACAAAACCAGAGAAAAGTCAAGTATCGGCTCCTGCTGACTGCTTTAGTCACCAGCCTCAAATATAAAAGAAAATGAGGCATTGTGACAGATTATGTAAATATATTTACATGTTTCAACACGTTTTTGCTTCCACCTGTTTCCCACCTCTCTGTGCTTTTTAATATCCACGTTTCTTTAACGCAGAAGGCATGCGCTTCGATATCTGTCGAACTCAAATTGTAGGGACGCCTATTATCTTGTTCTCTGTCTTACAGGCACTAGTGATGTTTACCAACAGATCTATTAGCTAGTTCTGAGCCGTTAACAGAATTTATCACGCGAGCGATTGGGCAATCGCTGACATATTGACAGATCAGAGAATGAGTCGTCTAATTTTAATATCAAGGGTGATAAGTTAAGACGTACTTTTTCGGTAATTACTTTGGTCAGGGGGAATTAATCTTAGGAAAGAGAAATAATCACAGTTTAATCACGGTTACCCCCCCCCCCCTCCTCATCAGTTTGTTCGGAACGTAATTAGCTGCAGCGAGAGATGCAAGATCAAAACACGTCCGTTCTCTAGTGACGATTCTGCGGTCGGCATCTCTTTATTTGATCCTTAGCCGCCGACCGTCAAAGCAGTCAGTAGTCATCACGCCTAGTGGCGTCTTGTAGGGAAACAACAAATTGATTCTACTTTGCTCGGTCGGCGGCCATCCCTCGTACAGTGCCCCAACTCTGGTTCACTCCCTGCATCTCAGCCTCCACAGTCCCCCGCCAGCCTGCATCTGGTCGGCCCCTCTTTCGCTTTCCCTAAGGGGTCCAAAGCATAGCTGCCCTTGTGATGGCACCGGGGTCCCCTCTGAGAACATGGCCAACCCAGCTCCAGAGTCTGCCAGCCACGATGGTGCGCATGTCCTCTTGCCTGTTCCGAGTAAGCAGATCTTGGCCGGCGATGGCATTCGGCCAAAAGATTCGGTGAATTTCTTTTAGGCATGTTGTGTGAAAAGAGGACAATTTCGACATCTCCCTCTCTGCAACTCTCCAGTATTCCGCACCACAGAGAAGCACAGAAAGCACACAGCTCTGATATAATCTTAATTTTGTGCTTGTGCTGCACTGACAGGACCTCCAGATGTTGTTTAGTCTAAAAAAGGCTGTTCCTTACCCATTCATTCCGACGTTGATGTCTCCGCCTGCCCCGACGTCTGGTGTTACTATGCATCCTAGGTATATGAAGGTGTCTGTCTGTACCAGTTGCTGATTCCTTACTGATATGGGCTCAGGGTTGCTCACATTGAGCGTCATGAATTCTGACTTCTTTAAATTGACGTTCAAGCCCACCTGCTGGCTAAACATATTAAGTCTATCCGTATTTTCCTGGATGTGTTGATGTGAATGCGCTAGTAGTGCAATGTCATCTGCATATTCCAGATCTTCCAATGTAGAAAATGTAGTCCATCTTATTCCTCTTGGACTGCCCTCTGTTGTCTGGCGCATCACCCAGTCTATGACTGTTAAAAATAGAGTGGTTGATAAGGGACATCCCTGTCGTACTCCCATCTTCACCTCAAAGGTTAGGTTGCTCTGCCCAACACTACAAGTAAAGTTGGCATAGAGGCTTTTTATGATTGACACTATGCAGCTTGGAATTCCACAAGCCGTCAGTACCTTCCATAAGCTGTCCCTATGCACGCTGTCAAAAGCCTTTCCAAATTCAACGACATTAATGTACAGCTGTCTCTGCCACTCCGTGAACCGCTCTACAATTTTCCCGAGAGTGAATATATGATCTGCACATCCTCTGTTCTTTCCAAATCCTACTTGTTCCTTCCTCAGTCCGTGGTCCACCGCTTTTGAAACTCTCTGTATAACTATCCTGCCTAGTATTTTGCTGGGAACCGAGAGAAGATCGATTCCTCTCCAATTATTGCAGTCCGCAAGATCTCCCTTCTTGGGCAATTTG
Organism: Oreohelix idahoensis; assembly: GCA_024509875.1. Lineage (NCBI taxonomy): Eukaryota > Metazoa > Mollusca > Gastropoda > Stylommatophora > Oreohelicidae > Oreohelix > Oreohelix idahoensis. The sequence goes on from JAMPIV010017640.1 coordinate 43,926, forward strand.
ACAACTATTCCCTTGTTCCACTTTGACGGTGTTGTCCCCGTTTTCCAGACCCGTGCAAACAGTGGTTTCAACAGCTCTGCTGCCAGCTCAGGGTCCGCCCTAAATAGCTCTGCATTCAAGTTATCATGGCCATGAGCTTTTCCGTTCCCTAACCCTTTGATTGCTGTGATGACCTCCTCCTTTCGCGGAATGTCTGTATCCACATCTAGATAGTTTTCAGCCTCAGGAACATTCAATTTTGTCTCTGGTGGTTCCTTGTTCAGAGTTTCTCTGAAGTGCTCGGCCCATCCCGTCTCCCGTCCCTCTGCTGCCGCGATGAGTCCTCCCTGCCTATCTCTCACTAGTGTTTGCACTTCGTTTTGTGCTGATGAATTTAGTTATTTTGTATACTGTGCTTGATTCATTTTTCAGTGCTGCCTCTTCTTCCTGTCTTGCAAGATCGTCTAGTAAATTCCTTTTGTTGGCTCGGGTTTGGCGTTTAACTTCCCTGTCCAGCTGACTGCACCGTTCGCCATATAGGTGCTTTAACCTGGGGGACTCCGCTTCCGTTTTCATTCTTTTCACCTCCCCTCTCAGTGGTATGGTGTTTATTGTTTCTGGTGTTATCCAATCTTGCCTCCTCCTCTCCTGGAATCCCAAGCATGACCCGCCGCTTTCCTTATACATTGTTGAAATGGTGTTGATTTTCTGGTCTATATCATCAGTAAATGTCTTTTCTTGACTTTCGGCAAATTGATATCGTCTCCCTATGTCAGCCGCAAAAGCTTTTCCGGTAAGGGGGTCCTTCAATTTGCTGATGTCAAATCTTTTCTGTGTAGTTACAGTTGGTCCAGCCCTTCTTAGTTTCACTTTCAGTTTTGCTACTACTAAATGGTGATCACTTCCCACATCTGCACCTCCTCCCACCCTCACATCATGCAATGCATGTCTCCATCTACCGTTAATCATGATGTGGTCTATCTGGATTCTGTCCCGACCATTTGGTGATTCCCATGTTAATTTGTGAATTTCTTTATGTGGGAAAAGTGTTCCTCCAATGACCAGGTTGTTAATACTACAGAAAAGTATCAATGTATCCCCATGTTCGTTTGCTGCTCCCCTGCCGCACTTCCTCATTACTCTTTCATTATATGTATTGTGTGTACCAGCTTTCGCATTGAGGTCTCCCATTACTATAATAAAATCATATCTAGGTGTGTCTTCCATTTCTTTCTTCAGTTGTTGATAGAATTCATCCTTGACCTCTTCATCGCTGTCATTCGTTGGTGCGTAGCACTGTATTAAAGTAATATTAGTGAATACCTCTCAATCTTAGTCTTATCAGTCTGTTGTTGATGGGTTTCCATTCCAGTAATGTCCTTTCTATTCCTTAATGTAGAATAATGGCTACACCTTCATTGTGCTGTCCATCCTCTCTTCTAGAGTAAAGTACTGTTTCTCCTGTTGCTGTTTTAACTTTTCCTGCCCCTGTCCATCTGCTCTCGCTTATTTCTAGAATGTGTAACCTATAGTTTCTCATTTATGCCGTGACCTGTTTTAGTTTACCCATCTCATTCATTGTCCTGACATTCCAAAATCCTATTCTTGTATCATGTTTTGCGGTCAGGACGTCCGTTCTCATGTCAGTGGCTTCCTTTCGGCTTTCGCAACTGACAGTCATACGAGCCTCAGACTCCAGATGTCCGTCCCGCAGCAAAGTTTGCTTATTCGTTGTTTCCGTAACTTCAATTTTATATTTTACATAGACAGGGGTGTCAGCCCTATGCTAAAACCCCCAACCTGGAAGACCAGGGTGTCTGCTTTAGTCTGACCCCTGCCCTCGCAAACCTGTCCAGCTTGGTAGAACCTTCCAGGAGTAAAACTCCCGCTGGCATAGCTCTGGGGATAATCAGGATACGCAAGCCGCCATACCTCGACAAGGTATTGACAACGGTGATGGCAGCGGTCGGTATGAGGCGTGAAAATAAGCTTTGATTCACTGATCGACAGCAGAATTCTCCAAAATCTGGGCGAAGGCGTTAAATCTAGCAAGTGACAGCGATTTTCTGACCATTTAATATATATACTCCAGCTTTTCGAATCACTTTTATCTAGTAGCCGCAGAATTCCAGAACCATCTAGCTTTGAATCTTAAACCATTGTTAATATGGATTTCTTAATGTTTTGATTGGAGATTAGTTTCTTTTTCTATGTTGCGGTAATTATCTTTACTAGTATTTTTGAGTGATTTAATTGTTAAGTTCGTCATTATATTTCACTAGGAGTTACTGTGTTAAATTGGCTAGCAGATTAAATACATATATCTAATATTCTTCCAGCTGTACAATAAATTTAATTAATTGCTAGTAACCAGTAAGAGATATTATAATTGACGAGTAAATGCACTAGGCAAGGTATACCGACGAAATATATATTTATCTTCTATCCACCATGTGTCAATTTTGTAAATGACTAGAATTTATTTCACTGGTTAATAAGACCCATAGATAAGCTTCTCATGTGTGTTTCCAATCAAATCTTATAACCGAATGGATAATAAATTATAACGTTGCGCGGGTTAGGATAGATACTGATATTGTGATTAAATGTTTGTATTTTTCTTCCTAAAATCTAGTACGGGTCACCAACCTAAAACTACCAGCGGCCTAAGCCTACGCCTAAACCTGAACCTGAAAATAACGGATCTAAGTCCAACAGTACAAAAAGAACATTCTTATATAAATATCGGGTCTTCAAGGTTGACCTGTTTGGCCTCTTGTTTACACCCAGAAAGAGACAGAGTACCAACAAAAAAAGAATTTAAGAATAAATTGTAACTGGACCTATAGCTATCCAGATTTCTTTTTCCAATTTCATTTACATTCAGCTCGTTGTGGCGAAATAATCAAACATTAACATTTCCCGACTATCGACCATTTGTGGTGTGACAAAGAATTTTATACTGAGAGAAGTTTATACCTGACATTCCTTTATGTATTGGAATCCCAAGCTACTGACACTGTGAGCACTGTTAATTTTCTTACCTGGACTAATTAATGTGACATAAACAGAAATCCTAATAACAGTAACGAAGTAAACGTTCCCCGAAGAAGAGGATTTAATCAGTCTTTGAGGAGCTGGGGTTTATTTTGCCAAAATAACACCGGATTTGCTGTGTGTACCCTAAAGATTGTTCCAGACGTTGGTAATCAACAATTAGGTAAGAACTAATGAACGTGGCCACGGGTTGTCTGGAGAGAGAGAAAGAAGGAATGAGCAATTCTTTTTAACGTATAAGCTTTTTACTCACTTTGTTTTGCTTTTCTTTTAGTTTGCTAGTACTGTTATTTTATTTTCAGAATAGATTCATTAGAACATTGTTCTTAACAATATAGTCAAATTCTATACCATAGTGCTAATCTTTTGACCTTTTGGGGGTTAATATATCTTCTTCTAACGGGATCTTGTCTCAACAGAGGGAACTGCACTTACGGGTCTATTTCTTTTATTTTTTCTGTAGCATATTATTTTGTATTTTTTTCTATCTTGATATTAAATGTTGTGAGGTTCTTTATGATAAATAAACTTAACATAAAACTTAATTACCTGTGTGTTGGTCAGCTCGGTCCAATATCCCTATTCCATTAATAGAATTTCACGTTTGTGCGTCAAGTTGTCGTCACTTATCTGTGTGTGTGTACGTGCGTGGTTAATAGTTTATATGTCAATATATATACTGAGGTAAACTGTCCGAGAAACCAATTTCAGTCGTAAGATAGGCTGGACTAGAGTATCTTCTAAATCCAGGGACAGACTCTACTTTCCACCATTTCACTCGTGAAATCTATTTCTTTACCTTATCTCTCACTGAGCTACCACCTTTTCCAGTTCTATTCAGACGGGACCTATCTATCTTAAATACCTATCCTAAATCTACGACAGGCATCGTGATTGCTTATAATGCAATTAGTTTCGTCTAAAAAGTGACTCCACTGTCGTGTTGACATTTCTATTTATCTGTTAGACTGTCTGACTATCTGTCTGTCTGTCTATCTGTCTGTAAGTATATACACTTACACTGACAGGGTTTTATAACCCATCGGAATATGAATACCTAGCAAAGTGTTGTAAATCCGTATCCGTGTACCAGAAGTGGCTACAGAAGTTTACGAACCATCGAGCTGCAGGATGATTACTTGTCCAGAACTGCTGGTGGCAGGAGTAACACGAGCAGTATGTGGTACATGGTTTATGTAACATGTAATATGTATTTGGACGCAAAACATGCAATTGCTGACGAGCAAAGCTGAGAATAAAACAATGGGGACTGAAAAAAAAACAACAACTAGATAATGTTTGATTACACGCGCACAAACACACGAGAGAAAACTGGCTAGATTTCGCACTGCAAAGACAGAAACAGTTATTAGGAAAACTAAAAGCAAGGTCCCCCCCTCCCCTTTTTTTCCCTTTTTGTTTAAAGCTGTCGGACACTTCATTTTCAACCACATAACCGTCATCAGTTCAAATAAAGAAGAGAAACATGGAGAAAAACGACAGGTTAGATGAAGGCAAAAGAAAGGTTGGAAAGAAGTAGAAAGAAAAAACGAATGCTTGAATTTCATTTCGTCACGCACAACAAGACGGGTGATTTTGTCACAAAGGCCTTATTAAAGTCGACCGTATCGTAATTTATTTCCTTATTTTTGTCACCATATCTATCTATATATCTGCCTGTATGTTGTCAGTAAGTCTGTTTACATGTCTGTTTATATACTTTTGTATGGGTCTGTCAACATGATTCGCTTTCTGTTGGCTTATTTCGAACGTAAACGTGACAGTAAATGAAACTTAGACCTAATGCTAGGGAGGGGGAAGTGAACTACTAGGTACTACCATGCATGACGTAAAAGAAAACAACGAGCTGTTGTTTATGAGGCGATAATTCTAACACTGTCAAAATAGCATTTCATAAACCACATCTGCTAGAACATATACACAGTTTCTGCGCAAGGTCTCATGCAAGGGTCTCAATACAGTTGTGATCTACGATCCTTAAACAGCAAACAAATCCATTAAACGAAGAAATAAATTGATTAAATATCTCACATTACAAAACTGTTGTCTCTGTGTCATCATCATCAAGCGTCATGTTGATTTACATACACAACCGTGCCTTTCAATAGAATGCGTCTACTCTTAGATCTTGAACAGTTCCGGACGTGTAGTTAGAATGTGTTGTTTCTTGTCTCTCTGATGACGATTATCTGTTTCTTTTAATTGATCGTACGATATACCATGACTTTCATGAAGCATTCACCACAGCAGTCATGTGTTCATATAGAGGTGATTTATGTAGCAATATGTTTGGATGATCACGTTGCCAGCATTATACATACCTTCCTATTAGTTGGTACTTACGATACACATCCGCGTCTCCAAGTATATATAGTATACTGGAGATTAATCAGCTAATAAATGATCATGCCGGGGATGATTATGATATTGTGTACAGTGATGAAACTGTACTCCCTGGCAGGCAATCAGGACGGGGCTACTCTGTGAGAATAAAGGACAGTATCACTGCTGAACAGATCGGAGCTTACATGACAACATCCTCCAACATGAGAATGGAGGTAGAGGCAGATACTGCTGCCCTGAGATGGATGTGTGAAACTCCAGCAACCAGGGCAGTTATTGTGTTGGACTTCCAGTACGTGCTTCAGAAGCTCCAGAATGGAAGGTCTAGAATGGATGGCTACGGCATGAATTTAAGACATCCATGTAAGCATCGAGTCTTCAGGAATTGGTGTGAAATTATTGTCTTGGTCATGCAGAGGTAGCCGGCAGTGAGAGACCTGACAGATTAGCCTCGAGAGCACCCATAGTGGGGAAACTGGAGATAGATCAGTGAGAGATACTAAGGTCAAATAGTGATCGCCTGTTAGAGAATGACACTGCAGTAGACGAATCAACAAGGCTAAGACTGTTGGAACTTGGCATCAAACGTAAGACCAGCAGGGATGACATATGAGAGGATGTATAACCTACGCGCTACAGGAACAATTATCATTCATACCTTTCGATATTTGTCGAGGGGGACTGGGCACCTATGGGTTTGTTCGGAGTGTAATGAGGTCGATTCTGATCACCAATAACAATATAGAGTACGCCCATACTATCTTTCCAGTTATGATTTATCTACTTTTTGTTTCTCAGTGTTGAAGATGAACCAGATACTTACAGACTTTCAAAACAAAAATTATATAATAGCCATTATGTCTTATTTATATCTTCACGTAACCATTCTCCTATTAACACTTTTACACTTACACATTTCTTGTTGACATCTCTGTATATGCTCGACTGTCACCGGAAATAACGTTGTATCTATAACGCTGGACACTATGGGTTGTGTTTATTCCAATTGTGAAACTTTATTTATGTGCATTATCTAATATGTAACACGGTTTTTTTCAGCGGTTGCTAGATACACATTTTTAATCACGCTTTCAGAAAGTATAACTACGCTTCTTTTGATAAGACCAGGTGTAAAGTGCTAATTGTTGTTTAAATCGTTAAGCACAGTTGTTTCAGGAAGCGATGAGGTTAGATTTCTGAAATGAACATCCTGGTCACTTATAGACTACTTAGTTACGTGATTGTTACGTTGAACAAAAATCTAAATCTACCGCACAAATACACGTGAGAAATTCATAAGTTTCGATGGCGTCAGAAAGTCATACAATGTAAATGTAAAACAAATACCAACTGGAAAAAACCTGACATGACGCACAAATTAACTACTGCTAATTATTGATTTCTTTGCCATTTAAGGTTTCTGGTAAATGAAGTTATCCTTCATTCAGTACTTCGAATATTGTAACTTTTAATGTGATAATAAATACAGTTCATTCGGAATCTAAGTAGAAGCGTTATGTTTGGTCCCTGTATTTATTTCATGTGGATGCTGACAGAGTTGTCTTCTTTACTGCTCTCCTTTTTATCTCCATTCTCTAATCCATGTGATTTTTTTTGGTCACTCTTTGCATTTCTTCCCCTAAGAATTTCAGCTCACGGAATTGCTTGTAATTTTTTCGACAGGTTTCCTCAAAGTGTATCCTATCCATAGCCAGCGTTTTATTCTCATGTTTAGTTCCGTTGGCACTTGTCTGGTTCTTGTCATTCTTATGCATTTCTCTGGACTAAAAACATTTTTTTAAACTTCTTCTTCTTTCCAACCCCAGGGATTCGAGTTTGTCACTCTTTTACCCCTTGCGGTAACTTACTTACTTACTTAGTCGTTCCCCTTCTACCGCGAGGTGTAGAGGTTTGGAAGAGAGAGCGCCAGACTATCCTATCGGCTGTCTTCCTCCTGGCCTGGTTCCATTCTAGTCCTCGGTCCTTCAAAGATTGTCTAATGTTGTCCTCCCGGCGAACTCTGGGTCGTCCTGGGGTCTGGATCCCTGGCTCTTTGTTTCCCATGCTTGTCGCGGTAGCCGATCTTCTCCCATTCTGCAGACATGGCCAAACCATCTTAGTTGGGACTGTTCTACTTGGGTCTGCAGGGGGGTGGGATTTTAGGGCTTGACGTATCGTCTGGTTGCGGACCATGTCTCTTCTTGTTACTTCAACCACCTTCCTCAGATACCCCATTTTTGAGGTTTGGATCTGGCTTTTGTGGGTTGTAGTCATTGCCCATGACTCGCATCCATATGTCAAGACTGGGACATAGGTTGAGCGGTATACAGTCATCTTAGTTTTCTTAACAACCTCTCTCTTGCTGAGGAATCCTCGATTTATGGCCTGAAAAAGTCTCCCAGCTGCTGCTTTTCAAGTGGCCAACTCTTCTTTGATGCCTCTCTTTCGGTCTATAATAGCTCCGAGGTATTTAAAGTGGTCGACCTGCTCCAGGACCTGTTTTCGAAGCTTAATCTGATGTCTTCTTTCTCCTCGTGATATCACCATGGTTTTTGTTTTAGAGCTGCTTATGACCATCCCTCTCTTCTCCAGCTCTTCCTTTCAGACTTGCAGGTTGGCCCTTGCTGTAACTAGGGATGAAAAAGTCACCGTGCCCACAACTCATTGAGAGAGTGGGGCTTTCTTCGAGACCTACGTCAAGCCTCGATAAAGAGATGCGACTGCGTTGTTCGTATCACGACCGGTGACGAGCTTTAGGAACATACAAGCCGAACACACGAGCCGAACACATCAATCGAACACACATGAAAACACTGCCTCACTACCCGATGAACTGGGAGGGTCTGTAGCCAGGAACACCACACGCGGTCTTTGGAGAGTCCGACCGCCAGTGCTCGAAACATTATTCGTTGTTACACATGAAAAGGATATTGAATCAAGATGAAGGACTTAGATCATTTAACTCTCTAAATGTTGCACTTCAAATTAAAATGATGTATGTATATTGAAAATTGTTTATCTTTTTTTGTTAACACAGCACGCAGATGTCTTATTTCTGTAAAGGTTGTCATTATCTATAAGTGAAATGTAAAGTGCCTAGAATCTATTTGCCTGTCCATATCTCAGTATATTTTCATAGTATGCCTCTTATCTTACCAGACAGGATTAGTATTCGTTATATCTTTGTTATATTTTATTATATAACAGTAGGCAGGGTTGAAGGCAACCGTGCAAGAGGAAGAAACGCTATACGTGGGACGATAACACCAAGAGATGGACAGGAAAGAGTCTATCCGAGCGTACAATCAAGACAATACACGGAAGGCGTTGAAGATCCATTTCAGTCAATCTTCTTTGTGAAGATGACACCCGATGATTATGATAAAGTGTGCACAGTAGGAAGGAGTTAGAGAGTACGCAGAGAATGTTTACATTTAAAAAAAAAAAGACATACGTGGCTTAGTCAATTAGGATTTCTGAAACAGCACACAACAATTGTAAATGTTATATAAGTATTAACCTCGGTAACCAGATAAACATAGATTTCAGCAGGTCCATGTCAAGTATTTTTCTATATATCTGGTCAAGGTCTTTCTTTATCTTCTTTATCCTTTCACGTCCTTTTCCAATTCCATGTTTTATAAATTGTGTTTCAGATTTCCTCTGTATCTTTTATGTTGGGGATTCCAGACTAAGATCTACCTTACAATGCGTTTATTCATTGTATGCCACATCCAACCCCAGCGTTATCATCCACCTCTTGTACTTCTGGCACTTGTGTGCCTCTTGCCGTCAGTTTCATTCAATACCATTATACCCGCCGTAAGTACGTCGGTCGGTCGGTCAGTCACATTTTGCACACCGTTATTTGCGCACTTTTTCTATTTTCGAGAGAGTACATTAACCTTCAACCACAGCTAAGGGGGTGCAACTATGGTTGAAAGTTAGACATTAATTGTATTGTTTCCCTTATATGTACTCTCCCGAAAATAGAAAAGTACGCAAATGACGGTGTACATTAACAATTTGATTATGGAAAGTCAATATTTTAAAAGATGCACGAACAATTACGAGACATGTTGTCACAAAAGAAATGTTAGTTATTTAGTCATTTTACGGTCCAATAGATCATTATCACTGCTCCACATGTCATTTAGGAAGGTTACTCCATGTCTTCATATTTAATTCATCCATATAATTTTCACTACAGATATCTAATGACGGTCGCCTGCAATGAAATAACCACAGTGGTAATAGTACCGTCTGTAATACACGTAACCGAAACAACACACTATAATTAAAAACCTGTCAATATTGACGGGTTATTGCTAGTTTAGTAATATTTCCAAACAATTTTTATCCTTCTGTTCTAACAATCACCTGTTAGTGAAAAGAAGTAGCCTTCTCGATTGTCGTGTTTGTTATTATCCAGAGCTGTACATAAGGACCGCCTTGAGATTTTAATTGAAGATGATTACTTGTTACGTAGGAATTGTATTGTTGTAGATGAAGGTTTTACATTTAACTGAACTCATTTCACATAACTCTGTATTCGCCTTCTATGATATGATAGGCGCGGGTGAATTTTCTTTCCAAGGTGGTGAGTTATTTTTTGGTTACTTGTGTTTGCAAGGTTATATCTCAGTTGTGCTTTAATAATAATAGCCCCTTCAGTCATAACTGACAACGGGAATGCGCCGCTGAGGTGACAGCCCTCAGATGATTATTATCCGGTTGTTCCTTTCGATGGTATTTTCTCTCTACTGCTTGCTGTGAGAGCTTCTTTTCACTCATTCTGAGTTGGCGCCGTGGATAGCATTGCCACTTGGTGCGATCGGCAGCTTCATCCTCCTAGGTTGCTGGATTTATGACCAGTGCCCTCATGTCTCTCTTGCACACATATTTGAATCTCAGCTGCGGTCGCCCAACTGTTCTTTTGCCATTTGCCAGTTGTCCGTAGAAGATATCTTTCGGGATTCGACCATCTTCCATGCGGCGGGCATGGCCAAGCCAGAGTAGTCTGCGCTGTCTAAGCAGTGTAAACCTGATATGAAGTCCAGTATGTGATAACACCTCCACATTTGTCACTTTTTCTTACCTAGGATGTGGTGTAGAAACCGTAGATGGAAGGATTTGAGCCCTCTGTCTTGCTTAGCATAAGTTGTCCATGTCTCGCTGCCATATAGCAGAGTGCTGGTGACTCAGGCATTTTATACTGCAGCTTTGGCCTTCATTGTGAGTTTGGAGCTTCCCCAAACACGCGATGTGAGGCGGGTAAAGGTAGTTGCAGCTTTGCCAATGCGGCTTTCAATTTCCGTGTCCAGAGACAGTTTGTCGTCTATGGTAGACCCCAGGAATGTGAAGTGGTGCACCATTGCCTATTCATAGTTATCTATAGTGACAACTGGTGCAAAAAGCACTGTTTATCACGTTACGTGTGCGAGGTAAATTCGTACACACTCATAGGCCCATTTTTTTTATGTGCTTCATTTTAATTTCTGTACCTAACTGCTTGACGATTCTTCTTAAACGTTGAATATATATCGGTGACAGACATATGAGATTAAGCCACATTTTATCAACGGTGCAACTGGCTTGCCTATATGCGCCTAGTTCTAAACTAACAAGTAATGCCATCTGTCTACGGCATTCTGTGTCTTCTTCTTACCATTTGTTCTAGTGATCAAAAATCTAGTTTGGATGACTGTGGTTAGTCAAGTTTTTCTTCGAATATTTGCACAAGGAATTATTTTGATGTTACTCTGTATAGTATATACAGAAAGTGGCACAAGTAGCAGCAGAAAAGAGCGAATATAAAATCGAGGTTCTGGAAATGTGTGAAACAAAGTGGAAGGGGATAGACAAGAAGAAACTCATCACAGGTGAATTGGTGCTGTCCTAAGGACACGAAGACGAAAGTTCACACCACAGTGAAGGCGTAGCTCTTATGTTATCCAAAGAAGCACAGAAAGCACGCATTGAATGGGAAGCCGTTGGACCCAGAATAATAACAGCTACGTTTAAAACAGCTAAAAAGAAAATAAATGTAAATGTCATCTAATGTTATGCACCAACTAATGACAAAGGAGAGTCTATGAACGATGCATTTTATACTAGACTACAGTAAATTATGGATAAAGTAAAAAGAAAAGACATCACAATTTTGATGGGTGACATGAATGCAAAGATAGGTCATGGGAAAACATGGGTGATGCGTGATGCCATATGATGATGGATGGTATCCGCATGTCTGGTTTTGTGTAGTGTGCAGATGTGTTCAGTCAAAACAATGTTCATACAAAAATAACAAGGCAATCCACATAGGACGTCAGTAAACTCACGACGTATAAAGTCAATGATTCTTGAAACAGCCGTTGACGTTTTTCTTCATTATTTATTGTGGACGCCACAGTGACAAAATGGTTACGCGAATATGTAGACACATCAAACAGTCATTATCACAGCAACATTCAATACAGCAATGGACGGTAGACAGCATTACAATGATGAGTCAGATGCATGTTATATTTCATAGTGCTGTAAATGTAGTCAGGTGAAAAACTCCATCCTTTTCTATAACAGCCAGGAGATAACCAGATATATGAGATCAGTTCACTCTCCTTAGTCTGACTTCAGCAAGACAGACACGTCTGCCGAAGTATAAATAATGTCCTCAAAAATATCCTCTAGATAATAAAGGTTTTTCAAACCTAGTTCATTTAACAAAGTAGCAAGTAATGGTCCTTGGTACCTGCATCAACCGATGCAGTACAATACAGCGACATGTGAGCTAGGAAAACATCTCGTGACGACGACTTTCGAAGACAGGCGATGAACCAGAAATCGTTCACGACCAAAAATCGATAGAGTTAATGAAAATGTTAATTTACCTTGCCTTCCGGAAATACACAGAAATATTATGCCTCCCGGCATGTGCAAATACACTAGAGGTATTATCTCGAATAAACGAAATATCCATAAGAGGACTCTCACATTCCTGACAGGACAAAAAAAATAGCGGAGATCCCCTCTTCAACGAGGCATCTCTTTCGCCATTCCAAATCGCTAGGAATAATGAATGAAAATGGGGAACTATTCTCACACTTCTGTACTTCAAATCAACTGGCTATAGGAGGAAGCATGTTTCCACATAAGAGAATACACAAGGCAACATGGATATCACCAGACCATAAGACAGAAAATCAGATTGATCATATATGCATAAACAAGAAGTTTAGATCATCATTGCAGGATGTAAAGGTATTTAGAGGAGCAGATGTGGCATCAGATCACCACCTTTTGATAGCCAAAGTAAAAATGAAACTCAAGAGATATGCAACAATGCAAAATTATAGACAACAGTTTAATGTAGGACATCTAAGAAATCAAGAAACAAGAGACAAATTTGCAGTCACAATATCCAACAAATTCCAAGTGTTCCAACAGCTGGAAGATGCAGAGAATACAGAAGACTATTGGCAACAAATCAAAACGGTATGGAATGAGACATGTGAAGAAATACTCGGGAAAAGGGAACGACAACAAAAAGCATGGATAACAACAGAAACTATCAATAAGATAAAACACAGAAAAAACAAGAAAGCAGATTTAAACGCAAGCAAAACCAGAAGTTCCAAAGCCAAGGCTCAAGAAGTGTACACAGAAGCAAACAAAGAAGTAAAAAGAAGTATAAAAAGAGACAAGAGTAAGTATATTGAGGAGTTTGCAAGAGAGGCAGAAGATGCTGCAGCCAAAGGAAATATGAGAGAACTATATAATAGAACAAAGAAGCTAACAGGGAAATACAAGCAAACAAGTTGCCTCATAAAAGACAAGAATGGCAAACTGCTCAGCAATATACAAGAGCAAATGAAGAGGTGGACAGAATATCTTGAGGACCTTCTCAATAGACCAGCTCCACAAAACCCCCAAGAAATCTAGCCAGCAGAAGAAGAGCTACAAATTAACGGTGAAAGACCAACGAAGGAAGAAATAAAGAAAACCATAAAGCTTCTAAGAGATGGAAAAGCGTCTGGACCTGTTGGCATTCCAGCAGAGGCCATCAAAGCAGATATGAACACGGCTACAGAGATTTTATATAAATTACTTGGTACAGTCTGGGAACATGAAGAGATACCAACAGAATGGTAGGAAGGATATCTGGTTAAGTTGCTTAAGAAAGGAAATTTACAAGAGTGCACAAATTATAGAGGAATAATGTTACTATCAGTGCCAGGAAAAGTATTAAACAGGATTATCCTTGAGAGATTAAAAGAGTCCATAGACAAGAAACTGAGAGACGAACAAGCAGGTTTCCGACAAAACAGACCCTGTACAGACCAGATAGCCACTTTGAGAATAATAGTTGAACAAAGTCTGGAATGGAATTCACCACTCGTACATCGGATTTGTGAACTACGAAAAGGTATTCGACAGTGTAACCAGAGAATCACTTTGGAAATTTATGAGGCATTATGGAGTTCCCCTGAAGATCATTAATTTAATAAAGAAAACAAATAAAGACATGACATGTAGAGTTCTTCATGAAGGGCAACTTACAGAACCATTTGGGATAAGAACAGGAGTGCGACAGGGATGCCTCTTGTCTCCATTTCTTTTCTTACTAAACTGGCAATAGACTGTGTTATGAGAACATCGACAACACCCAACATAAATGGAATCCAGTGGACTCTGACTAAGCAGTTGGTTGATCTGGATTTTGCTGATGACTTGGCTCTTCTGTTCCATAACCGTAATCAGATGCAGGACAAATTGAAAACACTCGATGAGAGGTCACAGCAATTGGGTATGAAAATACACAAACAAAAGACAAACATAATGAGAATAAATGCAGTTAATAATAACATGGTTGAACTTGAAGAAACACCAATACAAGATGTAGAATCGTACACATATCTTGGCATCTATATAGATAAAGTTGGAGGGACAGACAGTGATATCAAAATAAGAATACAAAAAAAGTAAGAGTAGCTTTCATTGCATTGGGGAATATATGGAGATCAAGAGAAATCAGAACCAACATGAAAATAAGAATCTTCAATTCAAATGTGAAGTCAGTACTATTATATGGCTCTGAAACATGGAGAACAACAAAGACAACAACAAAAAATCTACAGACTTTCATAAATGGGTGCTTGCGTAGAATAGAAGGATTAAAATAGTATGACAAGGTTACCAACGTGGAACTGAGGACAAGAACTAGACAAGTGCCAGTGGAACAAGAGATGAGCAGAAGACGATGGTTATGGATAGGACACACACTGAGGAAACCTGTTGATAGCATTACAAGGCAGTCCGTGTTCTGGAACCCCCGGAGCAAGAGAGCCAGACGTAAACCAAGAAGCACATAGAGAAGAGAGCTGGAAACAGAGGTCAAAATGATGAGGAGAACGGGAAAAGAACTTGAGATGATGGCACGTGATAGGAGGACTTGGCAGGGGTTTGTTGAAGGCCTTTGCTCCTTTGGGAGTGGAGGGTTATGAATGGATGATGGAGAAAGATGGGTGTTTGTATAGTGATGTAATAAAACTAAAAGGTTCTATTTTTGCACTTCTGTAATCGAATGGGAGTCGTCATTGTCATCGTAAAAATAGGACAGAAAGGTGCGATGTTGGGTGTGTGTATATACCTGCCTAGGTATCTGTGTGCGTGTATATAGTGGAAGAGAAATAGTTTTTTGGGTAGGGAGTTTATGTGTTGTATTGTATTGGGTGTGTGTTGTATTGTGCGTGCGCGTGCATATACCTGCCTAGGTATCTGTGTGGTATGGTTTTTGGTTGGTGTACAGAGAGTTTAGATGTTGAGAGGGGATGTGGTGACATTGTCGGGATGTACCTGTCTCTTGATGTAGATATTAGACAGGGAGTTGCGGTGTTGTTCATATGTACATATGGTGGAGTTGTGTGTTCTGAACCCGACATTTTTCCCGCCCTGTGCTTGTTGGGTGTTGATGACTTCTAAGAACGTGTTTTTGTCTATTTTATTGTGGTGATTGTTGAGGCCTTCTGTGGTGGTTTTGTCGTAGTCGCCAAAACAGTGGTACGTTTTGCTGCAGAGGGACATCATCCCACTGCCTTCGTACTCTAATTTTAAAAAGGCCCGGTGTCCGTCCGTCAAATAATTTTTGCTCGCGACATTTTTGACAAACTAGGCGCGTCTTACCCTCACTAGATATGAAAACGGATTTATGGTCGGGACACACTTCGGTGGGGAACCACTGGTCGTAGGAGCTGTAAAATTCCTGGCGCATAGCGGGCTTAACAACGTCCGCTAGGTTACTCGCGCTAAGGGCCAAGTAAAGACTGTCTGTATCTGTCTCACATACCTGAAAATCTGATCTATCTACAAATTTATCTAAAGAGTCGTAATAAAAATCTAACATGCGCAGTTTGGAGTACTGGTAAACGAAAAAACCTATCTGCGCGGGCAGGTCCTAACTAATTTTCTTTTTAACAATGTCTACTTCAAAACTGTCATCAGTCACTAAAGTCATTTTTCTAAAGCGGGGGCATTTTATTAATTTAGAAGTACCCTCTCCAGTCGTGTACGAGACATCTACGTGCTTCGCCTTATTGGTCAACGTCTTACCATAGGCGGAGTTACCTAACAATTTCATGGTTTTGCTGGTTATCGCGTAGACATCATCTCTATCACCCTGGCGGCGCGCGTCGGAAACAGTATCCCCACACTGTTTAAAACACGTCCTGGGCCTATAGTCTGGTATATACAGGTGACTTCAAAGCCTTTGGCCAGGTACCAACGAAGCAAAGGCGTCACCAACATAATCTTTTTACCCACGTAACTGCCGATCAACGTCCTTCTTGGGGTAGTTTGGAGTTTATGATTTTCGGCGTATTCCCACATGAAAGAGCCAATATCATCTCTAGTGACGTCAACGTTTTTTTTTTAAATGGGCGTCATTTCAGAGAAATGCTCTTTCAAGTTGTCCGGGACATGAATGTCACACTCGACTAAACCAAACAAGGTCTCGTCTAGCACAGAGGCAAGAATCTGTTGCTCCGTTAGCGGGTACCGATATTTGGTATACGATGGTTTCAGGGTCGGGAAGGTGGCGCTCAGAAAGCGACCGATTGATCGATCGGTTTTCTTCAAGTTTTGCCACTCACATTCCCACATTTCGACCAAGGTTACGTCACACTCAGTCTTGAAATAGGCAGCATTTTCCCGCGTCTTTTCGTACATCTCAGTCAAAGGTTTTTTATTGACTGGGTTAATGTCACGACCGCTGGTTAGTGGGCAGTTAGGATGGCCGTGGAACAGGCAGCCTTGGAAATGGTAGACGGTGCGAGAGACTTTGTCCCAGCCATCTACCCTAATGTGTCTATGATCCAATGACATTTCACGGCCGTTAAACTGAGTTTTTAAAACCACATTATTTTTGTGCGACACCCACGTCAACCAGTCGCGGCACTGCACGGTGTATTTATTGACCTTGTGGTACCTGAAACCATCCTCCCTGTTTCGTCTAACGGGAAAGTCAGTGGGCATTTTCTGCATTAGCTCCCACAAATAAAGGGCGTAGGCATCAAAACCTTTAATACAATGCACCATTTTGCCGCCCCTAATGCACGTTATGCCTTGTTCGTGGAACCTGTGAAAGATAATTGAGGGTCCCCCAACTATAATTTGTCGCAACGTGTTATGTAAATCTTGCTCCCGCTTCGAGCATAAAGAAAAAGAGACGTTTGACGAGAGGGTTTTGAAAAGATATTTTAACGTTACACCGGGCACCGAAATCGCATCTTTGAACATGTCTACCCCTAGGCCGGCGTAAAAACTAACCTGTTGTTCTAACGCAATTAGGAAGGGGACCACGTCTTTGTTATTGTACCACGTCAGAAAATCGCGCATCGTGGTCATACGGTTATCGACCCACACGCTCTGACATTCGGCGTATTCGGCACTGGAAATGTTAGTATTTTTTAGGGCGGAGAAAAGCCGATTGGGGTGGTAGCGCCGTTTCGTTTAACTTTTCTAAATCGGTTATGTATTCATAACAGAAAAAGCCTTTAGTTTCTTTCACTTTATAGGTGGCCAGATATTTGCTATAACTAAAACCGGGGGCTAAGTAATTGATGATATCTAAAAATTTTAACTGCGGGGTGGCGATACACATAAAGTTATTGTTTCTGTTGACTAAATATTTTAAATCTTGGTCAAGAAAATATCTGATAAGATAGGGTTTTATAACATTCACATCGTACTTTCTCGAGTTGAATCCTACACGGGCAGTTCGTGGAAATACTCGTCTAGTCTCTCAATGAGCCCGTCCAAATCATCGAGTTGAGTGTACACCTCATCAAAACGTTCACGCAAAATGCTGTAAGACGCCTCGGCAATTTGGGTCAGATGATCAGCCATCCTGTTGACCAAGTCGTGTGGATCCCCCGTTGTGATAAAACAAACGGGGTCTTCAAATCCGAGGACATTGGAGGCCACCGAGCAAGACAGGGGCACGTGTTTAGACAAAAAGGTAGTTGCGCTACCACTGGGCCCGACAGAGGTATCGAAATAACACTCGTAGTCAAAGGTGGCTCGATAGGGAAAACGAATTTTGTATCTACGTCTACACCCTGCGCTGCGATAGATTCCCAAACGGTATCTGGTTTAGTATAAACCCCACCCTTAAATATTTCAACCCTCTTACCCCCGGCACAGGTTTGCTCATGTTTGTCCATGTCCTTAAAAATCTTCCATAATTTGCCGCATTTGGGACACGAAAAAGAATGGCTCGCCCTATCAATATCAACTATATACATGAAATGATTTTTATACATTAAAAGACGCAACGTTTCTTGAAAGTTATCACTACCTCTAAGTTTGGGGGTCAGGGTCTGTGCGTCGTCAAACTCAAAAATATCTATGTTTATTTTAAAACATTTTTCTAATAATGGAATGTCTGTTAAATTAACCCCGGGAAAGTCGATAAGGGACTCTAGTCCCTGCTGTGATTGCCACTGATCTAAGAGCCAGCGCATGGTTTTTCTAACGTCAGTAACGGGTGCACCCCTAAAAACGGACAGACATTTAAAAAAGCAAAAGTTATTACTGTAAGGTTTTGCGTTCCAGTCGTGTTTTAATGTATTGATGTGTTTATTATCGGCGATGAAGGATGGAATGTCTTGTAAACCACTGCCGATTGGGTGGTCTTGAATGTGGTACGGATAGAAGGAGGTAGCCGGAATAGTTTCAACATAATATTTGGTGTTGGATCTGTTTACTTGTGCGTGTGTAAGAATGTCGCTGTTTTGTAAGTGAGCTACAAAAGATTTGAAATCTGTAATGTTTTTTACAAGATGAGGATTGTCTAAGACACAGGCGTTGTTGTGTGAGGCGTAATAGAATTGGAGTTCGTGGTTTTCTCTACTTCTTAAAATTGAGTGATGACTATAATTAATTTTAAAGCTTTTTGTTCGTTGTGTAAAGACGGGAGTCAAAATAGAGAGCCAGTCTGTTCTTTGGGTTCTATCGGGACTATGAAATAAAGTGAATGTGGATAAGTATTTGTTGAGCTTGTTATGGGTTTTCATGGCACTCCAATTATTAGTATATATTTAATTAACGTCAGACGGTACGTCATGTTAACTGTTTTGTTCAGAGGACAAGCGAGGTTTTTTGTTAGAGATTTGATGACTGGGCATTGGACGTTTGAGTGGGTTAATCTGGCCTGCAGCTTGTGAAGAGGATGAGGGGTGAGCCAGGGTGGGATCGGTTGTCTGTGGGCAAGGGTGAGCCAGGGTGGATTGACTTGTTTTGAAGGACGCTCCTGATGCTAGTGTGTGTTGGTGCGTCGATGTTACAGGTGCTGATATTGTTTTGGCACCGGATGTTGATGAAGATGATGAGTCTGGCGTTGAAAATGTTGTGGCACCTTATGTTGCTAGATTCTGTGTTGATGATGAGGTTGGAATCTGCGTACGGACCGCTGGGTGTTGTAGTTGTAGGTGGACCCGCAAACTATCATCGCGTGTAAAGCTTTTGTCGCAGAGCGCACAGGTAAATAAAGTCAACGAGTGCATGTACGTGATGTGACGCGATAGCGCATCACGCCGGGTGAAGGTCTTCCCGCATCGGGTACATATTATGTTGTTTTGTACCACCGATGTGGTTTGCGTTGCTAGTTCAGTTGCTGACACGGGTCCATGCTCGAGCGCTATGTGTCGTTTCAGAGTATCAGGTCTGGTAAAATCACGACCACAGAGAGAGCAGGCGTGTCTCTGCTCCGCATGCGCCGTGTTCATATGACGAGTAATGTTTCTGTCACGGGTGAAAGAGCGCTCACACTCCGAGCATGCATATCGCCGGTTTTGAGGTGCAGACATCTATGGAATAGAAGAGGAACAAAGAATTAAAATAAATAAAATTAAACATAAAATTAAACAAATGCATGTAACAATCAGGTAACCAAGACAAAACAGACAAACTGAGAGAGAGAGAGAGAGAGAGAGAGAGAGAGAGGGAGAGAGAGAGAAAGAGAGAGAGAGAGAGAGAGAAGAAATAAAACACAGCCTTATAGACAGATAGGCAGAAGCGCGCGCGCACATACACACACACACACACACGCGCACACACATTTTTAAAAAAATCCAAAATACGCTATTTTCTAAGCTAGTATGTTTTTTAATTTTCACTGGCCGATTAATCTGTATATATCTGTAACTTTTATAAGTTTGTAATGGTTCGGGTCCTTATTTATTTTTATATGTTAGTTATTGTAATATAGTGTTTTGTTGTGATATTAAAACAACATAAATAGCCCGCCCCGCCACGGAGTTGTAGCGAAGTGGAAGCAGACAAAGATATTGATTTGCACCGCGTAGCCCCGTTTATTAAAAAAAAAAAAATAAGAAGAAAAATACGCAAAGTATTCAAGCACCTTTTATTTCACAAGAAGCCCCGGATCGATTTGTAATTATTCCCGGTCGTGAAGTTTTTAAATGTCATTTGGTTCACGTGCAGCTGTGTCCACGCGATCGCTGAACAAAGTAAGCAAAATCAATTATGAATTTTTCATCGGAAGAAAAACAGGACCCATGTGAATTTTTAAACGCCCGAGATTGATTTTTTTCTTTGTCTCGACAAGCAGCGCCAGGTAGCAATTATGTTGCTTTGTTTTGATAGCAGGTGGACACCGCGATCTATATATCGAAGAAAAAAAAATGAGTCATCAACAGTCTCCCGCTTTGTCTCAAACAACGACTCGCTGTCGTCTAATAATACACTGACGAAGACTTTTAAAACTTCCTAGTGAAAAACAATTATATAGAAATATATATATTTTTAGTTGAATCGAGAAAAAATAATTTAGGTTATATACGAGTATTAACTTCCTAACGACAACAGATACAGACAAAGACAGACAAACACAAATACCGAAAAATGAAAAAAAAAAACAAAGACAGAAACGAATAGAAACAAACAAAAAAACAAACATACATATAAACATCCGAGTTTATATTTTTGTTAAAACAGAGATATTTAGAAATAAACTCTGCACGCCTTTTTTAAAATAACGAAGATATACGCAACGTTTTTTTATTTTTGTAATATATTAACTTTTTATATTATGTTTCTATGTGGTATCAGCTTCTGAGTACAGAAATCCTCCTCTCCTTTCTTGTTTCACGAAAGATAAAAACTAGCAAGAATGAAAGCAAAGTTATGCTTTGTAAACCCGCTCTCCTTCTTTGTTATAATAGAAACGCGCCAAGTTCTCAAAGGCAATTTTTTCAAAAGTTATCGAGCTACCCGCCCGTTGCAAGTTTTAAGTATCACGGTCAATTTTTTTCAAAACCTAATTAAATTTTGGCTCGTACGAGTATCGATTTTGTAATTATGTTTTTGTCAGAAAGTATTACATTCGGTGGCGCAATATCGATGATGAGTCACCAGCAGACAGCGCTCTCTCAAACAAAGGAAAAAGTAAGGTGTGGCATTTAATAATTGCATTTTCTTAACAATATACTAAAGAACAAAAACGAACACATCGTTCATTCTCCAAGCCTTTTAACACTGCCTAGTGCATATACAAATATATTTTTTTAATACATAAATGTTATATATTTTAACTTTATAGTGAAAAACAAATGAATACCCACACATATACATATACCGAGTTTATATTTAGAAATAAAAACCTTGCGTAGGGTTTTCTTTAACTTCATACCGAAAAACAAAACGAATACAGAAGCAAACACACAGCCATATAAAAATATATATTTTTCCACAGAGTCTTAATACGCTTAACGAAAACAGACAGACACAGACATATAAAACTTCATATATTTTTTTGGTTTAGAGAAACGACAGAGATATTTATTTATATTTAACACCCTAACACAAAATAAAGAGATATAAAAAAGAATAACATACGCTTTGGTGGTAAGATTTCAACGGCTGCTTTTTCTGAAGGCTGGTCTCGAGGTCTGGTGGTCTTTGTTCTTCGAGGGTTGTTGCTTGAATGACGATTGTAGAGAGATTTCTGATTATTTCAAGACAAAATCTTGTCAAAAATGAAGTGCGCGCGCGCATGCGTGCGCACTTGTTTCTTGACGGTGGCAGAACGTTTGTTTGGTAGAGGAATCTTTCAGCTTATATAAGACAAAGGCTTGTCAAAAAAATAGTTCGCACGCGCAAGCTTTTGCGGTGGTTTGCCACGATCGATAATGGCTTGACGTTGTCAGAACGTTTGAAAAGCGGAATCGATTATGTTCAGCATTTCGAGACAAACGCGAAGTTTCTTTAATTGGGTTTAGGTGTTCGTGAGGCCAGAAAAGAGTTAATGGCGTTTTACGATCAAACATTCACCGACACTAGATTGTCAAACTAGATATTTTATTTGTGACAGTGTTTGTTTGTCTGTTAGTGTGACAGTATATAAAAATATATATACAGAACTTAACACTTTATTAGAACAACCTTTAAAAAGCACATGTGATACTACACACATTTCTTGTTTTTTTTGTATATATATATATATATATATATATATATATATATATATATATATATATATATATATATATATATATATATATATATATATATATATATATATATATATATATATATATATATATATATATATATATATATGGTGTTGACTAAAACAAAATGAATAAGAATTACAAAAACTTTACTCGAGTAATATTAGATCGGCGCAGTGGTTCTCGTGATGTTGAAACACCGTGTGTGAATGCGGCGGGTAACGTTTTTAGATAGTGGTTCTCGTGAAGTTGAAAACAAGTCGCAGGGAGTCTCGCATTGAATACCATAAAATAACTGCGTGTGAGTGTAATTTATCATTACTAGAAATGGATCCAAGGTGGTCACATCCGTTAACAGCGCTGATAGCCGAACCCACTGGAAGCGGGAAATCTGTCTTTGTACAAAGATTTTTACAACATATCCGAGATATGATGGTCCCTATCTCTGACGAAATTATATGGTGTTATGGAGAGTGGCAGTCCATGTATAATTCGTTGACGGGTATTCAGTTTATTGAGGGACTACCGGACATGAAGCAGTAGACATTTGATAAGAAACGCCTGCTCGTAATAGATGATCTGATGAGTGAGACGGATGATAGAATAACGAGACTTTTTACGAAAGGTAGCCATCATAGGAATATTAGCGTAATGTATATCGTGCAAATTTTTTTTGGCAAAAGCAAAGAACACAGAACCATTAGTTTTAATGCTCATTATATAGTGATTTTCAAAAATCCACGCGATGGCTAGCAAATTATTAATCTAGCCAAGCAGACGTACCATGGTCGGAATGCCTATGTCCAAGAAAGTTTTAAAGACGAGACGTCGGCCCCACACGGGTATTTGCTAATCGATTTGCGACAGGCAACACCAAACAATCTAAGATTACGTAGTCAAATATTTCCACACGAACAACAAGTCGTTTACGTCCCCAAATAACGAGATGGGGGAAAAGGTGAGACCACATGCTAAAATGTTGAAATTTCTAGGCACTCCAAAACCCCCAGCCATCAAGGCTGTTATGAAAACAGCGTCACCCGATCTCGTAGGAACACTCTGTGAGTGTTGTCACAACGTATTAAAATTTAACGTTTCACTGACACTTCCTCAGAAGAGGCGTTTGCGTCGTTACAAAAAAACCCTGAGAGCGCTCACCAAGAAGGAATTGTCGCTCAAAAGACGAAAACAAATTTTACAAACCGGCGGTTATTTAAGTGCGTTGTTATACCCCCTTCCCCCCCCCACTAACCGTGCTAAGAGGTGTCTTAGGTGTGTGGATGGCCAAGAAAATGATAATTTAATGGACCCTCGTTTGTTAGAGGCTTAAAAACCTTATAGAACATCCGACGCTCTGAGAGATAATCTAGGAGAATTGGACAGTCAAATGCAACTAGTCTTGGAGCGAGAAGATTTGCCGGTGGGTGACAAAGCTAGATTATATCAGCGAACACTGCAGCGTTATTTGACTCGACTAGAGCAGTACAGTCACGTGCCTCTAGGCCTCGTAGACATTAAACTACCAACACCATTACAAGCTACCGACCAGCTAGGTTAACCCACTGTACTTAAAGACGAGGTCGTGGACAAAACTCTTCAGTCCCCACCCGAACAAGTCACACCCACTAATCGAAAAAATGTGGTTGCCAGTAAATTTCGAGAAACATCGTAGTATTCGCTCAGAAAAAGGAAAAAGACAAAAACTCCAAAGTGGGAAGCATGGCCAAAGAAGTGAATAAGATTTTAAAACAACATTACTACAAGCCGAAACGACCCGGTTCTTATGGCGGCGTGGGTGCCTTGCAACGTAGCACCAAACTTACTTGTAAAAAAATTGAAGAGTGGTTAGGTCATCAGGATACGTACACCTTACACAAAGTGGTGCGCAGAAAATTTAAAAGACGGGCGACCATCTCGGGTGGTATCGATCAACAGTTTTAGGCTGATTTAATAGACTTGTTGGGTTTAAAAAAAATCAACGATGGGTTTGCCTATCTAGTGATGTGTATCGATGTGTTTAGTAAATTTGCTTGGGCTGTTCCGCTGAAAAACAAAACTGTGAAAGCTTTAGTAGCAGCGGTGAAGACCATTTTTACCAGTCGCAAACCGATAAATTGTCAAACAGACAAAGGCAGTGAGTTCGTCAACAAAACATTCTTAAAGTTTCTTAAAGACGAAGGTGTCCATTTCTTTACTACGGAGAATGAAGAAACTAAGGCAGATATAGTCGAGAGGTTTAATCGAACCCTCAAAGGAAAAACGTGGCGTTACTTTACCAAAACCAACAGTCTTCGCTACGTCGACGTGATAGAGCGACTGGTTGTTACGTACATTTATTACCTAAGGGGGTAGTCTTCTGTCCTGCCAAATGTACGCACCAGTCTTGATATAGTTATATTATTTGTGCGGTTGAATGATTCGCGCACTGACGTGCACGAAGCAGTGAGTGTTGCTTTGGGACGCACGGGTAACCTAGTTGAGTAGTTTGTGACGTCATTTTTGAAGGGGCAACATGGAACTTGTTTATGTCCATGATTGTTATATTATATTTGTATTCAATGGCATGTTTATGGAAAGCCATTTATTCTAGTGATCTGTATTGGTCTTCAGGTCGAAACCAATAGCAGCAATGTCACGTAAGTTATCGCCCCACTTCTTATTTAAAGCTGTATTATAAGGCCGCTCTAATACTAGTCTAGCGGGAATATGTTATTCCTAGAATGGATCTACAGAGTCGTTTGCCTTTAGGATTTGTATCGTAGAAGAAGGATTCCTACGAGTGGAAGAAGTTATTGATTACTTTATGCACATGTTTTAATATGCTGTTACAACAATGCCAGAAGCGTGGCATAGAATGGGAGAGGTTAGTCAACTGGAATCTCTAACCTGTTCGTATTATCGTGTATGACTTTGTTTGAAACTATATGCTATCTAACGTTATGTTTTTGGAGAACGTATGGGATTGTGAAGTATGATATGGAAGATTTTATCCTGGAGTATGAATACGTTACCATGATAGACGTCCTGGAGAGAAGGTCAACGGACTTGAATGAGAAGAATAGTATACGGTAACAGTTTGTGATCCTTAGTCACTTGAGTCAGAGGACTTTATGGTAGAGAATCTTCAGGAACTTTAAAAGTAATTACCAGTATGCTGATGTATGATCTTTGCGCCTGTGACGATGTTAGTCTTGTCCATTCCGTCTGTGTCATGTTTGAATAAAATCGATGTACAGTCATCACCGACTTATGTACTGCCAGTACTTGCCCAGTTCACTACTTGTTGAAGTTCGTTGGAAGAATATTGTTGATATTCGTTCATTTTAACCATTCGCGTTTGAAGCTACCTCTTCACCAGTATAAACTGTACTCAACCATAAAACGGAGTCAACAGTAATTGGTGCTCCAGTGTGTTTATGAAATCTAGAATTTCACAGGAAACGTACCCTATACAAGTATCAGCAATGGAAGATCTGAACTTTCAAGGCGACAACATCTTAGGATCATCTGAAGATCTGAACTTTCAAGGCGACAACATCTTGGGATCATCTCTTAGTCACTATTACGTGCGAGCTGTGGTCTAATACTCAGAACGAAGTATTTTATCCTCAAACGTACATACACGGAGACGAGGCACATTGATTTTTTGCCTGCACGCGAGTTAAGTATAACGTGTTCTCCTTATACGCTTTATTACTTTTAGCTGTGCCTTCCGTGATATGTCCATATCTATATTTTCCATGTTATATGTTATATGTTGTTCATTCTTCGTGGGAGGTAGGGAGGTTGATCTGACGAACGAGATCCATCTCGAAGCCAATTCGGGCTCTTCGTCAGACGTTCTGTAGGGCTCGTCTTGTAAGTTTCAATTGAGCGATAGTTCCGGTACAAGGCTAGAAACCTTGCCGAAGTTCCGATCGCTAGTTGCTTCTTATAATAGTATCTGTTTAGCTGTTTCGTCACGTTTACTTGTTGTTTTCGCAGTTATTTTTATTCGTAATTTAGTTTTATGATGAATTTTGTTTGTATTTTGCGTCCATCTCACCTTTCCTGTCGTTCAGTTTTTTACAAAACCTATGTTTTTACACTGTGTTGTCTATTGTCTTGTTGATTATTTGATCGCAGTTATCATCGTAACTCTTTACGACATTCTATTTTTAGTTTCACATTTTTATTTTTATTGGATTTCTGCGACTGTTTTCTATTGTCTTTGATTATCGTGTCTTGTCGGTATTGTTTCTATTGTTTGTCACGTTGTTCATTTCATGACATTTGATTACATAAATTTATTGATTAATAACATATTTAATAATTATATGATAACATTATACCGTTCTAAGGACAGGAACGAAGAACACTTGTTATAGTAACAAGGTTAACTAATTTATATTGATTAATTATCATTTTAAATATCTAGAGTACTGTGACTACTTATATAGCATTATGTATTCACTAGATTATTTCATTAAGCAAGCAAAAGCTCTTCAGATGGCTCCTGATGAAGCAAAATCATTTGCACTTGCAGAATATAGAAAAGCTCAAGAAATAGAAGCCGAACAGAGAAAGTTAGAAACTTTAAGACTAGAAAAACTTCAATTTGAGGCAGATCAAAAACGGATTGATGCTGAGGAACATGAAAAGAAGAGGAAATTTATAGCTGAGGAAGAGGAGAAAAAAATGAGATTAGCCGCTGAATTAGAAGAGAAACGATTTCAGCGAGAAGCAGAACAGAAGCAAAAGGAGTCTGAAGAAAGACTTAAAAAAGAAATGGAAGAGAGGAGATTAATAGCTGAAAAAGAAATGGAAAATAAACAAAAAGAAATGGAAGAGAGGAGATTAATAGCTGAACAAAATGTAAAACGACTTCAGCTTGAGATGGAAGAGAATAAAAAAAAAACGGCAGCATGAACTGAAATTAGCAGAGTCAGAATATGAGAGAATTAGGTTTACTCAGGAAGCTAATTCTCAGAGAACTTTTGAAAGCCAAACTCCATCCAGACATGATTATTTTAAGGAAATTCACCTTAAATTACCAAAATTTAATCCCCGTCTGATGACGTAATATTCTTCCTAGATAGGTTTGAGGCCACTTGTGGATCTTATAACGTGGATAAAGCGCTATACTGTACATATTTATCCAGATTACTTACAGGGGATGCATTAGCAGTTTATCATACCACCAGCATTGGTGAGAAAAATGACTATAATGCTCTTAGAGCGGCACTTCTGCAAAAATTCCAAATGACAGAAGACGAATATCGTTTAAGATTTCATACATTACTACCTCAATCTAGCAGAAATTTCAATGATTTTCTGTCACAAATACGACTAACACTAGAAAGATGGATTGAATTATCCAAAATTGAAAAGTCATATGAAGGTCTCTTCGATTTACTGATGCGCGATAAGGTACTATCGTCTGTAAATCCTACATTTCTCGCATTTTTGCAAGAACGGAAACCTTTATCAATAAAAGACTTAGAAGAACATGCAAAAAATTTTTGCACTGCTCACCCAACCATGGATCTAAGTAATGCGCAGATTAAGAATGAATTGCCTGTTGCTTTTGCAGCACAACAAAACAATTTTTCACGAAATAAGGGAAATAATTACATTTTTAACAATGATAACTTTTACAAAGGGAAGCAATTTCAACAATCTGCTCCATTTAATGTTTCTTGGAACCAAACTCACAGATCACGAGATTTTGGTAACAATAATTTTAAAAATAATCAAGGACATTATAATAAACAAAACTGGAGATCAAGATCTCAGGGTCCGCAAAACAGACAAGGTTCTTGGAATAAAATTTTTAAAGAACAGCATAACTTTAATTATACAAACTATCGGACTCATCCAAATTTTAACTCTAGTAGAAATGACAATTATGGCAATTTTAATGCAAATAATCAAAATCGATCGCGTCGCAGAGATAGATCGTCAAATAATACGGGTAGACATTCTAATGTCGCTTTAAGTGATACACAGGCTAACATTGAACAGGGTAAAGTAACTGAAACTCACAATGCTATGTCTTGTTCTCTTGATTGTACCCAGGTGAAAGACTGTCCAGAATGCTCGACTCTTTTCCAGCCTAAGGCGATCACGACGCTGCGTTGCGGACATACCTTGCCTAGCCTACCTATAGTCTGCACAGCCACTGCTACGTCAGTACACCAGGGACAGGGCTCTCTTAAGTTTAACAAGGGATTTGTCAACAATATTTCATGCTCTCTCCTATTTGACTCAGGTTGTAGCACTGTGGGCGTCCGGACCTCGCTGATCAACCCAAGTTGTGCCACGGGCCGGGTTGTCAAGTGTGTGACTTTCGGCGGCACCGTCGAAACATTTCCCACTGCTATTATTGATCTTAATACACCTTTCTTTTCAGGAAAGATCCAAGCATGTCTTCTTCCAAATCCAATATGTGATGTAATACTTGGTCGCATACATGGTATTAAAGAGTGTACACCGCAGCAAATAGCTGAATGGGAAGAGCGACATATTCAAACTGCAAATGCAGTAGTGACTAGAGCGCAAGCTACTAATATGTCGCATGATACACCTATTGAAGCTACAGTTCATACCACTTGTGATGATGATGCTCATATTTCACGGGAGTTGTTTGCTACATTGCAAAAGAATGATGATTCATTAAAAAAAATTTTTCAGTATGTTAACAAAAAGAATACAAGCAACAAACTTGCAAAATCTAGACATGACTTTATACTTAAAAATGGGATTTTGGTTAGAGTAATACGGGAAAAGGATTCATCCTTATGTTATCAGATCTTAGTCCCATCCTCTATGAGATCTCGTATATTACGACATGCGCATGACTCGCAATGTGCGGGCCATATGGGTTTTTCGCGTACCAAATCCAGAGTGCTTTCGGCATTCTACTGGCCAGGCGTCCATAGGGACATCACTCTCTATTGTCGGTCCTGTTTGATATGTCAGGAAGTTAAGGTACGGGGTCCTTTTCATGCGGCTCCTATTCAAGCTGCGGACATCCCGATTAGACCATTTGATAAAATGGCCATTGACATTATTGGTCCGATACTTCCATCTGCTAGAGGGCATACGCATATCCTTACGTGCATTGATATGTGCACTCGTTGGCCTGAGGCCATCCCTCTCAAGAACACTTCATCTGCCAGTGTAGCAGACGCATTGATGTTAATCTTTTCACGCATTGGTTTTCCACGGAAAATCTTGTCGGATCATGGGGTTCAGTTCATTTCTGAATCCATGTCTCAAGTTATGAAGACATTAGGTATAGACAGATCTCTTAGTTCTATTTATCATCCGATGTCAAATGGGTTAATTGAGCGTCTCAATAGGACACTCAAGCAGTTGTTGGGTAAGATGACTCAAGACCATCCCCAAGACTGGGATCGGGTCCTACCCGCTTGTCTCTTTGCGTATCGCGAAGTACAAAATCAAGCAACGTGGTTTTCTCCATTCCAGCTTGTTTTTGGCATGCAACCACGCGGTCCGATGTCGTTAATCCACGACTTATTGGTTGACGAGAATATTGAAGAGGAAACTCAATCCTCTTATGAGTATGTGATCTCTCTGAGAAAGAGAATCATAGATGCTTGTAGACTAGCTACTGCATCATCTGAACAAGCCAAAGAAAAAGCTCGTCTATTTGCAAACAAGTATAGACGTCTTCGCCAGCTCATACCTGGTGATGAAGCTTTTGTCTTACTACCTGCGCATAACAATCGTCTTTTAATTACCTGGAGAGGTCCTTTCAGGATCATCTCAAGAATATCCGATGTCGACTACATCGTTGATGTTAATGGTAAACATAAAACCTTCCACATTAACATGTTGAAGGAGTATTACTCACGTCCTGATTATCTACAGTCAGTGTTTCATGCAACTGACGATCCTACACCACCTATTCAACACTATTCTAGTTTGTCAGTCATCCAAGAAGAGGAATCTTCTTTCGATGATGTACAACTACCAATACCAGTTGTACCACTCCATTCCACTGAGAAATGGAATGATGTTACAATCTCATCTACTCTTTCGGCTGATCAACGTCAGCAAGTCTCTAATATTCTACACTCGTATGAGGATGTCCTCACTGACATCCCAGGTCATACGTCAGTCATCCAACATGACATTATTCTGACTGACGATACGCCTATTCGAGTTCGCCCATATCCTATTCCTTTACACTTTCGTGATAAGGTTGATAAGGAATTGGATGAGATGCTCCAAATAAATATAATTGAACCATCTTCATCTCCATATTCTTCTTCCATGGTAATCATTAGGAAGAAAGACAACAATATACGTCTTTGCGTAGATTACAGGAAATTAAACAAAGTTACAAAATTCGATGCGGAACCATTACCTCTTTTAGATGACTTATTAGAGAGATTATCTCATGCTACATTCTTTTCGAAATTTGACCTTTCAAAGGGATATTGGCAAGTGCCACTCACTCCTAAAGCAAAGCCATTCACCGCTTTCTCGACACCACGGGGTCTTTTTCAATGGAATTTTATGCCATTCGGGTTAATGAATGCGCCAGCTACCTTTGTACGCATGATGCGCCGCATATTGTCTCATCGTCCCGATGTCATTACTTATATAGATGACATCTGTCTTTTCAGTGACTCTTGGGATGAACATATTCAGGGTTTAAAATCTTTACTTTCTACCTTACGGGATCATAACTTAACAGCGAAACCTTCAAAGGCTTTTGTCGGTTTTCATGACATCTCATTTCTGGGTCACCGCATAGGTCATGGTTTCATGTATACAGAAGACAGTAACGTCTCTAAAATTTTAAACATTTCAGCACCTAAGACAAAAAAACAAGTTAGGTCGCTTTTAGGACTAATACAGTTCTATTCAAAATTCATCCCTCATTTGTCTACTATAACTGCACCTTTTTCGTCTCTACTGAAGAAAGGCACATCTAATGTAATAAAGTGGTCGCAGGATCACCAAACGGCGTTAGACTATATAAAACAATTTTTTTCAAATGCACCTTTTCTGAGGTTGCCTGACAAAAATCTCACCTTCATTCTCCGCAGTGATGCAAGTTCTTACGCTATCGCTGCAGTTTTGATGCAGTAATATAACGGCACCTTATTTCCGGTTATGTACGTATCCAGAAAGCTCACGCCGAGCGAGACGAAATATTCCGTTCTGGATAAAGAGCTCCTTGCTCTTGTCTGGGCAATCACTAAACTGGATCGTTATCTCTTCGGATCACACTTTGTGGTGGAGTCTGACCAGAAAGCTCTTACCGCACTGAATACAGGGTACGTTAAGTCATC
Source organism: Oreohelix idahoensis (assembly GCA_024509875.1). Taxonomy (NCBI): domain Eukaryota; kingdom Metazoa; phylum Mollusca; class Gastropoda; order Stylommatophora; family Oreohelicidae; genus Oreohelix; species Oreohelix idahoensis. The sequence goes on from JAMPIV010017640.1 coordinate 75,661, forward strand.
AAAGTCAGCGCGTTACGCTATAGCACTTCAACCGTTCCATTTTGAGATACGAGCTATTCCTGGAGTGCAGAATGTGTTCGCAGACTGTCTTTCAAGATGCCCAAGTGAACGTGTCGAAACTAAACCACTTCCAGATGTTGGAACATCCTCACCGATAACATGAATAACTTTGTACATTGTTATTGATACTATATTAACGTTTTATTAGAACGTGAACATTGGTACTACAGTAACTTTTTATTAATATGGCAACATTGTTAAGAGCGACAAATATACATTTGTTATTCCTATGGAACATATTACACTACATAACGTGTTAGAGAATATATTATATCGTGTATGGAACATTGAGAACATTATCTCGTCGATTACTAACTAGTTGTAACGGAACAGTGACATATTGATAGTGATATTGCAATTACTTAGAATATATTGTTAACTAGTTATTTGTTAGTAATTAAGGAATATATAAATTAGATTAATTCAACTTAATCTATTTAATTGATTATGGATCACACACATACTAACTTTCTTAGTTGTCACGTAATGCCTGCATTCACGGGTCTTAGTTATGATATCTCACGGTTAGATCACTAGTCAACCGTACTAGTGTTAGAAAACATTAAGTGTGTTGATTCTTAAAGTGTTTAATTTTGCATTGTTTCATTTTTGCACATTGTATTTTCAATTTCTCTGTTTTATTGATTCTCTTGTCATTGATCATCATCAGTGTTGCTGTTCATTTTCATTTTTGAAATCATATGTTTCAAAATTTTTTTTGAAAACTTAGTTGAATTTTATTATCATTTTTTTTATGGTTTTTTTTCATTTTCATTTTCAAACTTGTTTTTACTTCGAATATTACCACATCGTTCTAAAGTAGGTCGATTGTGGATGTGTGCTTTAATGCATACTGTCATTTAGTTATATTGATTTCAATTTAATATTCTTTTCTTAATATGATATAACTTTATGCATTTCATATCTTGTTGTAGTTTTTGACTCACCTCTCTCGAGTAATTAGTTCAAAAAAAAATTAATAGAATTAATTTTTTTAAGGGGAGGTAATAAGGGAGCTGTTACGTACATTTATTACCTAAGGGGGTAGTCTTCGGTCCTGCCAAATGTACGCACCAGTCTTGATATAGTTATATTATTTGTGCGGTCGAATGATTCGCGCACTGACGTGCACGAAGCAGTGAGTGTTGCTTTGGGACGCACGGGTAACCTAGTTGAGTAGTTTGTGACGTCATTTTTGAAGGGGCAACATGGAACTTGTTTATGTCCATGATTGTTATATTATATTTGTATTCAATGGCATGTTTATGGAAAGCCATTTATTCTAGTGATCTGTATTGGTCTTCGGGTCGAAACCAATAGCAGCAATGTCACGTAAGTTATCGCCCCACTTCTTATTTAAAGCTGTATTATAAGGCCGCTCTAATACTAGTCTAGCGGGAATATGTTATTCCTAGAATGGATCTACAGAGTCGTTTGCCTTTAGGATTTGTATCGTAGAAGAAGGATTCCTACGAGTGGAAGAAGTTATTGATTACCTTATGCACATGTTTTAATATGCTGTTACAACAATGCCAGAAGCGTGGCATAGAATGGGAGAGGTTAGTCAACTGGAATCTCTAACCTGTTCGTATTATCGTGTATGACTTTGTTTGAAACTATATGCTATCTAACGTTATGTTTTTGGAGAACGTATGGGATTGTGAAGTATGATATGGAAGATTTTATCCTGGAATATGAATACGTTACCATGATAGACGTCTTGGAGAGAAGGTCAACGGACTTGAATGAGAAGAATAGTATACGGTAACAGTTTGTGATCCTTAGTCACTTGAGTCAGAGGACTTTATGGTAGAGAATCTTCAGGAACTTTAAAAGTAATTACCAGTATGCTGATGTATGATCTTTGCGCCTGTGACGATGTTAGTCTTGTCCATTCCGTCTGTGTCATGTTTGAATAAAATCGATGTACAGTCATCACCGACTTATGTACTGTCAGTACTTGCCCAGTTCACTACTTGTTGAAGTTCGTTGGAAGAATATTGTTGACATTCGTTCATTTTAACCATTCGCGTTTGAAGCTACCTCTTCACCAGTATAAACTGTACTCAACCATAAAACGGAGTCAACACTGGTCCACAACTACAACTATTCGTATCATCAAAGTATTAAGATGGCGCAGTCGGAAGTTACCCCGATCAATCAAGAAGAGGTGTGGCATGCGTTGTATTCGACCCCTGACGTCGTCGGAAGAACAGTCTATTTTAAAGCCGGTGATAGCGTGTGGATCGCGCACGCCAGACAATCTTTTAAAAGGGTTATGCACCGGCGTGGACGGAATAACTGTTTACGGTCAGCCGACTAAACCAGACAAGACCGGTCACGTACGTCCTTAAAGATGATTCGGGTGAGGAACTGAACGGTCCATTTTACCAAGAAGAGCTGCAGCGGGTCTGTGACAAAATAGTTTATTGAATCGAGTCCATTTTGCAAGAACGGCGAGGTGTCAGGGGTGTTAATTGTCTGGGTTACATGTTACCTAACCCTAAGATAGGATGAGTTTTTACGTGACTTTACCCTGCAATTCCTCGATGAAAATATACCCGAACAATAACGCAGGTCACTTTTTCGTCAAATTGCCACAGACTATAGACTTGTCTTCACGGTACGAGGTTGGCTTAGTTGAGATTCAATTTCCCAAAAGTTATTATAACGTGTTAGAGGATGAAGTATGGATACATTACTTCCCTAACAAAGACGAGGAACCTATACTACTTACGTTGCCCGCCGGTCTATACACGTCACCCGACACGCTGATCGACGAGTTGAATCGTTTGCTTTTAGACACGATTGTGAATGAAAAACCCGAGTTAGATTCCATTTTAACAATAATAAGGCCACCTTGAATCTGTATGAACCGGGGATGGAAGTTAGAATTAGCGAGACGTTGAAACACATGTTAGGCTTACCCTCATTGATCGCCACAGACATCGACCCAATACTACGAGGAGAGACTGAAGTATAAATGGATAGCAACATGAAAAATGTATACGTGTACTGCGACCTCGTAGCGGCGAGGCCGGTTGGGGATGCCGATGTCCCTTTGTTACGGATTGTTCCTATTTTGGACAGTACTACCGCTTCGGTTTTTAGGATTTACGACAAACCCCACTACGTATCCTTGAGTCGTTTTTTGTTTGATACCATGGAAATCCTTTTAACTAATGACCAGGGTAAGAGTATCCCATTCACTAGCGGAGATTCGGTGTTGACAGACCACTTCCGAACTCACAGACGGTTTGATTTTGAATAGAAAAAATGGTCAAACATGTACCAATACGACGAAACCCCAAAATGTATGAGGAGTTTTACTGCAACCAAGCTGGACACGGGATGCCAGTGTTTATCGGAGGCAGAAGTCAAAGAGGACATGGCTTGGGTAGTTATTTTCAGCGGGTTCGGTCGCATGGTTCTCCGGTGGTTAAAAACTGGAGGCAAAGCTTTACTCAGAGACGGAGCTGGCACCGGTCTACATGTCGCGAGCGACGCTTTAGCTGGCCGAAATGTTGGCGAGTCATTTCGTGAGTAAGCCAAAGAATCGAGTCAGTGACAAATTACCCGCTGATGCGGATGTAGCCCCGGTCAACTATTACCTGCACAGTTTATTCTTCCAAGTCGACGTTTCCTTGAACGATACGCTGATCACACCCAGCGAGAACACCTACCCTTATAGAGCTTACGTGGAAGCCACGTTGAATTACGGGGAGGAAGCCAAGCGAGGCCACATGACAGCGGCTCTGTTTTACAAAGACACGCAAAACTCTATTGCGGAAACAAGTGGCGATAATAACAACGGACTAAGGCTGAGTCGACATATAGCGGCAGGTTCTCAGGACATTGATATGATGGGTCGGTTACATTCAGATATTTTTGGCCAAGATCGCTACATGTTAAACGGTATGACCGTTAGAGTAAAACTCACGCCCTCTAAAGATGCGTTCAATGTGCTGGGACACGACCACGCCGGTGGTTATAAATCTATTATAACTTATGCGGCACTGGTTGAACGGAAAGCCAAATTAAACACGGCTGTCTCTCTAGCCCACGAGAAAGCCTTGTTGCGAGGTAATGCCAAGTACCCCTTGAAACGAGTTGTGCTAAAAACTTTCTCTATCCCTAAAGGCATGCTATCGCACATGCAATATAATCTATGTTTCAGTCAAACCCCGACCTGCGTAGTGATTGGCCTAGTCACTTCTACCGCTTTTAACGGATCGCACACGTCTAACCCGTTCAATTTCGCTAATTTTGGTCTGATATATTTAAATGTCAGCGCGGACGGCAGAACAGTCAGTGGCAAGCCTTTGTCCATGGATTATGAGCACAACCAGTACGTGAGAGCCTTCTTTGGAACAATCTAGCCATGGGACTGGTTGGTAAAGATGCCGGCAACGACCTCGAGTATAGGCATTTTAAGAATGGGTACGCCTTATACGCTTTTGTTCTCACCCCCAGTCTACTGGACGGTGACCAGTTTGAGATGGCCAAGTCGGGACCTCTCTCAATAGAATTTAAATTCTCCGAGATCACACCCAAACCATTACAGGTCCTCGTCTACGCCGAGCAAGACTCGATCTTGGAAATCTCGAAATCGCGCCAAGTTTTGACAGACTACACCACTTAAACGATGAATGCAGGTGTGACAGGGAATGCGTCATTTTAGGAACTATCATTTCAACTAATACAGACTATAACTTGGGTGATAGGAATTAGTTAAAATTTAATTGTAATATTATAATAGGAACGGACCATAAAAAAAGAATAGCGTAGATTACTTTTTATCCAATCGTAAGATAAATAAAGATGAAGCAACGCTGACCTAGATTTGAGCTGAACCGAAGCGAGCTAGCCCCGGCCGAAGTTAGTTGCAGATTAGAAGCATAAGTGTCAGATGCATTTTCTTATGCTGCAGATTTTTGAGGATTTTTCAAACAAAACTAAATGAGGTTTTACATTTAGTATTTTCCCAGACCTAGTGTGTTAAAATGTGCATTATTTCTAACAAGGAAAGCAGTAAGTAGAGTGACTGAATAACTTATAACCTTTTCATGTCGAAGAGAGATAGTTTTTGCCACTGTAGCACACAGTAAATGGCTGCAAGTTGTACCTTGATGCAGAATGTAGACTTTGAATAGCCATGTAGAAACACTAACAGTTTGGTAGAACATGAAGCTCTTCAGGAAATGAGAAAATTGATTAATTCTCTGAGGAACTGCTAGTATGCATTTACCGCTAGCTAATATTGGAAAGAAATTTATTAGGAGTTGAATCAGAGTGGCTCATCTGAAGACAGAAGCCTCTGTTGTATTAAAACATAGAACAGAAATGCATTGATGGATACATGAAGCATGCATGTTACTACTCTATACGTTTACCTGTAAAAAGATGATGTAAATAAAAGTTTACGTTGATACCAAAGGCAGGTCGTCTCTCATTTACTTTGCCACTTATTTATGAGAGTAGGAAGGGAACTGTTTTGCTGGTAAATAATATTAATGAACCAATACTGCTCTAACCAAATACACCGTAGAGGAACATCCTAGAATCTGGTAGAACCTTAAGTCTGTTAGAGAGAAAGCTCCACCTCTAGCGCATAAGCTAGTCTATCAACTCGACTCTCTGTACAAACAGCAAACCCCAACTGCCCCGGCCACACATAAGTATATTTTATTGTTCATTTCCCAATGTTGCCACTTGTCACATTTTTTTGAGTGATGACCTTATGATTGTTTTGAAGATTTTGTTGGCCAGTGTTGCCAATTGGTAAATTTGATGAAATAAGGTTGTGATATGAAAGATGATATAAAATTTTTGGAGATGGTGTGAATCAATAAGGCCCCTTTATAGACGACAGTCCCATATGGACATAGGAGCTCAGATGTAGGAATTTCGTTAAATTTTCTCGAAAAATTTTTGGACTTAGAAATTTTTGGGATGATTTTTTTTCATTGATAATACTCAAATGTCTCCCTACGGAATACATTTGCGGAGCCCCGGGATCTATATGTGACAGGGAATGCGTCATTTTAGGAACTAACATTTCAACTAATACAGACTATAACTTGGGTGATAGGAATTAGTTAAAATTTAATCGTAATATTATAATAAGAACGGACCATAAAAAAAGAATAGCGTAGATTACACTTTTTATACAATCGTTAGATAAATAAAGATGACGCAACGCTGACCTAAATTTGAGCTGAACCGAAGCGAGCTAGCCCCGGCCGAAGTTAGTTGCAGATTAGAAGCCTAAGTGTCAGATGCATTTTCTTATGCTGCAGGTTTTTGAGGATTTTTCAAACAAAAGTAAATGAGGTTTTCCATTTAGTATTTTCCCAGACCTAGTGTGTTAATATGTGCATTATTTCTAACAAGGAAAGCAGTAAGTAGAGTGACTGAATAACTTATAACCTTTTCATGTCGAAGGGAGATAGTTTTTGCCACTGTAGCACACAGTAAATGGCTGCAAGTTGTACCTTGATGCAGAATGTAGACTTTGAATAGCCATGTAGAAACACTAACAGTTTGGTAGAACATGAAGCTCTTCAGGAAATGAGAAAATTGATTAATTCTCTGAGGAACTGCTAGTATGCATTTACCGCTAGCTAATATTGGAAAGAAATTTACTAGGAGTTGAATCAGAGTGGCTCATCTGAAGACAGAAGCCTCTGTTGTATTAAAACATAGAACAGAAATGCATTGATGGATACATGAAGCATGCATGCTATTACTCTATACGTTTACCTGTAAAATGATGCTGTAAAAAAAAGTTTACGTTGATACCAAAGGCAGGTCGTCTCTCATTTACTTTGCCACTTATTTATGAGAGTAAGAAGGGAACTGTTTTGCTGGTAAATAATATTAATGAACCAATACTGCTTTAACCAAATACACCGTAGAGGATCATCCTAGAACCTGGTAGAACCTTAAGTCTGTTAGAGAGAAAGCTCCACCTCTAGCGCCTAAGCTAGTCTATCAACTCGACTCTCTGTACAAACAGCAAACCCCAACTGTCCCGGCCACACAGGCGAAATACGGATCATACTCCTGACGGATATATTTGTTAAACATACTGGTGTCGTCAAAGTTTTAGCTCGTTACCAATTACCTCTGCGTATTGATCCGAGCCAGACTGCTGCTTTTGTCATCAACACTGACCCTAGCTACCGAGCCGGTGACCACTGGGTCGCTCTATATTATAATGGGGTTAGAACTTTTGGATATTTTTATTCTTTCGGCCTACCGCCTAGACACCCGGACCTGGTTAATTTTATAGCGAGAAACTCTAACCGACCTTTTAACTACAACGCTAGACATTTACAAGATGTAGTTACCAACGTTTGTGGTCTCTACGTCATTTATTTCGTCTTAATCAAAGCTCGCGGTGGTACTATGCAGCGCGTCCTACTGCCGTTTTCGGCAAGACAACACGCCAACGATCGATTAGTTTTTCAACTAGTCAGACCCTGGCTAGCGCGCCAAAAGACTGAACACATTTTTCGTTCATAGACACTTGGGTGACCAACGCCCTCACTTCATTGACTACCCCCGCACCCACCAACTGGGTGTACACGAAAAAGAAGTGACAAACTGTTGCAGGTGGAACTTATGGAAGGGGAAGTAATCTTTAGAATGTTTTGAACATATTAAATTTCGAGTTGCAACGCTTGATTAAGCGGATACTTGTTTGACTTTAGGATAGAATTATCTTTTCCTATTTTCGGGTGACAGAGTACAGATAAGCGTGTGAACGCTGTTTAATGTATTTATTCTGTACTGTTTTGAGTCATGTGAATAGCTCGCTAGTCTGCATGTGTTATCGAGAACGGTGTTCAAGACAACCGAATCTCGTGACGGGTTTTTTGGCGGGACTAGTGTGTGATTGAGGGAGTTGTGTTTTGGGCGTGGACCGTGTAGGTCGAGTCCCAGTGTTTTTGGATAATGTATGCCTACGTAGGATTTGAGAAAATGTCGACTTATATATTTCGCTGTGTGTACAGCCTATGTGATACACTGCAGTGAAGATTTGTTTAGGCCATATGAACCTTATTATAGCTGCCGTGTGATGCAGGCTTCGCTGTGTATTAAGGTACTTTTGTAGGCCATATTTTGAAGATTATTAAAGCTGCCGTGTGAAGCTGTTAAGCTATTATAAGTCCAGGATTAGGACAGGCCATATTATGTATTAACTGCAGTGTGGAGATGTATGAAGCTATTAAGCTATTATTAGTCCAGGATTAGGACAGGCCATATTATGTTTAACTGCAGTATGAAGATTTGTGAAGCTGTTAAGCTATTATAAGTCCAGGATTAGGACAGGCCATATTATATATTAACTGCAGTGTGGAGATGTATGAAGCTATTAAGCTATTATTAGTCCAGGATTAGGACAGGCCATATTATGTTTAACTGCAGTATGAAGATTTGTGAAGCTGTTAAGCTATTATAAGTCCAGGATTAGGACAGGCCATATTATATATTAACTGCAGTGTGGAGATGTATGAAGCTATTAAGCTATTATCAGTCCAGGATTAGGACAGGCCATATTATATATCAACTGCAGTGTGGAGATGTATGAAGCTATTAAGCTATTATAAGTCCAGGATTAGGACAGGCCGTATTAGGTATTGATGCAGTGTGGAAATTATATACTATGATTCGTGTTTTGCTGTCGAATGTGTGTCATTTATGTCATCGTATCTGTGTTGTAACGGAATAAACAGTATCGAACTGTTCCAGTCGTTTGCAACCCTTCTTGACTCCTGCATGTACCCTTATGTACGTACTGTGGTGTGCGAACATATCAACACACACCCAGGTCAACATTCCAGACACAGTGACAGGTCAGCAGCACACATATATTGAATTAGCCTGTGTGGCGATGATATAGACCAAACCACTACACTCGCAACAGTGGGTGTAAACAGACTAATAACATTAACGTTTAATTACATTTATTGGAAATCAGAGAAAAAGGGGGGTGTATCAGTTGGTGGTTTTCAGTTAACAGGATCTGACATCTACGACTATTCGCGTCGATAGCCTAAGTGGCGTAGTTTTCGTATCATTGGATATGATTTAAGATGTGCCTGAGTGGCGTATACGATTAAGAAATTGTTACCTCTACAGTGATATGTACTTGAAGCAAGAGGATAAAGTGAATCAAATTTTGTCCACCAGACCATAACATATCTAGAGGATCAGTCACTACAAGTTGAAAATAATACATATGACTTGCACGTGACAAGAGTGTAGAACACTTGACTTTGTTATAATTGACCTTATGTAGGCGTGGCTTGAATCTCCTGTACTTCAGAACTGTGACCTAGTTATTATCTGCCTGGGTGGCGCATTTGAGAAACAACGCACGCTTTATTCGTGGTAGAAGGCAACTTTACACCAGTAGCAATTGACGTCCTATTTAATGCCTATAGACGACAACAACGTCTGCAGTGGTCAAGGAAGTTCAATTAGACTTGGACAGTATTTGTACCAGCATTTGTACGGGTTGTGACAGATTTCTGCAATATTCGGGTTACCTGTGCCAGTTGTCACCATCACAAGTTCAAGATGTTATGATACACAGAGTTGCAGTGTGTGCTGTATTATGGTTCCTGTCAACTTGTGCATTGTTAAGCACATATCATATTGACGAAATTACCTGAAGAGAAACGAATCAAGTTGCAGTGCTTTCCCCGCAGTGGAGGTTTTAGCAGTCTATGTGATATCCAGTGTCGTGGCGGAAAAGAAGCGGGATCATTGACAGATAAGTGATTGTGTCTTGTGTAAATTGTGTCACTTCATATATGTCGCTGGGCCTCCCTAATTGCTCATTTTGTTATTATTGTTGTTTATGTCTAATTTGACATATGATTAAGATTTGATGCATAGGTGTTAATGGCTGTTGACATATGTCGATTTTCCTGATAATGATGTGACTTGATAAAGGTGCTATAAAAAGGAATTGGTGATACAGAATTGAGGAATAAGCTCATTTCTTGACAGATACTTAACTTTGTGAGCTGGAAGGGTGATTGTCCCAACTTTTGTAGACAGTAATTTGTCATAACTATATGTGATTACTAGATATATTGATTTAAGTAAGTGAATCACTATGGATGATGATGAGATAGATCCTGAGGATATGAGGCCTATATTGGCTTATTTGTGGGAAGAAGGTAGAGATTATCAACAATTAAAAGGCCCACAGCTTGAGGAACATGTGATAGACAGATTTTTGGTCAATGCGTCAAGAGCGCTAAGATATTTTGCTGAGGAGAATTTTCACTCTCATCCTCATCTAAGGATGGCTAAAGATTTAGCGCAGTTACTGCTTATGGATCTTCGATTGTTTTCGTACCACTATATGGGTGTTGAGCGCGATCAGATATTGAAGAGTATACGTAAGATAATGCGCAACGACATTTCTGTTGATCAGAAAAAGAGGTTAGAAGATGAGGAATTAAGAAGAAAAAAACAACAAAGGGAAAACTTCTTAGAGAGTACCGCTGAAGTGAGTAAAGTACATGAAACAGTGTCTAGACTTACGGGTGAATTGCAAAAGTCAAACTCAGAACTTGCTAGTGTGCAGGCAAGTTTGGATTTAGCATTGTTGAAGATAAAGCAATTGGAAGTCCAGATGAAAGATAAGCAAATTGAGGTAGAAAATATTACACAGGAGGTCCAACAAAATAAACAGATTTATGAGAATTTGAAAGTTGAGACCGATAAACGTGATAGAGATTATACAGAGTCACTTCTTGATTTAATGGATGATATTGCGAATCTTCGTCTCCAGCAGGAAGAAAAGAATGAGATGATTCCAGAAAAGATTGATGAGCTTAATGATAGCAATGATTATATTAAGAATCAGTCACTACAACTAGAGTTGACTCAGTTGAGAGCAAATAAAGAACAGTTAGAGAAAGAGACATTAGTGGAGTTGACGGCTGAGAAAGAGAAGGTCGCTAAAATTGAAAATTTACTAGCAGAAGAAAGCGACAAAGTTTTGGCTGTTAAGGAGTTAAATAAAAGGTTAAGTGAAACGATTTCACTTAAAGATAATGAAATTGCGGAAGCAAGGGAAAGAATATTTGGCTTACTAGATATGGTTTTGAAAAACAAAAGGTGCTCTTCTGTCAATGTTCACAATGATAGACAGAAAGTTGCGAAAAGTCAACCCATACACTTTTTGCTCAGAGAGATTTCATTCATGGTAAAGATAGATCTTATCGTGGTAAATACAACTTTAAAAGTTCTAATATTACTGGTAGTTCCAGTAATAATTCTTGGCGTCAGACCAACAAAGATTCTTGTGTAACAGCCAGTTCTGTTGGTCAGGAAAAGATAGGTGATAAATTTCAGGTCAAGATTCATAAGAACAAATATTTCTCTACTACTGGAAATACTCAGAAATTAATAGCGGGTGTTGAGACTATTAGTACTTGTTCCAAAGATGAAACCCATATGCGGAACAATAGAGATACTATTGTTTCTGGCAGTTGTCAAACTCAGCGCAGTCAGTTTGAAACTATTGGTAAATATATTTCCATAAGGGAAAAAAAAAACAGTTCTAGAAAGAGAGATAACCCCAAGAGTAAACAGTACCAAGGGAGATCAGAAAATAATAATTTTCCCTCTCCTAGATACTGTAGACAATTTAACAAATCTCAAAGTTTTGATTGTAAGAATGTTGGAAAGTATGATAGAGATAATAGCTTTTCAAATGTTGCTTTACATCACCAGAGTAATGTTCCTAAACAAAAGACTAAAGTCATTTTTTGTAAACAAGGCAACGGTAATAATAAGTATTTTGATCATAGATCAAATAATAAGCGCAATTGTGCTAATTTTGTTCAACATGAGCCCAGAGTCATTTATAATCAAGGTAAACAGAGTAAAAATAACAGTGGATGCTTGAATACTATTGCCTGCTCTGGTTGTTGTTGTGAATATAACACTTTGTTTCAGCGTAAGGCAGCGGCGACATTCAAGGTCGGTCATGTTGTCCCCAAGAATTCTATGATATCTACATGTGATAGAGAGAGCTAGTGACATCGTGAAGAGACCGGGTTTTTACACAAGCCGGTACTGGGTAATTGTAAACGTGATTTCTACGTTTTTTTTTTTTTCATTAAATTTCACTATTGAGTAAAATGGAAATTTTCATTTGTATTTGTTGACAGAAGCTACGTTGCGATAAGGGTCAAGGCTTCTGTGACATATTGACGGTCAGAAATGTGAGTCAACTTTCCGCTCGAGTAGTCAACCGAAACCTGTCAGCGTCAAACTAAAATCTGAGGTGTTGCTTTCTGAAGGTCAAGCATGTTTACAAGAGAGTGGGAAATTTTACGGCGTATTTTTTTTCCTTAGATAGTAAATATTTTTGTATTCTATATTAGTACATGACATGTGCTTGTTTTGAAATAACATATAATTTTGTTGTAATGATTATTTCTTTGCATCTTTTGATTGCCATAATTTTTATTGTTGTTATTTTTATGTCGGTAGTTTGATGTCATGATTAATTAATATATAGAACATACAGAGAAGATGTGTATTATCTGGTATGTTGTGAAATGTAATTTTGAAAATAGCTTGCATGTATCATACATGATCTTGTATTTGGATTTGTTCACTTTTTGTGAAACTTCGATTTTTCCAAAACTTGATTTCTTGCCAGTCAGGTATGCAGATTATTTTCCCAGCAGATTAATTTAAAAAAAAAAAACTTATTTTTTGTAGATATTTTTATAGAACCTTTTTTTTATATTTCATATCAGCAACAAAGTGTAGATTTATTTATAATGTATATCTTATCGATTTGAGTAAGAGATAGAGTTATAGCTAAATAGCATTTTACGGAGCTGAACGTAATTGTCAGCAGAAAGAACTTAAAGGATAAATTAAATTTACATGTGTTGATTTAAAGGTTTCTTCGAGATAGGATTTTTGTTTTATATTTCACTCATTTTGTTAAAATATTGATTTCATTATTAGGCTTTACTTAAAGTATTACTGAATTACTTAAAAATTAAATACTGTTTTTATGTTTTTATCGTAAAAAAATATGTTTGTACGGTACTGTTGAAAAAAATGATTTTTTTTTTTTGGCATTGTAATTTTTTGTTGGGTGTGCCCAGCATTTGACTTCGTGATATCATTGATATGTAGTTTGATTAGTTCTTGTAAAAAGTTGTTTTTTATTATGATGTATTTTTTTATTTTTAGCGCTTGATTGTGCGTTGGTCGTATTAGTTATAGTAATGCTATTACTTGTTTGTTCGATGCCTATAATTTATTTATGTTAGTTTTGTATAACTCTTATAACTTAGTTCAATTACTTATTAGGTTTTGTTTAGTTATAAATTATTTTTGGTGGTATTAGTATAGATATACTTTGATATTTTGTGTTGTGCCTTTCGATCATGTTTATATATTTATTTTTGAATAGGTTATCTGATCAAAACAGTTATTAGTATATACTGTTATTGACTTTCTCTGCGTTCGTGCCTTTGCTTTCTATCTGTCTTTGGTAACTATTCTTCATTTCATTCCTCCTTTTCTGTTGTCTTTTCGGTATGGATTTCATATCTTGTTTATACTTTCGTACCTCATCTTCGTTTTACTTAATTCTATTTGTATACTTTGTCTTCTTTCAACACTTATACCTCTATTCTTTGTATTGTTGGAGTGGTTATATGATTTGATATGATATATCTACTTATGATAGTTGTATTTATTTTACATGTAATTGTCCAACTTAATTATGAGTATATGGTATTGTTGAGTTCTTACTTTCTTGTTTTTTACAGATCATTCTTCTTTTGATTGATCTTGTGTTTTCTCTTTCGATTGGTTGTTTTCGGTTTGGTTTGTACTAAATATACGTAACTTAATTTTGGAACTGATCATATTTGTATATTTAGCTAATTACTTTTTATACTTAGCTGGTTATGCTGTATGCTTTAATTGCTACTTTACACTTTAATGCTGATATTTGTTTTAGATATAATTTTGATTTAAAATAAGATATTTTTGTAGGCATACGTTACAGCTTAATTGTTTTCTAAATTTTTCGTTTTTGGGAGTTAATTTTTTCAAAAAAAATGATAGAATCATTTTTTTTCCCGGAGCGGGTGGTAACTGTTGCAGGTGGAACTTATGGAAGGGGAAGTAATCTTTAGAATGTTTTGAACATATTAAATTTCGAGTTGCAACGCTTGATTAAGCGGATACTTGTTTGACTTTAGGATAGAATTATCTTTTCCTATTTTCGGGTGACAGAGTACAGATAAGCGTGTGAACGCTGTTTAATGTATTTATTCTGTACTGTTTTGAGTCATGTGAATAGCTCGCTAGTCTGCATGTGTTATCGAGAACGGTGTTCAAGACAACCGAATCTCGTGACGGGTTTTTTGGCGGGACTAGTGTGTGATTGAGGGAGTTGTGTTTTGGGCGTGGACCGTGTAGGTCGAGTCCCAGTGTTTTTGGATAATGTATGCCTACGTAGGATTTGAGAAAATGTCGACTTAGATATTTCGCTGTGTGTACAGCCTATGTGATACACTGCAGTGAAGATTTGTTTAGGCCATATGAACCTTATTATAGCTGCCGTGTGATGCAGGCTTCGCTGTGTATTAAGGTACTTTTGTAGGCCATATTTTGAAGATTATTGAAGCTGCCGTGTGAAGCTGTTAAGCTATTATAAGTCCAGGATTAGGACAGGCCATATTATATATTAACTGCAGTGTGGAGATGTATGAAGCTATTAAGCTATTATTAGTCCAGGATTAGGACAGGCCATATTATGTTTAACTGCAGTATGAAGATTTGTGAAGCTGTTAAGCTATTATAAGTCCAGGATTAGGACAGGCCATATTATATATTAACTGCAGTGTGGAGATGTATGAAGCTATTAAGCTATTATTAGTCCAGGATTAGGACAGGCCATATTATGTTTAACTGCAGTATGAAGATTTGTGAAGCTGTTAAGCTATTATAAGTCCAGGATTAGGACAGGCCATATTATATATTAACTGCAGTGTGGAGATGTATGAAGCTATTAAGCTATTATCAGTCCAGGATTAGGACAGGCCATATTATATATATTAACTGCAGTGTGGAGATGTATGAAGCTATTAAGCTATTATAAGTCCAGGATTAGGACAGGCCGTATTAGGTATTGATGCAGTGTGGAAATTATATACTATGATTCGTGTTTTGCTGTCGAATGTGTGTCATTTATGTCATCGTATCTGTGTTGTAACGGAATAAACAGTATCGAACTGTTCCAGTCGTTTGCAACCCTTCTTGACTCCTGCATGTACCCTTATGTACGTACTGTGGTGTGCGAACATATCAACACACACCCAGGTCAACATTCCAGACACAGTGACAGGTCAGCAGCACACATATATTGAATTAGCCTGTGTGGCGATGATATAGACCAAACCACTACACTCGCAACAGTGGGTGCAAACTGACTAATAACATTAACGTTTAATTACATTTATTGGAAATCAGAGAAAAAGGGGGGTGTATCACAAACTCACCAAGTAATCCAAACCGACTGTGCTCGGACTCTGAGAGCTCCTAGGAGTATGGCCGGCACAACCGTAGTAGTGAGGTTAGACGTCACCCTACAGCACCCATAGACCAGCTAACGCTTCTTTGTCAATAAATATATAAAATGTATTTAGTGTTTTTTTTATATGTCTATATAGTATAACTATTGTAATACATATTGTAATAGATGTAAATATATGTATAACTAAATATTGTCTACCTGTTGTAACATATGTATACATATTTTGTATAAACAACAACACACAACAACAATTAAACTAATATAGGACAACAGGACGCAAGCTGATCGTCAGAGGAAGACACCCCAGCTAATATATATTGGTATATAAAAAGACCTCTCCTCCTCCACGCTCCTCCATCACATTTCGTTATATAAAAAGTCCGCCTCTCCACCTGAATCGATCGGAGTATTTTACTATACAAAAAGTCCGCTCCTCCACCTGAATGATACAAGTAGCGTACATGACATACTACTACTGTATTGTTTTGAAAATTATGTTCTCTGTTACTCTTTTGTTAATGTGTTGGTTTGCTTTGTGTATGCTGTTTTAAATAAGGCTACGGAGAGGTTCTGACGCATCTTTCCGCTTGGAGTTTATCAAATTGTATTTTCCTTCCATAATGTATCTTTACTTCTGTTTTACTATTTCTTCTTATATGAACGTTCTTTTCTGTTGCAGAAATGTTTATGGAAAGTGATCTACCGTAACAGTGAATATTCTGCATTCATGTACAGGCAAGTCTTCACCTTACGACAGGTTTCTGTTTGAATGATTCAGTTGTAAGTCGAAGAGGTCGTCATTCGGAAATCACTATAAACTATATGAGTCGTAAGAATATGTTAACAATTAGCATGTATGAACGATAACATAAATATGTATGTCTGTTTTGTTATATGTTTAAATAAATTGCACTGTTTGTTTATAGTGAAGAAATACAAAGTCCTGGTCATGCAGGTGTAAGCGGCAATGAGAGAGATGACAGACTAGCTTCCAGAGCACACACAGGTGAGTACCACTGGTTATGGATAATAGAGTGACACATGGGGATCGGAGTGGTTAAGAGGTATGGCGTCCGCCTCGATTTCTAGAGGTACCGGGTTCGATTCCCAGTTGAGGGAATATTATTTATGTAAATTTTTTTTCAGAACCAGTGGTCATAATGATGTCATACTCCTCCCTCGTCTCCTTGATAGTGAGATCGGATGCCTAGCCTTCTCGGATAGGGGTGAAAAAAAATAGGAGGTCCCGTGTGCAAGTTGCGGACGTTAAAAATCCCAAGGCAGTTGGAAATCGTAAAGATAAGGCCATAAGACCTTTGCTCTGGCAAAATTTAAAAATTAGAAACCTACCTACCACAAAAATATTTATAGAATGTGTGATTCCTATATACACACATTGGGATTCTCTATAGTGCCACGGATTTCGTGCACAGTGCTGAGATCTTCCTTGTGTGATATAAGGGAGGAGATCAGGGCACTGATGAAGTTGGCCGTGTGCAATGAAGATATTCCTTAAAACCAAACCAGACCAGACCAGACCAGAGTGATACTGAGGACTATTAATGATCACCTGTTAAAACAACTCTGCAATAGGTAAATCAGCAAGGCTAAGACTGCTGGAATTTGGTATCAAACGTACGACTATTAGGTATGGACGTATGAGAGGATGCATTTGTCGTGTATACAACCAGCCTGCTACAGGAACAGTTAGCATTCAAATCTTCAACATTTGCTGACGGAGATTAAGATTAACAGTAATAATACAATGAACATATTATAACATAACATTACTTTACTGTAAAGTCCTATAGTCTGCAAGTAATGGAACGTAAGTGTTCAGTAATTCTAGGATGACTGTCCTAAGTACGTGTGGTCGTAAGTCGCATACGACGTAAGTCGAGAACAATTTGTATAGTTTTGTTGACTGTCGTTCCTTATGTCATCTATTTTTTTTTTAAACTTCTTTGTTTTGTTCTTGCTTTGTGTACTTGAGTTATAATTTGATTTCATGTTTCCAACTTCTGTAGTATTTCTTAATATCCTGTTCGTCTTTTAAGTTCAGCTAGTCTGTTAGCATCTTGTGTTATTTTTACGAAATCGGGCAAAATTGTTTTAGCTTTTTGTAATTGCAATAGTTTATTACCTTACGAGGTTTCTTTTTTTTTTTCATCCTGTTTTATTTGCATATTTTTTCTACAATTATTTTAGTTTTGAGTCTGTCTCGTCTTTACCTGCTTGTGGTTTTGCTATTCAGCTTGAAGTATTGCTTTATTTGGCTCTTGTATTTTCGTTTTTGATTTGGCCGCCCAATGTTTTAATTTCTTTGATTCGCTTCATCTCCGTACCAAAATTTTACACAGCAATGAATTATCATTCCATTTGTTACACGTAATAACGAATAGACGTTGCGAATGTACCTTTAACTTAAGATTATAGTGGAAAAGACATTTCTCATTACAGAGATAAGGAAACTGCTTAGATTTAATCAAACAAACTGGATTTTTAAAAAAAAACAGGAGCTATGGCTGCAAAAAGGTGCCGTCTCATTCAATAGTCGGTTCCATTATCGTAGGCGAATATGCCTCTCCATTACTTCTGGTTCTAGTTATGTCTGTCTATTCTGTTGTTGACTTTTTCATATCACTTAAGTCAGTATATTCAACATCGTTTTTCTCTGTTGTCAGATGTCTTGTTTTCCACAAGAGGTTTTGGTATGTTACCATAATGATTTCTAACGTGCAAGGAATATAACTCAAATTTTTTTTTTTTTAAGCCAGTGAGACGATACTATGCTGAAAGCGAGGAAGAAAGAGCAAACATAAATACAAAAATGCTCCCATTACTTTTTGTCGTACGGAAGGTTAATTGTTTTATCTGGCTTGCCTGAGTAGAGTGGATGTCGACAGATACTGGAGAAGGTATGGAAATTAGATTTTTCTCAGGTGGTAGATTGAAGGAAAGATATGTCTGTGGAGTGATTAGGTTATCTGCTCCAGCCTATCCGTACGACTGTACTTTGTTGCAAGACAATTGTTAGCTCCCTATCAAGAATAAATACGTTTCTCTCTACACACTCACACACACACACACACACACACACACACACACACACACACACACAATCACATACAGAGCTATGTGACAACAAGACACACAGACGTAAAAACATGGATAAATGGGTATGGATCTGACCAACCATCAGCAACCAAGAACTACTTATTCGGAGTAACCAGGAAGACATGCACACCATAATAGCTGGCAGACGCTGGAGTTGGGTTGGCCACATCCTCAGAAGGGACCCTGATACCATTACAAGAACAGCTATGCTATGGACGCCCGAGGGAAAGCGAAAGAGAGGCCCACCAAAAACAACTTGGCGGAGAACTGTGGAAGCTGAGATGCAAAGAATGAACCACAGTTGGGGCACTGTACAAAGGATGGCCGCCGACGGAGCAAAGTGGAATCAATTTGTTGCTGCCCTACAAGACGCCACCAGGCGTGATGGCCGCTGATTTCTTTGACGGTTGGCGGCTATCGATCAAAGAAGAAGAAGAAGATCTGACCAACTGTGACATGAAAATTGAGCACCCTGATCGATCCACTTTATTCTCATCGGCATCTCTCATTCTTTTTCAAATAAATCGCACAAACGTGGTTTATCACAGGCTTCCTAATTAACATGCAAGTAAGTTACGTGTAAGCCATGCCTCTCTCGCTATGCTGTCTTACTCGTAGTTTCAGCCACGCCTACCTGTCTTCGTTCACGCTTTATTCAAGCAGATAGTAAGATCATAACTGAGATTCCTTCAAAAGAGGGCGTAGGCCGGCTGTCAGTTCATTACACGCCCGGAATTTCTCCGAGATTTGAGAAAACTTTGGTACTGATTAACACCAGGTAACATAAATGACCGAGAACCCTGTACACGGGGAAGAATTCTCGATGTCGTCGGCAAAGGTGTGTAAAAATCCTTTCATTCAGAAATCGACCGCAGATTTTCCCAATAAACGGGCAGAGGCGATAAATCTCGCATGCAGCTAACTATTTTTACCCATTTAATATATATACCCATCTCTTGAAAATTTATTTATCAGTCTGCCTCAGGAATTGTTGATATATTTTAGCTCGACATATTAGAGATTTTGTTAATAGAGAATTACTTCGATTCGTGGGAGTTCATTTTCCTGTGTTGGGGTAATTATATATATATATATATATATATATATATATATATATATATATATATATATTATATATATATATATATATATATATATATATATATATATATATATATATATATATATATATATATATATATATATATATATATATATATATATATAAGAACTTTGCGTGACTTAACCTTTACAGTTCTTCATTATATTTCAATGGGATTTTGTGTTAAGTTGAATAACGTATTAGATAAACTTATAGCTAAGTTTTCTACAGCCGTAAACGTAATTGAATTTCTTGTCATTCCCCAGTAAGAGAGGGTAAATAATTATAAGACGCTAGGCGATTTATAGTAGTCGAGATAACATTTATTTCTATTTTCATCATGTGTAAATTTTAAGTGACTGGTGTTCGTATCTAGTGTTAAAAGCGATGAGAATAGCTAGACACTTGGGGGTTTTTAATTTAATTTAATAACGCGTGTGTTAGGATATGATTGTAGTATGATTACATGTTTATCTATTTTTTACATATAAGCTGGTCATACCCTTGCGATCCAGCTGTTTTATGGTCTTATGTCTTATGGCATTACGGTCTTATGTTCCTGAACATCCAGACATTGTTTGTGAAAATCTGATTTTTTTGTGACTCTGTGAGGTCCACCTTCTTCATCCATGAGAGTGGTTAAATAACCAGAACACTACAATTTAAAAATTAAATGATAACTGGAACGGAACTATACCAGAAGATTTTTCCATCTAGATACATATAAATTTTACTGACCTGATGTGGCAGAACGTACAGCACTATTTTTTTCTAAACTCTTTGACAGTACAGTTTTCTTACAACGGAATTATACTCGAGAGAATTCACGGGTCATTCTCGGCTATTTCCCTCCGAGGACAGCCTAAGAGTATCATTCTGTTTTTACACAGTTCATTACGACAGAGAGAGTCACAGCCACTGGAGGCTAGACCATACCGGAAAAATCTCTTAACTTATAAAGTTCCCGGACAGTACCACCACATAGAAAAGACGTATTCCAAACCAATACCTGCAGTAAGAAGAGGAATATACAGGAAAATCAATCAACGCATCAATTCAGCGACTCCAGGAAAATAGCAGTCAGCATAACCGGAGAGTCTGGGGCTGAAGTTGACAAATAATATGACTCTGAATAAGTCTAAATACCTGCTGATTAATTCCATGGAATGTATGTAGCGTCGACAGTTGGGTAAGCAAATCTGAAAGTGGGCCACTGTATGTGTGTCGTGAGTGAACGGAACGAAAGAACTTATTTCTTAAGTTACTACTAATACACCATCCTCTTTTATTTTATCTCTCACTAATCTGAGTGTTCACGGGATAAGTTAAATTAAGGACTTATTCTTTACCCATCCTGACTACTCCCTACTCCCATTGTTAATTATTTTGATCTTTCGGGTAAATTACATCTGTTGGGATCTTTCTTAATTTCCCTATACAAGAGGGAGGGCCTATTAGATTTATATTTTAGTTTCTCTTATGAAACTAAAATTTATTGATGTAATGCTTTTCTTGATGTTGTAATATTTCTAGCGAAAATAAACTTAATAAACCTTAAGCTATAGGGTAGGTTAAAACCCCTGCCCTTATATGTGATCCATAGTTTATCTGTTTTCACGTCTGTACGTATTTCTGTCACAAAATTGTGTGTACGCGAGGGTAGTTTAATTTGAATCTGTACCAAGTGAGAAAGTGCGTCTACTTTAAATAGAGTCGTAAAAGATAGGCTGGGTTAGAACAATTACTCAATCCAAGACTGTTCTTTCTCTTACACAATTCTCCTCGTGAAACACGAACTATTTCTTACACCTTCCTTCCTCTCACATAGCTATTACTATCACCTCTGCTAGTACGGTACCATAAATATCTCAGTCCTATTTTCTCAAAATTTACGACACCAACACACGAAGGTAAGATGCTGTGTAGTTTATTATCATTAAAACTCGACAACATCAAACTATCTAAAGGAAAAGACCGACGATTCATTTACATGCATATGAAATAAAGCAGAAAAGGTGCACCCCCCCTCCACCCTCCCAATGGAGAGAAAAAAACCTAAAAAAATTGTTAACCCAAAGGTTGAAGGTTAGCACTTTATTACAGAATGAACAGTAGTGGTACTCTATGAGATCCAGTAAAATAAACAAACTTTTAGACAAATCAGATATATGCATAGTTTTCCCGCAAACAGAAAATACTCGCACACTCTTTCAAACAGTGGCCATTCTCACACTCTTACCTAATTGCCTGGAATGGTAGGTATGTAATATCCCTTGGTAATAGAATTACTCCATGAATATATTATCTATTTGCACCTAATATTCTGTCACTCCAGTTATCGCAGATCCAAATTGGCCCCAGTCCTTCCCCAGAATATAGTTAATTGAGGTGAACGTCTAATATGGTGCTTCTCCTAGAAGTGTTATTACAAACAGTTAAAAATAAAAAAAAGACAAAGAAAAAACCGCTGGCCGCCCTTGTGATCAGGTCTGCGAAGAATACAAGAAACATTTACATAAAAAATTTGCTAATCCTATATCTACACACAGACGGGGACAAGACGATCTCTTCTTCACTCCGTCAGTCCTGATTAAATTTAAAAGGCACACGGTGTTTCCTTACGTCTACAAGTTATCAGACGCCGCTGGCGCTAAGTTCGGTCGGACTGAAATATGTTAATTCGCCCACCCCTGCTCGCGCCGGCGTTCAGCATACAATGTTAATTATTATTTAATCTCTCCATACGCGCTACCTAAACAATGATCGCCTGTCATTACATAGTTATACATTTTTTTCGGCGTCTGTTAGTTCGTCGTATGGTATCAAATATAATAGACACTATAATGACAAATATGCACAAATGAAATATAACGGTGTATTCTATCCTTCACTATCAGTTTACTGTCTATACGGGTGGCGTGATTTAACATTTTAATAGAATATCCGGTAAGAAATCGCTACGCGTTACTTTATTTCATTCGTTTTAATAGCGAGAAAATCTAAGTGAAGAATAAATGTTAAAAGCTTTCACTTCTTAAAAACATTAGCACTATTATCCTTGACCAGAAAATTCAGAAATAAAATCTCCACGAAAACTAGTAACAAATCCCCACAAGGAAATAGTTTAAGGCTGACTACTAGATACTTCAGAATTCTGACTGACAAATAACAATTGGGTTAAGAAAACAAAAGTATATATATCATTTGGATTCTTTAATCTCTGAATGCGTTAATTTCGCGTTCCGGTGTTACCCAGAATTCAGAAGCTAAGCGTATCAAGATAAAAGACTTCACGGTCGGCCTTTGTCGAGGTTTTTGACCGTCATCAAAAGACTTTCTGTACGGCTAACGGGTTCCCTTGTAGACTGCCCGCATCTCTAGATCAAAGAGTCCAGGGGCTTCTAACTTCCCCTGAGTACGAAACTTCAAAAGGGTCTGTGTTTTTGTCTCTCCCACGTGCTTGCCTGTCTGAGAACTATTATGATTGAGAGATTCTCGCGTGAGAGGACAAGGTAAATACAGCCTGATTTGCTTCCCTGTTGTGACTGACAGGTCACGCAGTTTGTAAACATACGTAAACATTTCGTTAGCTCGTGTTAATAGAAAAGAAGGTGGGGCAAAATGGTACGATGCAGAAATAGACAGTTGGTATATATGCCTGTTTAACTAACATATCAGAGGGCAGCTATTTGGTTGCAATAAGCTGTCAGATTATACTGTAGACTCTTTTTTCCATTATACGTCACACCTTTCTATTAAAGTAAGGAAAGCTTGCTGAAGAATACTAACAGTCTAAATTATGATCATTTGCAGCACCCACAAAGAAACATGCTCACAATTACTTAAATACATAATGACTGAAACTTGAGGCCTGTGCATAATAAATAAATAAGTACATAATTAAATAAATATATATAACAGCAACTTGGACAGAAAGGAAATAACCAAACAACAGAGAAAAAAACTATAAATGATAAGCTTAATGGGAACGCAAAATTAGCTGTGCGTCTTGTCACGACATACTTTCATTGCAAGGCAATGATGGTCCGCGGTTCGATTCCCGGTAAGCCTATAACTTATATGTTTTTTTTTTTGTAACCTGGTAGTAGTAGGGTAGCCGCAAAACAGGTCGAATTCAGGAGGATTCGCGGGACTTTTATATAAGTAAATACTCCGATCGATATCAGGAGGATGCGCGTCAGGAGGATGCGCGTGACTTTTTATATAGTAATATATATTAGCCGGGGTGACTTCCTCTGACGATAAGACGCATGACTTGCTATATAGGAATAAATTTGTTCGATAATGGCGGGCGTGTTGTTTATACAAAATACTTAGACAATATATATAAAAAATATAAAAAATATAAAAAATCGATAATAAAGGAAAATATAAAAAATCAATAATGGCGGGTTAGTAGGTTACTAAAGGGTTTTTGAAGCGAGTGGAGCCTTTTTGGGCTAGCGAGGGTGACGACGCATAGTTGTAATGTTGTGAAGCTGGCAGGTGTAGGTTAGGGGGCGATTGTTGTGTGATGTTGGGTGTGTTATTTAGACATATATACATACAATATATATATATATATATATATATATATATATATATATATATATATATATATATATATATATATATATATATATATATATATATATATATAAAATCAATAATGAAGGAAAATAAAAAAAATAGATAATGGCGATTAGGTTACTAAGGGGTTTTTTGAAGCAAGTGTAGTCTTTTTGTGCTTGCGTGGGTGACGACGTGTGTATATATATATAGACAATGGACATAGAAAATCGACAAAAACCTGCAATATTGAGTTAAAGAGGGAAATATTTTAAAAAATCGATAATGGTAGGTTAGTAGGTTACTAAGGAGGTTTTTGAAGCGAGTGGAGCCTTTTTGCGCTGGCGAGGGTGGCGACGCACATGTGTGTTGGGCTATAGCTGGCGGTTGTAGGAATGAACGAAGTCAGCAAAAGTACGATTACCTTGACATAAGAAATACACTAGCCAGCACAAACGCTCTCCCGGCGTTATAGAATCACAACTGGGGAACTCATAGACTAAACAATCCTGGAAGAAACTATCTTCGTCCCCATAATGAATTGAAGAGATCACAAACTCTTGGGCATCTCTACGACAT
This sequence comes from Oreohelix idahoensis, assembly GCA_024509875.1. Lineage (NCBI taxonomy): Eukaryota > Metazoa > Mollusca > Gastropoda > Stylommatophora > Oreohelicidae > Oreohelix > Oreohelix idahoensis. The sequence continues at coordinate 100,695 of JAMPIV010017640.1, forward strand.
GACTTCCCGCCATAGGCTTTTACAACCGAAGGACACTCTAACCTCTCTTCATCCGCCGAAAACACCTGACACCCTAAAGTACAGTACAAGAAAAAATAGTTCCACTTAAACATACTAAGATATCAAGATATAAGACATACTCGTCCTACATAGACAAGAACTACCCATAGATTCGGGCCATAGACATTCTGAAGCAAGAACAATCTATTCCTAACCAAACACAGAATGGATTCAAGTAAGTCTAAATCCCTCGCTGAGTTCGATTCTTAGAACGATACAAAGAGCGATAACTCACAGAATGAATACTTATTGCCTAATCTGAGTTCCGTCCCTCAAGACCAAAACATGCATTCAAAGATGAATATGTCTTTATCAGACAATTAAAAAATTTACATTTGTATGCGTAATCCGTGCCACCAAAAAATATGTGGGCAACAAACACTCAGACACGTCTATGCATTCTCAAATTCTCTTGCGCAAGAGTATGAGAGCCCTAATTCTTCAACATGCACACGACTCTCAGTGTGCTGGACATATGGGTTTTTCCCGAACTAAGTCGAGAGTTCTGGCGGCTTTCTTTTGGCCATTTGTCAATAAAGACATACGAATTTAATGCCGGTCTTGCAAAATATGTCAAGAGGTCAAATCTAGAGGTCCACGTCATGCTGCACCTATTCAGGCTGCAGACATTCCTATTCGGCCGATTCAGAAAATGGCCATAGATATCATTGGCCCTTTTAAGATTAAATCGGCCAGAGGACATCAATTTATCCTTACGTGCGTTGACATGTGCACGCGTTGGCCAGAGGCTATACCTCTTAAGAGCATCTCCACTGCTGATATCGCAAGAACGCCCTTTGGCTTATATTTTCTCGTTTGGGTTTTCCAGGAGAAATATTGTCAGATCATGGCACACAATTGACATCAGACACAATGTCGCAGGTAATGTCTACTCTGCACATTAAAAGATCTTTGAGTAGTATTTATCACCCAATGTCTAATGGGTTAGTTGAACGTCTTAATAGAACTCTCAAGAACTTACTTGGGGAAGATAAACTGAGGATGATCCTAAGGTTTTGGACAGGGTTCTACCCGCGGCGCTCTTTGCCCATAGAGAGGTCCCCAACGAACATACAGGATTTTCTCCTATTGAACTTGTCTTTGGCGCGAGACCGCGCGGTCCTATGTCTTTACTGCATGATCTGATAACTGCTGATAATGTCGACAATGACACACAATCTTCATATGAGTATGTCATTGCTCTAAGGCAAAAGATTATTTAAGCATGCAAGCTAGCAACTTCCTCATCCGAATTTGCTAAAGAAAAGACAAGGCGATTTGCTAATAAGAAGAGACGCCTACGTCAACTTTGTCCTGGAGACAAAGCGTTTGTTTTACTTCCTTCTAGGGGGAACAGACTTCTTATTGCATGGAAAGGTCCATATACTATAGTCTCGAAAATTTCCGATGTCGACTATGTTGTCGATATTGATTGAAGGCATAAAACCGTCCATATAAATATGCTTACGGAATATCATGAACGACCAGACTATTTGCAGCCTATTTTTCAGGCGTTGGACGATTTTCCAGTCCAACAAGGTCATATCTCATCCCTTTCAGTTATACAGGATGAGGAAACTACTTTTTCAGATGTTAATCTACCTCTTCTTGTGATTCCACTTACTTCTATGGAATCATGGGAAAACGTTACTGTTTCTTCTAATTTATCTTCTGAGGAACAGCGACAAGTATCTTCTACGCTACAATCATTTCAGGATATCCTTACCGACAATCCTGGACACACACATGTCATTGAGCATGACATTATACTTACTGATCATAATCCGATCAGAGTAAGACCTTATCCTATTCCTATTCATTTTCAAGCACAAGTCGAGAAAGAATTCGATGAAATGATACAATTGAAAATAATTGAACCATCCACTTCAGCATACTCTTCGTCCATGGTTATTGTTAGAAAGAAAGACAATAACATACGTCTTTGCGTCGATTATCGCAAATTGAACCAAGTTACGAAGTTCGATGCTGAAACTATGCCTTTATTAGAAGATCTACTTACTAGACTTGCTAACTCTCGATTCTTTACTAAACTGAACTTGTCGAAAGGCTATTGGCAAGTTCCATTAACTGAACGCGCCAAACCTCTCGCTGCTTTCTAAACACCTAGGGGTTTGTTTCAATGGAATTTTATGCCTTTCGGGCATATGAACGCCCATGCTACTTTCGTACGCATGATGCGTCGAATTCTCTCATATCGTTCAGATGTCATTGCATACTTAGACGACATCTGTCTTTTCAGTAATACTTGGGAAGATCACTATTTGGGTTTAAATGAATTACTATCTACTCTACGCGAGCATAATTTGACTGCAAAACCCTTTAATGCCTATGTTGGGTTTAGTGAAATTTCTTTCCTGGGTCATCATGTTGGTCATGGTCTATTGAAGACAGAGGACCAAATCATTTCTAAGATATTAAATATTTCTGTTCCTAAGACAAAAAAAACAAGTACATAGTCTCTTGGGATTAATACAATTCTACGGAAGATTCATTAAGAATCTATCCTCTATCATGGCACCACTCTCAACCCTATTGAAGAAAGGGTCTCCTAATATGGTGCGCTGGTCCCAAGAATGTCAATCTTCATTGGAGCAGATTAAGAATTTGTTCTCATCCCCACCTATCTTAAGGCTACCTATTACTGATAAGACTTTTGTTCTTCACAGTGACGCTTGATCCACTGGGATCGGAGCGGCACTAATGCAGGAGTATTCAGGAACTCTGCATCCTGTAATGTATATCTCTAGGAAACTGAATGCGGCAGAAAGGAGTTACTGGGTTTTAGGCCGTGAATTGTTGGCTATGGTTTGGTCAATCCTTAAGTTACAAAGATTCCTTCTTGGTGCGCATTTCATTGTGGAAACAGACCAAAAAGCTCTTACAGCTATTCGTTGTAAGAACTTGAAGAGCTCGAGATCTACTCGATATGCTATTGCTCTTCAACCTTTTCATTTCACGGTACGAGCTATCCGTGGTTTGGATAATGTGATGGCAGACATACTGTCTAGATGCCCACATGAGTCCACTTAAGTCTTGTGTCCTAGATTTTCCTGATACACTTCTAGACTTATGTCTCTTCACTATAACAATATATATTAACACATTTGTTTTCACCTTAGAGTGGTAAATTAATTGTTTTCTTTCTCTATTACCATCTTTGGTGTAATGGAGAAGGTTGAGTTGATATAATATAAAGGTAAAAAAAAATTAATGTGGCCACATGTAATACTTAGACATGTAGTAGTAATTATAGTACATTATAGCATGTTAGTCAGCTGACTGCTTTGACGGTTGGCAGTTATGGATAAAAGAAGAAGAAGATAGCATGTTACTAATTGTGTCATTTATATTGTTCTCAGTGCAAACTAGTACCAGGTACGGAGTGCTGTTGAGAATCATGATGATGCCATATGTCACCCTTACATACTATTTGGATGCTGCTTACATTGATCTTCGGGATACAGCAATATTTTGTACTATGGATGCCATCTTCTATTAGTTAGATTGTACACTTGTATTGTCATATGTATGTATAATGGCTTTACAAATTTTGTTATTACCATCCATTAGATAATAGGGATTATATAGCATGAGACTTCGATAGATTTATATGTTAATATGACTTCTCGATATATGTTGTCATTCGCATTGCTATAATATTACAATTTTTAGATATATATGTGTTTTTTGTTAGCATCGCCAGCAACTGAGGTTTCTTTGATGGTACCTTCCGGATATGTTTTACTTGGAGAAAATATTTTCTCTTATCTTGTGAGGTGATTTTTTGTTCTCACTAGACGCTCTATTGTGCGTCCATTGAGCCTGTCATTAAGACATTATTTTATGTTGTTTGTTTCATCGGCGCATCATTCATGCTTTATGAGCATGTTGTATCTTGCTCATTGATGTATTTCGGAAGAAAAAAAATGTGTTTCTTTTTTTTATCCGGAGGGTGCGGTAATCTGTTGCTGTCGTTTTTGACGGTATCGTAAGACGTAAATCTATTTAATACTTTTTGATGATCTAAGTTAGAGAAATGTTTATTAACTCCCTGGGACAGGTTGATTTGGGGTTATCTTCCCTTTGTTTTATTCATTGTTGTTGGCCTGTCTTAAGTCAGGATTAGCTTTACTCAGATCTGTGCTGTCTACACATGCGCAAGTTTTTTGAGCGCGAACGGAGAGACATCCGTCAGGGAGTGATGATCTGGATTCTGACCGGACTAGTATGTCCGTAGTACTTCTCTGCATTATCTGGGGGAAAGATAGTCTTCTATGTGACTGTGATGTCAGTGATTCTCCTCAGAGTTACTCTGTTCGTCAAGAATGACGACAGTTGTTATTTGTGTATTTCTCGGATTCTGTCAAAGGTAAAAGAAACTTAATTATTATGCCTAGTTTGCAGAACATTTTGAGGCAACCTGTGAGTCCTTTGAGATGCAGAGTCCATTATTTGAGCTCGATTTAGCCAACTAAGACTATTTGTCTAACTGTAATACAGAAGCCCAGTAAAGATATATTATTATGAAACCCGCATGTTGGCGGTATGTTTGGCATGGATGATTATGAGTATGAAGAATACACAGTTGTTTACATTATTATAGAGGCCCGACATTACGGCCGATATCTTTGAGCAGAAGAAGATGTATCTGGCGTGTTATGCCAGATGAATTGCAGCATTATTATTATGCAATTGGGAACTCGCCTTTTGGTACAGCGGAGTTGGTTAAAGTACCTGACGCGCTGAGTCAGTGGTACGTGAGCTGCAGTATGAACTATGTGTTAAAGGACAGACCATTGTCGATAACGTCCTGATAGATGAGTGGTTCAAGCTTTATAATGCCAGATGTTTCGCCAGTCATTTCCAGTTTATATGATGTCCTTGATCCTTGTTCATTTGACTGTAACAGTTGATGTCCCCGTGTGTGTTATAAATAAATGATGGAAAAAAACACAGTAGTTCAACATTCACTGACTATTGCATGTGATTGTGTGGGTACATTGTCTACCAGTGAAAGAGCCTAAACGCATTCGTGTTTTCTACGCCCACATCTCACATCCATCCACATAAACTGCATACTACACATTCTGAGCTGTATGATGGTTGATTGTCAACACGACACCTTGTCAGCGCCTCAACGCCTGGTGAGCTAATCATGCACAACAACGCTGTTTGGCCCAGGTCGTACTGACTACGTACACACAGCGTTATACAGTCACACGGTGCAGCAACATTGAGGTAGAATTGAATAGCCTTCAACATTGTGGTGGCGCACCGATACAATAACATTACCCAGTACACAGAAAACAGCACTTTTTTCTGGTGGCCAGAAAATATGACTCTACATAGACGAAAAAAGCCTATCTGCAACATTATTTGCCTGTGTAAGACTAACATTTTACCTTTGTAAGACTAACCCTGCTGCTTATTTCTGTTCACGTCACTAGTTCAAAACGCAATCGATCAATAGTAGAAATTTATAAAAGAAACATTCCTTCGTTCGTGTGTTCGAACCACCGTGACTTAAGGTTTTACTTTTTTCACATGGGCGATATCTGGTGATAGGTTTTATATTGGCTCCCAAGCGGTTCAAACAGAGGGCGTCCACGGAAATGTAGTATATTAAAGAATTATAATTAAGTATTTGTTCCAATTATCAAACGGTTATCTACGTTTTGTTCTGCAATTTTCAAACTTTAGTAAAAGCTTTTCTTCCATGCAGCAAAGATGGTCCCAAAATTTTCTCCCAGGCCTGCGCAAAGGGTCCAACCTGTAGGTAAATAGAGCAACTGTCAAATACTTCTTTAAATATTGTTTCCACTTGTCAAAATATTTCTACCACTTGGCAAATCTTTCTTACCGTTGTCAAAATATTTCTTCCACTTATCAAAATATTTCTTCCACTTGTCAAATATTTTCTTACCGTTGTCAAAATATTTCTTACCGTTGTCAAAATATTTCTGCCACTTGGCCAAAAAAAATGTCTTCCACTTATCAAAATATTTCTTCCACTTGTCAAATATTTTCTTATCGTTGTCAAAATATTTCTTACCGTTGTCAACATATTGCTGCCACTTGGCAAAAATAATTTCTTCCACTTGTCAAATATTTTCTTCCACTTGTCAAAATTTTTCTTACCGTTGTCAAAATATTTCTTCCACTTGGCAAAAAAATTTCTTCCACTTGTCAAATATTTTCTTACCGTTGTCAAAAAAATTCTTACCGTTGTCAAACTATTTCTTCCACTTCGAAACAATATTTCTTCCACTTGTCAAATATTTTCTTACCGTTGTCAAAATATTACTTACCGTTGCCAAAATATTTCTGGCACTTGGCAAAATAAAAATTTCTTCCACTTATCAAAAATATTTCTTCCACTTGTCAAATATTTTCTTACCGTTGTCAAAATATTTCGTACCGTTGTCAAAATATTTCTTCCACTTGGCAAACAAATTTCTTCCACTTGTCAAATATTTTTTTTACCGTTGTCAAATACTACTAACAGTTATAAAATATTTCTTAAAATATTTCTGCTAGTCGCCAAACATTTCTTCAAAGGCGACCATCTTTCATGCGGTGGATATGGCCAAGACAGCGTAGGCTTCCCTGTCTCAGCCGGCTATACAGGCTTTGAAGGCCAGCACGTGACAACACCTCAACATTTGGCACTTTATCTTTTCAAGAAAGGCCGAGGAGGTGGCGCAGACATGGTAGATGGCAGGTATGGAGCCTTCTTTCTTGCTTAGCATAGATTGTCCATGTCTCACCAACATATAGAAAAGTTCTGGGGATGCAGGTGTTATATACCGCAGCCTTGGTCTTCGTTGTGAGTTTGGCGTTTCCCCAAATACGTGATGTGAGGCGGGTAAAGGTAGCTGCAGCGTTGTTAATGAGGCTATCAATTTCGATGCCTAGAGAGAATTTATCATTGATGATATACACAAGGTGTGTGTGAGTCACGTGGTGTTAAGTACGCCGAAGTTACGATGTTTTACCGCTAGTTATGAAACCAGATCGAGGGTCGGGGCAGACTTCGCGAGGAAACCATTGAGCGTAGACCGCGTGAAACTCCGTTAGCATAGATGGTCGAATGGCTTCGGTTAGGGTGGGTAACGCCAGCGCTAAATATAGATTATTGGAAACAAGTTAATGTATAATAAAATAATAATGCAAACTCAAAAGTGGAAGAAATATTTTGACAACGTTAAGAAATATTTTGACAAGTGGACGAAAATATTTGACAAGTGGAAGAAATATTTTGATAAGTGGAAGAAATTTTTTTTGCCAAGTGGCAGAAATATTTTGACAACGGCAAGAAAATATGTGACAAGTGGAAGAAATATTTTGATAAGTGGAAGAAATTTTTATTTTGCCAAGTGGCAGAAATAATTTGACAATGGTAAGAAATCTTTTGACAACGGTAAGAAAATATTTGACAAGTGGAAGAAATATTTTGATAAGTGGAAGAAATATTTTGACAACGGCAAGAAATATTTGCCAAGTGGAAGAAATATTTTTACAAGTGGAAAACATATTTAAAGAAGTATTTGACAGTTGCTCTATTTACCTACAGCTTGGACCCTTTGCGCAGGCCTGGGAGAAAATTTTGGGACCATCTTTGCTGCTTGGAAGAAAAGCTTTTACTAAAGTTTGAAAATTACAGGACAAAACGTAGATAACCGTTTGATAACTGTAACAAATACTTAGTTATAATTATTCAATGTACTACATTTCCGTGGATGCCCTCTGTTTGAACCGCTTGGGAGCCAATATAAAACCTATCACCAGATATCGCCCGTGGGAAAAAAGTGAAACCTTAAGTCACGGGGTTCGAACACACGAACGAAGGAATGTTTCTTTTATAAATTTCTACTATTGATCAATTGTGTTTTGAACTTGTGACGTGAACAGAAATAAGCAGCAGGGTTAGTCTTACAAGGGTAAAATGTTAGTCTTGCACAGGCAAATTCTGTTGCAGATAGGCTTTTCTCGTCTACCAATACGCAAAACTCTGTCTGTTATATTTTTTATTACGCTTTTCTAGATAGCTATATTTAGCCCTGACGTCACCCTCTATGGTACCTTAATTTTATAAACGAGTCATGGTTTACGCGCGATGTTGTGCGCGGGCCATCGATCGTGTTTCTTTCTAGTGAGGGGTAAAAGCACGTGTGTTTTTTAACTTTATTAAACATTGATGAAAATAATCTCGACATTGTTTCAGTTACAGACTGCAACACTAAGGGATTGTCTAGTTGTCGCCATAATCTAGTCTGCCTGTGACATATATCTCTACGGTTGTGTTTAATAAAACTGTCTATTTGGCCTTGTCAAGCCTGGCCTTTGACAGTATATTTTATGTTGGAGACTACGGCTGTGTGCGGGTCATTTACATAACACTAACTGGACATTGGGGTGAGTAGATTTATTATCCATGATATAATATAAATAATAAAGAAAACTACCACATGTTTCCCAGCGCCTGTCTCAATATGTAGTTACATTCACCCAACAAAGGGAATTCCCTGTTATATATTTACATCAAAATCATTGTTTCCTCCGATGCCACTTCAGCTCTTATCGTCTTATATTGTCATCACTGGCTACACACACACAACACAACACAAATTCAAAATCATCCCCACCACACACCGATCATTAGTCATCTTCCTCTATAAAAAGGTATCCCTTTTTTATTTTATATTTTCCTCTTTATTCTATAGCGGGTAGGAAAAAGGGAATTCACTTAGTGAGTGCTTATAAACATTCCTTCTTTTCAAGTCAAGTAGCAACATAGTTGCATGAAGGTTTTGGAACAAATCGGTTGTTATTTTCATGTAAAAGGGTAAAAGCCCAACTCCTGCCAATAAAAATGTTAAAGCTACTTCTAAATCAGCTTGTTGTTTGTAACAAGACTACAACACATCTACATAGATAACAACGTTCTGATGAGATCACTTTTGGACAGTGTACCAATACCTAAACTTTCATGAAATACACAAAAATCTCCTGTTATTGTTTAAGAATACATTACCTCCACAATATTTGCTCAATCTACACAAGTCTGCGGTATGACCTCTTTAAAAGTGACAGTGAAACATCAGCATATAATCGCTCCTGTAAAGTTTTATTTTATTTTATTTTATTTTATTTTTTGACGTTTGAAGTTATGCGCGCATGCGCATACGCCCTCGATGATCTGATAAATATTCATCTAGCGTTTATACAGCGTCGAGATGGCCCGTAAATATTATAGAAATAATGGCTTAACAAACTATTTAAAACACTACATATAACCAATAGTGATTTTACACTGTGAAAAGGACTATCAAACCAAGAAAGCTAACACCAATTAGTTGTAATTCACACCAATACCTGTACACAAACCACCAGACAAACACACTTTTTTTGGAGGTTCTCATTACACAACAAACGCGTGGCTGAAAAATGTACTAATGGTCTCAATAAACATCACAGTAAGCTAGTCTTTTATCTGTACTCGCCAACACAATGCCGACTCATACACGACACAACCACCCAAAAACCCAAACCCACCAGTTACACTACACCACACAACAATTACAATACCTACACACAAAATTACCAGACAAGAACAAAGTCAATACCACCTATACTCCGACGCTTTTACATTGTCTTACTCCAGCGCAACATCTTAACACATCTATGAGTCATCACCCCAGCCAGTCAAAATCAATAACCCCTCCACACTCTTACTTAAAAAATCCCTTAGTGACCTACTAGATTGCCATTATCGATTTTTTTATATTTTCCGCCATTATCGCTTTTTTATATTTTTATATATATTGTATGTATATATGTATAAACAAACACACCAACACACAATACAACAACACATAACAAATAAAATACCTACACACACAAAAATGGTATAGTCAAGTCTCTAACACTTCACTCTCACCTCTAAGCGCTTGCCCTGGTATAGTGACACGTCTCTTTCACTCCCACCTCTAGAACTTTAACACTTCACTCGCACCTCTAGATGTTAAACCTAGTATGGGCATGTCTCTAACACTTCACTAACACTTCTAGATGCTAGACCTGGAAAAGTCAGGTCTCTAACACTTCACTCCCACCTCTAGCTGCTGGACCTGTTATAGCCAAGTCTCTAACACTTCACTCCCACCTCTCGCTGCTGTCCCTGGTATAGTCTCTAACACTTCACTTACACCTCTCGACGTTGGTCCTAGTCAAGTCTTTAACACTTCACTCCCCCCTCTTGATGCTGCTCCTAGTATAGTGACGTCTCTAAAATTCACTCCCACCTATCAATGCGGGCACACTCGCCAGCTACACCCCAAAATGTACACACCCATGCGTCGTCACCCGCGCCAGAACAAAAAGACTCCACCCGCTTCAAAAACCTCCTGAATAACCTACTAACCAACCACTATCGACTTTTTAAAATATTTTCCGTAATTATCGATTTTATAAATATTTTTTATATATTGTATGTATATATGTATAAACATACACACCAACACATAACACAACACACAAAAATCCCCCCTAACCTACACCTGCCAGCTACAGCCCAACACACACATGCTTCGTCACCCTCGCCAGCGCAAAAAGGCTCCACTCGCTTCAAAAACCCCCTTAGTAACCTACTAAGCCACCATTATCGATTTTTAAAAATATTTTCCTCTTTAACTCAATATTGCAGGTTTTTATTGATTTTTTATATTTTATATATTGTATGCATATATGTATAAACAAATACACCAACACAATACCAGTAGACTACAACAACACACAACACAACACTTCACTCCCAAAACACACCAACACACTGCTGAGTCACACACACACACAAAACACCCTAACCAACCCGCCAGCTACACCTCAACATACGTCGTCACCCACCCCAGCACAAAAAGGCTCCACTCGCTTCAAAAACCCTCTTAGTAACCTAATCCAACATTATCGATTTTTTTTTATTTTTTTATTTTCCGTCATTATCGATTTTTTATATTTTTATATATATTGTATATATATATATATATATATATATATATATATATATATATATATATATATATTTATATATATATATATATATATATATATATATATATAAACAAACAAACACACTAACGCACTAATGGCACAATACAACAACACACAAAAATTTCCCCTAACCCACCCCGCCAGCTATACCGCAACATACGTCGTCACCCACGCCTGCACAAAAAGACTCCACTTGCTTCAATAACCCCCTTAGTAACCTACTCGCCATTATCGATTTTTTATATTTTCAGTCATTATCGATGTTTTATATTTTTTTATATATATATTGTATGTATATATGTTTAAATAACAAACCCAACATCACACAAAAATCGCCCCCTAACCTACAGCCGCCACTACACCACATTACACCCATGCGTCGTCACCATCGCCAGCCCAAAAATGCTCCACTTGCTTCAAAAACCCCCTTAGTAACCTGCTAACCCGCCATTATTGATTTTTTATATTTTCCGTCAGTATCGATTGTTTATATTTTTTATATTTTTATATATATTGTCTAAGTACTTTGTATAAACAACACGCCCGCCATTATCGAACAAATTTATTGCTATATAACAAGTCATGCGTCTGATCGTCAGAGGAAGTCACCCCGGCTAATATATATAGCTATATAAAAAGTCACGCGCATCCTCCTGACGCTCATCCTCCTGATATCGATCGGAGTATTTCCTTATATAAAAGTCACGCGCATCCTCCTGAATTCGACCTGTTTTGCGCCTACCCTACTACTCCTGGTGCCCTCCTTTTTGTCCAACGAGTGCTTGATAGTTAGTTATATTTATTTTACCATTTACTTAATTATTTAGTTATCGCAATTACTTACTAAAATATTCCGTGTTTTCCCTTCAAGCTACAATCCTCCAGTACATCACCTGATATAAAATTATATAATATTGTTCTGGTCACCCTTTACTGCAAATGTAGCATTATAAGAATTAGCAGGAACTACCAGACAGAGACGCACACATACAGTGAAAATAATTCAAAATATCCCAAACCAATTTTTTATTTGTACTTTTTTTTGAAAACGAAAAAAATGGTACTGAAATATTCTGCATAATTCTGTGGTCATGTACCTCAAAGCTGACATTGTTCTATGTATATTCATTACGGTTTTTTGGCTGTACTTCTTGTACTCAAGGAACTATGGGTTTATCAATTTGTCATGCAGTGCAGCAGTATGATACAAACATTAATAGATCAAATATATGCCTGAAAAACATCTTATTAAGTAGGGCAAGCAGAGCTGAAATTAGCAAAGAAATTATAAATACTTGTTTCCCCACAGTCTCCCATTACATTTCCAGGCAGCTGGGACACAAAAAGTGATCCTAAACTCTTCTCTGCGCACGTACACACTAGGTCAGTAATGTCTGACGCGTCAAAGTGTGTTAAACGGGTGACAGAAGTAAGTGCCAGAGGGAGACGGGTTATTTTTGTTTCCCGAAGGATTAAAGTTTCGAGACGAGGCAGATTTCTGAACGACAGGTCGGATATTTTGCTAATAGGATTATTATGTAAGTACAGGTATGTTATGGTAGAATTTTGTGGAAAGCTTGTGTCAGTCAATTCAGTTATTAGATTGTATCCCAGATAGACCCAATAGACGTTTGGGGGAAAGTCTAAACCTTTAATCTGTGTTATAGCGTTTGCAGTAAGCGTCATGTCATTTAAGCAACTTAAGTTTGACATTACTCTAGGAATAGCAGGTACAAAGTTGTTTCCAAGGTCAAGTACAAAGACTTGAGAACCCACAGATCCTGAATATGGGTCTGATATTCTGTTGTATGTCAAGTCAAGTTCTACGACTTGTGACAAAAATCCCAATTCCGGTATGGCGGTTAGTTGGTTTACTTGTAAAGTCAAGGTCTCGAGTGAATCTGCAGAAGGACGTAGTTTATTGCTTAAGAGGTTAGCGTCTGATATATTATTGTTATTTAAAAATAATGAAGAAAGATTTGACTGAGGAAGAAATGTTATATTTGCTATTTGGTTAAGTCCTAAATCTAGATTCTCCAGTACATTAAGTCCAAAAAGTGCTTTTGGAACCACGGTTAAACTATTATTGAAAAGAGAAAGAGTTTCTAAACTATCGACCACCGAGTTCAAAGCATTGTCTGGAAGATTAGAAACAAAACAACCGTCCAAAGTGAGCTCTGTTAGATGTGAAAAGTACTGAAGCCAGGACGGACTTGCGATAGTGCCTGCATTTTTAAGGTACAGGGTTTCTAGTGTTGCACCAAGGTGTTGCATAACTTCCTCATCCCAATTTAATAAAATGGTATCATGAATTGAAAGGGTCTTCAAAACGATTAAATGAATCACTGCATCTGGAATTTGGGTGAATCGAGCATTCCAGAAGACTAGCATATTCAGAGTGTTTGAAGAACCATCAAATGCGTCTCTGTCAATAGTTGTAATTGGGTTGTCTGTAAGTGTAATTTGCGTCAGATTTGAAGGCAAGCTTCCAGCGGGTATTGTAGTTATTTGATTCATCTGTGGACAGCACGAAGTTGTTATATTCAGATAATGCAGATGTGTACAAGATAATACAGAAACAATAAATATTTAATACTTTATTTATATGATATAAATCCAAATAATAAACAACAGTTTCTTCTTCTTCTTCCTTCCTCCTTCCTCGTTCGTCCTGAAAAGGACGTTGGTTGCGTTGTGTCTGTTTACGTCGGAGCTGTGATATCTGCTTCTTTCGGTCGACACATCCGACTTCAGCACGGCATTTTTTGGGACCGGGTTTGCCTTCCCTCTGCGATCCCTACTCGCTCAGCCAGACTGCAGTGATGCAGCCCGTTTCCAGGACCACCACGTGGAGGTGGAGTAGGGTCTTGATCAGCTCTGATTCGCTTATCCTGATGCAAGCAGTCAAGCTGTGAGTCGCTGACTGCATTCTCTATTGCTGCATTTGAGTGGTCATGTTTTCATTGTTCCTTTTTTGTTATGAACCATTTGTTTCACTAGTTTCAGCAATGTATTCTTCTTCTTCTTCTTAGATCAGTTTCCTATGCTCAGCAGTCTAAACAAGGAGATGAGTTGCCTCCATGAATCCAGTTGTCAGCAGGCGGTCCTCCGGGAGGTGGGCTTGTAGTCTGCAGTGTCCTGTGCGAAGCCTAAAAATGGTGGTTTGCTGTGTTCTGTTTCTTCTGGGTGCCTGCCATTTTGCCAGTCTGTCGGCTGCCTCATGTCCTGCAATACCACAGTGTGCAGGAATCCACTGCAGTGAAACTTTGTTGTTGACGGACATCTGGTTCAGATGTTCTATGGCTGTTGCAGTGTATCCAACTATGTTGAACTTTTCCATCAGTCGTTTCTTCTCCAGGCAACACACACAAACAAAATATTCTTCAATTAAACTAAAAGATAGACTACCCTGTGCCGCCTGTTTTTCTTCTTTTGGCTGTTTCAAATACCTGTCATTGTATACTAATTTTTTCCTCAAGCAAGACCACTGCCCCTTGCAGCATTACATTATCTGGGGTTTTTTTTTTTAAATAAAATATACTGCTCGTCAAAAGTCAATGGAAACCCTATTATTTTCAATACTTTTATATAAGCGCATAGAATGATTAAATGAAGGAAATTTTTAGTAAAAATGGGTGCAATATCTTCCTCTGACAGTCCTCTATGCATGTTAATCATAAAAACAACTCACCGACAACCATGGTGATCACGTGCAATTTGGTTTGCTGACCATAAATTCACATTTTTAATCTGTTTTTTCAAACTTCCGTACAACCAAACAGGTGAAGTAATCCTGCTGATTGACATTCCAGGTGCAATGGCGACTTTTCGTGAACAGAGTTCACTCTTAGTTTGTTTTACAATCAGCAGACTTAGAGTAGTTTCATCACTTGCAAAAACCATGCCACCGAGAAGAAGTCTTGACACCTTACAAAGAATGAGGGCTATAGTGTGGGTTGAAAGTGGTTTATCTGTCCGTGAGGTTGCTAGACGGCTTGCAGTGTCACACTCTACTATCCAAAGAATTTTGGAGAGATTTCAGGCCACAGGAAGTGTGGAGGATCGCCACCGGCCAGGTTGCCCTAGATGCACCAATAGACATGATGACCGGTACCTCTTGATGTCAGCCCTGCGCCATCGAACAGTGACTTGTTCCACTCTAAGATGTCAGCTGAGACAAACTGTAAACGTTAATGTCAGTCAAAGCACCATTCGCAGACGTTTACATGAATTTGAACTGGCTTCTCGACGTCCTGCAGTCAGAAGCCCTCTTACTCTTGCTCATCGCAGAGCCCGTGTTGCTTGGTGTCGCGAGCACATCCGATGGACAAGGCAACAATGGAGTCAACTTCTCTTCACTGATGAATCTTGCTTCACTATGTCATTCAATGATGGCAGGATTCGAGTTTGGAGACGACCAGGAGAGCGATTTACTGATGACACAATTCGAGAGGTGGATCGTTATGGTAGGGGTTCTGTCATGGTCTAGGGAAGCTTCTGCAGACACGGCAGGACCCCACTCTACATCATCCAAGACAACTTGACTGGCCCAAGATACCAGAACGAAATCTTGAGACCAATTGTTCAGCCTGCTCTGGAGGCCATAAGTGGTAATGCCATTTATCAAGATGATAACGCTCGACCCCATCGAGCTCGTGTGGTGAATGAGTTTATTCAGCAACATGGGAATATCAGGATGGCGTGGCCAGGTCATTCACCTGACCTTTCTCCGATTGAGTACCTCTGGGATGTCCTTGGTCGAAGATTGACCACAAATCACCCCCTGCCAATGGATGTTGCACAGCTGACTGCATTTCTGCTTCAGGAATGGCAAGCTGTTCCTCGGGATACTCTTCGGACCCTTGTGGACTCGATGCGTCTACGCTGTCTTGAATGCCTTGCTGCAAACGGTGGTCATACCTGATTTTGAAATGTCTATTTGTCTAATATCTACTGTATGACTTTTGAAAAGGTGGGTGACACACTTCACATCTTCTTTGCGTTTGAATGTGTGTTTCTATTTCTTTACATGACATGTCAATTTGGTATTCAATAAATGCCGTTTTGACATTTACCAATTACGTTTATATCAGATTTGTTTGGTGGTTTCAACCAAGCTTTTTCTAAGTGGCCCTTGACTTTTGACGAGTAGTATAGCACACTGAATCAGCAACAGAAATACTTGGTAAAAGAAAGAAAATAAACAAACCATGGGTTACAGATGACATTCTGATGTTATGTGATACACGGCGGGAAATGAAAACGGTTAAGAAAGAGGTTCCTGAAGCAGCATGGCAATACAGTATGGTGAATAAAAATATTAGAAAGAAAATGAAACAAGCCAAAGAAAAATGGGTAGCTGATCAGTGTGATTCCATTAATACGGGGCTAATAAAAGGTAACAGCAAGGCAGCTTTTGACACATTAAGAAGACTATCAAAACCCCAACAGCCCAGGGTAACTGTCATAGAAGATAGCAATGGGGCTCTGCTCAATGAAAAAACAGCTGTAATGAGAAGGTGGACAGAATATTGTAAAGAATTATATAACTGTAAACTCGACACTGACTATAGCATATTAAACAACATTAAGTGCGAAAACAGGGAACTCAGCAATATTACGGGAAGAAGTGGAAGAGGCTATATGTTCGCTGAAAGGAGGGAAGTCACCGGGTGTGGATAATATCCCAGCAGAGCTCTTGAAATATGGAGGACCAGATATAGTAAAAATCATGACAACAATTTGCCAGAAGATATGGAGTACAAAAAAATGGCCAAAAGAGTGGACGCAGTCATTAGTAATACCGCTTCCAAAGAAAGGAAATCTAAAAATGTGCAAGAACTACAGAACTATTAGCCTTATTAGTCATCCAAGTAAAGTGATGTTAAGGATACTTTTGAACAGAATAAAACAGAAATCAGAAGAAATCTTGTCCGAGGAACAGGCCGGCTTTAGACCAAAAAGAAGTACCTCAGAACAAATCTTCAATATTAGATTACTGATCGAAAAACATCTCCAGCATCAACACGATTTATACCATAACTTCATCAATTTCACAAAAGCCTTCGATCGAGTCTAGCATGAAGGCTTATGGCAAATAATGAGGAAATTCAATTTTGATACCAACATCATAGATATCATTGAAGCACTATACAAGGACGCAAGCAGTGCTGTTTTTCCAAGCAATGACATTCGAGAATTTTTCAAAACAGCTGTAGGAGTTCGCCAGGGATGTATCCTGTCCCCAGTGCTCTTTAATATATATCTAGAACATATTATGCAGGAGGCTCTTTATGATTATAAAACAACCATATCGATTGGAGGCCGACCTCTTTGCAATCTACGTTTTGCTGATGATATCGATCTGATAGCTGGATCAGAATCAGAACTTCAAGACCTTACCTCTAGACTGGAGAAAGTAACAAGAACATATGGGATGGAAATTAATATAGACAAAAGCAAGATATTGGTGAATAGCCATAAGAAACATGTTCAGACCAACATTACGTTAAATGGGCAAACGTTTGAAGAAGTTAACACCTTTAAATATCTCGGGTCCACTATATGTAGTGATGGAAGATCAAGTAAAGAAATCAAGACAAGACTTGAGATGGCCTCAGCTGCCATGACAAGACTGAATGTGATCTGGAAAAGTAACATCAGTTTTTCTGTGAAGTTCAAATTATACAAATCACATGTATTATCTATTCTCTTATATGGGTGTGAGAGCTGGATACTCACTGCAGATACGGAGCGAAGGATTCAGGCTTACGAGCATAAATGTTATAGAAGAATTTTGCGCATTTGCTATAAAGAGCACAAAACAAATGTCTATGTTAGAGAGAAGATAAACACCTATGCAGGCCACCAAGAACCACTTTTGTCAGTAGTGAAACGTCGAAAGCTTGCCTGGTTTGGGCATGTAACTCGTCATGACTCCCGTTCGAAAACGATCCTCCAGGGAACAGTCGAAGGTAAACGGAGAAGAGGAAGGCAAAGAAAATCCTGGGCAGATAACATCAAAGAATGGGCAGGACACGGTTTTTCCACACTTGTACGCATTGCTGAGGACAGAGAGCAGTGGAGGACCCTGTCTGCTGATGCTTCCACCATGGCACCCCTACGACCCATGACGGGTTATGGGCTGAGATGATGATGATAGCACACTGAGAAATAAATCTCATCTCTTTCATTTGAACCTGTCCTTTATTTCTGCCTGTACTTGTATGTGTTGTATTCAGGTACAACTACATTTTACAATTTCAGTTTTGTTCATCATACAAGCAACAATTTCAAGAACTATTTTATATTTTCAACTTTCAGATCCTCACCTATCTAAGCCATACCATTTCAATCATTTCTTAAAAAATTCAGAATTTCCCATGCCACTTAACTGTGCACATATGTAATCAGCCACATGTCTTTATGAAATGACCAAAACAAACACATGAACTAAAAATATACTATACAAGGTAAACAAAGCTGATCTTTAACAAGGACTACATCACTTGTTGCCCTTGTCCTTCTCTGCCTTGTACTGGTAATAGATATCGGTCACATCTGTCTGGGAAATCTTCTCCCATCCCGTCTGCTCCATGTGGTACAAGTTAACCACACCACCAGAGTAGGCATCCCTGTGTGTGGCATGGAAGATAGCACGCTGGACCAATTTGTAGGCTTCTTCGTCACTCATATCCCACCGACGTGCACTGTCGAGGACACCATTGGCATACACAGAGCCAGACCCAACAGAGAAGAGGTCCCAAGCCAGCCTTTCTTCATCACTGTCAACATAGTATAGACCCGGACCCTTCTTGTCCCATCCAACAATCATGGTACCCATCCCCTTGTAATCATATACTATATTTGCCAAAAGTTTGGAAGCTGCTGCCACAGATATTCTCTCCTTGTTGCGTAGTTCATAGATCCTGCACTGTCTGGCCAGCATTCTCTCCCAAAACATACAGTCTGCTGCACTCAGTTTACAAACATGAATACAGTGATTTTTGTGCACAATAGTATTAAAATGGAATGGCATTATCAGAAATGGGAAGATGATGGAGAGAATGAGGAAAAGTATGTAAAAAACTGGTGATGAAAATGCATGGTAGATAAACAGTACCAACACTTTAGATGTCATCTACTGGCATTACAAGGCGGTCGTTTTTTTTTCTAGAACCATGTAGATACGATAAACAGAGGAAGATTAAATGATTAAAACACATTAAATAAAACAGGGGAGAAGCATACAAATAAGAAAGAAGATATGGATAATCTTGAACAGATTTCCATAACAGGAAGGTTTCTAGAGAACTGACTGAAGACTTACGCAGTGCAGGATCCGTAATGGCAAGGGCAAATTTCTTTGTTTCGATAGACGGTTGAATGCAGCTTAGAATCTTAGATTTTGTTCAAACCCTTGGTCAGTTCTCATAGAGATATAAACTCTCTATTTTTGCGATCTATGCCTCAGGCGGTACTCGATCTTCCTTAAGACTTTGTGAATACAATCAACGCATTATTTTCCGACACACCTTCTTTGGCTAAATACTAGCTATTGTTAAAACTAACGACAGTAATTGATTGAGTCCAGTTATTTCTCAGCGGATAATCTTATATTTCTTCTTCAAGTACCATGCATGGTGGCGTCAGTAATCATGTCTCTACAGAACTGTATAGAGCAATGAAAAATTTGTTTTCTTACTTTCAATTACAAAGAGTTGTCGAATAAAGTTATTTTCATTTTTTAGAATCCAGAATTTGCCCTTCTAAACTTCCCTTCTGAGATGCATGTCTCGTCTTGAATGTGCCTGGATATTGGAATTAGTAAGTCAAAACTGTTCCAGTATTTCTAAACGGAGCATTCTAGAGATATTAGTCGCTTCGAGATGACAAATGCTTCTGTCTTGTCGCCATTTAAACAAAGGCTTTTATTTTCAATTTTCTGTCAATGTTGTGTCAATCATTTTCTTTAACTTTGTTTTCACTTTCCGCAATTAAGACTACATTATTCATATGACGGTACGTATTAATTTGTGCGTGTACTATTTTGCGCTCTCTCATTCTTTAATCCACTCCGGCAGTATCACTTCTCTTTCTTCATTTTTCTCTCACCGATCATCGTTTTTATGTGGCATAATTCTTGCCTCGTCCTTCATTTTTGCTCTCTACGTTGGATCAGTGGAATTAAGTCTCTAACACTTCGATCCTCGACTGTTTGTGTTACCCCAGGTTTATTGACCCGGGCAGCGAAAATATTTTTTCACGTATTTTCAGGCTGACCATCTTTTCAAAGCGACTATGCTGGTTTATTCAAGCTTGCATTGTGCACCGTCTATGAATAGGACCCCATATTGTAAGGCTAATCTGGCGGAGATCCGTCTAGCGAAACACAAGTGATAATGCGTAATTTGTTTCCGCTTCAACCATCCCGGTGTGTAATTATCTCAGATAATATGTCTGGAAACTCAAGATTTGTAGACGTTCCGCCAGGAACACATGGTCACAATATGGTGAGAGGCAGATAGGTGCAGCCGGAAGTCTTATGCAACGATATGACATCACTAAGAGGTTCGCGTGGATATTAAATTTAATATTTTGAAACCCGAGAGAGCATTTTTTTTTAAAATTTGAAACACCCCTACCCACATAGTGCTGAACGAGATTCGATTGGATTGGTTCATTGTGAGGAGCTGAAATATACAATGTATTTTAATGGCACACTAATCGGACTTGCAAACTGTGATTTGCACTAAGAACTGAGAATACAGTGTGATGAAAACACAGACATAGACCACACAGAGAGACTGCAGCGCACAAGTAATATCAGCGACTCCTAAAAGCCAGAAAAAAGAGACATTGGACTTAGAAATTCCACAACTGTAAGTAAAAGATCGAGTATTGGGCAATTTTGGACTGCACCCGCATCTTTAATACAAGACTGGAAACATAAAGGGGCCAGGACTTTAATTAACAAGACTGGAATCCTAGGACTAATTTATCACAAGTCATAGAGGAGTTAACCAACAGTTTTCCCAAGACAGGATTTTGCAGAACACCCGCCGTCAGAGGAATTAACTCTAATTTCCAGACCAAGTGATTTCGAAGATTCTAATACAGAGCTGTGTACATGCTAAATCTGTGCAAGGACATGTGCACTCCCAAACTTTGGGGTGAGTGTAAACAATGTATTTACTAATGTAAAGTCTACAGGTTTCTTGCTAAGTGGTTATATACATGGCTGGCAACCTCCTACCGTTGAAAATAGTATATGTATGAACTATTACTGCAAGAGATGGTGATTGTTTCTGACTAGTTGTGCGGGAAACCCGACAGCAGAGCGACTCCAGACTCCGACGGGAGTAGTGAGGAGTAATGAGTGATGATTAACTCACATGTGATTAAGTTGTAACATATTATCTTGTAAGATTTATGTACCTTTTTCTATTGTAATTCAGACAAATCTTTATTCAAGCACTCCAGACGCAATTTTCTAGTTAACACCCAGAAGGATATTGGTGAATTGTCATCATATTCCCTGAGTTACACTGTGTGCTCGGGAATTTAATTCTTCTGAGAAGTTACCATTGGTGGGTGGAGCGCATGACAATGGGCCTGTTAGTTTGCGGCGAACAAAGTACATAGCAAGCATTTGTTTCTTTCTATTTTCTAAAATTCGTGGTTACAAGCCATCAGACGATTTGCTGTACTAACGAAGCTAATGTCAGAGAAATGCATCCACCCTAACCGGCTACAGTGGAAGAGAGTGTGGAGATGGCTTTCTTCATTACATAATTGATGAACCACAGCTGCAGAAACTCCCTTATAAAAGTTAAGTGCTTGTAAAAAGGCACTAGCAAAAAGGACTTTCGATATATTCTCACCCTAAATCTCAGTGAAGAGAAAATTTGATTCCAATATAAAATCCCAAGCTTTTTATTTATTTAAAACTGTTAATGCTAATTGATTTTTGAATTTGTAACATGTCGTTTTAAAACTAAACAATCATAGTCTATTCAGTTTCTTTATATATATATATATATATATATATATATATATATATATATATATATATATATATATATATATATATATATATATATATATATATATATATATATATATATATATATATATATATATATATATATATATACCTCTAAACAGAGCTATACCTTATAAGAGGGATTTCGTTGGATTACATCAACTTGGGGCATGAACTGGCTACACCAGTGCTTAAACTCTTCACAATAGGCGATTGACCAGAAATAACGCGTTAACAATTGTTCAGCCCAATGCTACATTGTTTGTGACTTCTTGAAATATCTTGTGCACGCTCCCTGGTAGTAGTGTCATTAATCTTCTATTTACAATTCTGCCAATAGTAATCTTGCGCACAGGTAGATACCTTGAAAGACAATATAAGATACTCTTGAGCTTTGGTCACCGTTGGACCACTACTGCAAAGCAGGGGAGTCAATCCGTGACAATTAACATATCACAAAGTGTGTATATCACTTCCACCAACGAACATTTTCTGATATCTCCTCAATGGATCTCAGATTGCTACTGCAGATATTGAACAGATCAGGTTGCAGCTCATATCCTAACGTCCTTTTATACCTGCTGAAACATTCCAATTTAGCTGCCAGATCTTATAACTGCTGTTTCTTTTCCAGTTCATATTTTATATTACTCTTACGTTTTTATCACCAATGTGTATGCCTTCTAATATTTTGATACTTTTCTCACATTTGCGTTGTTGGATGCCTTAGAAAGTATATAATGAAGCACGACCTCAAGATCTTCTATATTTGAACATGCGCTGTAATACAACAGACAGACAATGTGTATAGGTTCACCGAGGCGCGCCTCGCCAATAAGAGGCAAAATGTTATATAAAAATAAATCACAATTATAGGTAGATTTTTACATCTATTGCTCTTTTTAATAATGTTCTTATTAATGCACGTGATGGGCTTTGTGCCTTTACATTCTACCAGTTCACTGCTATTATAACTAACTTGTGTCTTTATTCTACGTCTCCATCAAATTTATATTTAGATTTTGTTGATAACCTTACTTTCCTGTTCTATGATCCTAATCAGATGCAAGGCATAATAAAAATTCTTCATTAGAAGTCATTGGAAGTGCATATGACAATAAACAAGGGGAAAACACCCAAAGATTATCTGAATAAATGCAAATACACTTCGAAAAACATTTCTACAAGATGTAAACTCTTATATGTATTGACGCAGCACACTAAGCAAGGTTGAAGGAACAGACAGTGATATCAAAGAAAGAATGCAGAAGGCAACATGAGCTTACATTGCATAGGAAAATATAGGAAAATTGAAAAAGATAAATTCAACACACGAAAATAAATTAGACTAGTAAAATAAAATCTCTAAGCAGTGAAATGAATAGATCTGACACATGGAGAACGATATACACGTTAACTGAGAAGTTAGAGACTTTGAATATATTTTGTGCTTGTGTATAATAGACGGTTTCAAATGATAAGACAAACGTACGAATGTGGAAATGATAGCGAAAACTAGACAAGTACTTGTTGAACAAGAGGTGAAAACAAGACATTAAGTACTGTCCGACTTAAGGTATTGTGATTATGACAATACCAATGAAAACTTCACATCAGACTTCAGAGATGTCAGACCTGAGTGATGTTACTGATAACACCACAAAAATTCGTGATTCTTGAATTTGAGATGGTGAACGTATAGTATTGCGCTTTATTGCAATAACACAAAAGTTTAAAAAATCAAAAACAGACTTACATCAAGCATTAGCGAGGTCAGACCTGCAGTGTTGTTGCTGACAATCTGAGGTACTGATTTTAACTGAGGTACTCTGCTAGCACAGGAGATAGTTATTCCCACACAAAAGCATTCCTGGAAATAAGCATTCATTTAATTACTAAGTGACCGTTTTTTTAAACAACTTTATTATTTATAATTATGTATGGGTGGATACATACAAACAAATACACAGACAAATATATATATATATATATATATATATATATATATATATATATATATATATATATATATGTTGCTGTCGTTTTTGACGGTGTCATAAGACGTAAATCTATTTATTACTTTTTGATGATCTAAGTTAGAGAACTGTTTATTAACTCCCTGGGACAGGTTGATTTAGGGTTATCTTCCCTTTGTTATTCATTGTAGTTGACCTTTCTTGAGACGGGGTTAGCTGTTCTCAGATCTGTTCTGTCTACGCATGCGCAAGTTTTCTTGGGCGCGAAACGAATAGTCTTCCGTCATTGAGTGATGAGCTGGGTTCTGACCGGACGAGTATGTCCGTACTTCTTCTCTGCATTTTCAGGGGGAAAGATAGTCTTCAGTGTGACTGTCACGTCAGGGATTCTCCCCAGAGTTATTCTGTTCGTCAAAAATGACGACAGTTGTTATTAGTGTATTTCTCGGATTCTGTCCAAGGTAAAAAGAACTTAATTATTACGCCTAGATTGCAGAACATTTTGTGTCAAGCTGTGAGTAGCGCTCACAGTTCTTGAGATGCAGAGTCCATTTTGTGTGCTCTATATAGCCACCTAACACGATTCGTCTAGGTATATTACAGAAGCCCAGTGAAAAGATATTATTATGGAAACCGCCTGTTGGTGGTATGTTTTGGCATGGATGACCATACCTGCCTATGAAGAATACACTGTTGTTTGAATTATTATAGAGGCCCGATATCACGGCCGATATCTTTGAGCAAAAGAAGAAGTGTCTGACGGGTGAAGCAAGATGAAGTCTTGACTTTTTATTATACAAGTTCGTAGACTTTGATATTGATCAACTGAATCCGCCTTTATCGTGCGACATATTTGTTGAAAGACTACCATATGCGTTCAAACAGGAGCCCTGTGCTACAGTAAGAAAGAATTTATATTGTCAAGCCAGCTTTACTAGCATCTTACACATGAGCTATGCAAGATTTATGATGCTCGATGTTTATTATTATTTACCACACATGAAATGTCCATGATCCTTGTTCAATTGACTGTGTCGTCTGTCAGCGTACTGTTGCAGTAATAAATGTTAGAAAAGTCATCTGTATTATCCACGTCTATGACTTCTACTTGTGGTGGAGTGAGTTTGGTGTAGATGAATAAGAGCCTATACGACTTCGTGTCCACGATCTGCTGCTTCCTACGCATACACCTTTACACTCTACTGCATCTCACTACGAGTACTACACTCCTGAGAAACTACATGTATGCTATTATGTATGGGTGACTGCATTACACCCCTGGCAGTGTCTCACGCTGTTGACCTAGATACACGCAACACTGAACTGTCCAGGTGATCAACGACACGCCCACTCAGCGACACTTCAACACGGTACAAATACCAGATGTCACACGAGCAAACAGACTTAACATCTTATACTCAAACAGGCGATAAAAATCGGAAGGTTACATCTGGTTGTTACAATATATATATATATATATATATATATATATATATATATATATATATATATATATATATATATATATATATATATATATATATATATATATATATATATATATATATATATATATATATAGTTTAATCTACTGATTGCTCAGGATGGTGCGAGATCTCGTGATGGCGTTAACTTTCATTTATGCAAATAATAATTTACTGTGTAGCGGTGGTTCTTCTTTCTTGTACAGTCAGAGATTTTATACTTTCATGACTGCTCTCCGTACAGATATAAGTAGTAGGATAGGCGCAAAACAAGGCGTATTCAGGTGGAGTGCAGGTGGAGCGGCAGGTGGAGCGTGACTTTTTATATAAGGAAAAACGGTTAGTATTCAGGTGGAGCGCAAGAGTTTATGTTCTTTTGATCTTGTATTATTATTTTATTATACATAAACTTGTTTCCGATAGTCTAAATTTAGCGCTGACGACGCCCACCCTAACCGACTATAAACAGTATGACTCATTCATCGATTAGATTTGATAATGTTTTCCTCGCGAGCGCAGACCATCGATCGAGTTTAACAACGAGTGGTAAAAAACACGTGAGTGCTGGGTTTTCTTAAAATGGTTGAAACTGGCCTCGACATTGTCCCGATTGCAACCTGTAACATTAAGGAATATCTAGTTGGCGCCATAATCTAGAATGCCTGTGACATATATCTCTACGGTTGTGTTCAATAAAACTGTCTTTTTAGCCTTGTCCAACCTGGCCTTTGATATTATTTTTTATGTTGGAAACTTCGACTGTGTACGGGTCATTTACATAACACTAGATGGACATTGGGGTGAGTAGATTTTATTACTCGATGCTAGACCTAGTCAAGTCTCTAACACTTCACTCCCACTTCTCGCTGCAGGCTCTGGTCATGTCTCTAACACTTCACTCCCACCTCTCGTGGCTAGACCTAGTATAGGTTCTAACACGCCCCTTACACCTCTAGTTCCTGGCCCTAGTATAGTTACGTCTCTAGCACTTCACTCACACCTCTAGATGTTATAAATGTTTGTAAAATATATATTGTAATAAGTACGTATAACTGTTGTATAAATCAACAACACATAACACAATACAATACAACACACCGCAACACAACCCCCCCCACACACACACACGAACGCACACACACTCACAGACGCACAACCACGCACGAGAGCGCTCACACACACACACACCCAGACACTCATGGTCATACTTTACTGAAGAGGTGGTGTGATAACGACAGACACTAGCGCTTATACCTCGTTGAAGGTGGTTTCCATTGTTCCCACCAACTGGGTGTACATGACAAGAAGTGATGAAATCCTTAAACCGTTGGAGAGCGGGCTGAAGACCGCAACTGTAAGTTTTTACCGAGGCCAGCCTTTGTTACACGTGCGAAAATACTTTGGTGAGTCATATCTGAAGTTTCCTACCAAAACCGGTGGACACATTTGTATCACCTTACGGGCACATTTCTATCACCCCACGTGTACATTTCTATCACCTCACAGGCACATTTCTATCACCTCACGGGTACATTTCTATCACCTCACGGGTGCATTTCTATCAACTCACTGCCACATTTCTATCACCTCACAGGTACATTTTGATCACCTCACAGCCACATTTCTATCACCTCATGGGTACATTTCTATCACCTCATGGGCACATTTCTATCACCTCACGAGCACATTTCTATCACCTCTGGGGCATATTTCTAGCATCTCACAGTCATATTTCTATCACCTCACGGGTAATTTATATCACCTCACGGGCACCTTTCTATCACCTCACGTTATAACCAGTGGACCATCAAAAACCGTCTGAGACCAAGACCATCCTTCCGAAAAAAAAATCAACCGTTGAAAGCAGACTACGTCAATCTCACCACCAAAAAAACGTATGTTGCTTTTTATTTCTATGTATTTGTGTTACTTGTTGTTTGTAACAAGACTACAACACACCCACATGTCTCTAACACGTTACTCCCCACCTCTCGATGCTAGATCTAGTATAGTTTCTAACACTGCACTTCCACCTCTAGGTGTTGGCCCTAGTATAGTGACGTCTCTAACACTTCATTCTCACATCTCGCCGCTCGACCTGGTCATGTCTCTAACACTTGCGGTGCACACCAATTTTTTCCTTTTTTACATTGACAACGCGTCAACGATCGATTAGTTTTTCAACTAATCAACTATCTGTTAGCGAACAACACCAGACACGAATACCTGTCCTACTACTTGCCCCAGTAACACGTTTGACCATTACATCAACTCCAGTTGTTATCAACCAATATCGCCAGAACCGAGTTGGTTTCCTAACACCAAACCTTGTATCCTACAGCCCACCCGCGCACGCACGCACACATACACAACCACTTGTACACGCACACACATACACACACACCCAATGGAAATATGAAAACTGATACCAAAAATTAAGAAATGGAAGTGTGAGTGTTGTGTTCTAAAAATTAGGAAATGGAAATATGAAAACCGATACAAAAATTATGAAGTAGAAATTTGAAAAACTGATACCAAAAGTATGAAATGCAAAATGTGAAGGTTGTGTTGTAAAAAGTAGGAAATGGAAATATGAAATCCGATACAAAAATTAAGAAGTGGAAATTTGAAAAACTGATACCAAAAGTATGAAATGGAAATGTGAAGGTTGTGCTGCAATAATTATGAAATGGAAATATGAAAACTGATACCAAAATTAAGAAATGGAAGTGTGATGTTGTGTTGTAAAAAGTATGAAATGGAAATATGAAAACCGATACAAAATTATGAAGTGGAAATTTGAAAACTGATATCAAAAGTATGAAATGGAAATGTGAAGGTTGTGCTGCAATAATTATGAAATGGAAATATGATAACCGATACAAAAATTATGAAGTGGAAATTTGAATGTTGTGTTGCAAAAAGTATGAAATAGAAATATGAAAACCGATACAAAAATTATGAAGTGGAAATATGAAAACTGATAAGAAAAGTATGAAATGGAAATGTGAATGTGTCTTTAAAAACGCAGTTCAACGGCCGTGAAATAGCTTTGGAATGCATTAGGGTAGATGGTTGGGATAAAGACTCTCGCACCGTCTACCAGTTCCATGGTTGTCTGTTCCACGGTCACTCTAACTACCCACTAACCACTGGTCGTGTTATTAACCCAGTCGATAAAAAACCTTGACTGAGTTGTACGAATAGACGTGGGAAATTGGTGCATATTTGAAGACCAAGTAATTCACCCCACCTTTATGTGCTGATCCTAGTATAGGCACGTCTCTAACACTTCCCTCCCACCTCTCTATGCTGGACCTGGTATAGTCAAGTCTCTAACCCTTCAATCCCACCTCTAGCTGCTAGCCCTATTATAGCCAGGTCTCTAACACCTCACTCTCACCTCTTCATGCTAGACCTAATATAGTCACGTCTCTAACACTTCACTCCCACCTCTCGCTGCTGGTCCTGGTATAGTCAGGTCTCTAACACTTCACTCCCACCTCTTGATGCTAGACCAAGTATAGTCTATAACACTTCACTCCCAAAACACACCAACACACTGCTGAGTCATACACACACAAAAAACCCCTTATGCGCGCATGCGCATACGCCCTCGGTGATCTGATAAATAAACATCTAGCGTTTATACAGCGTCGAGCTGGCCCTAAATACTATAGAAATAATGGCTTAACAAAACTATTTAAAACACTACAGATAACCAATAGTGATTTTAAACTGTGAAAGGGACTATCAAACCAAGAAAGCTAACACCAATTAGTTGTAATTCACACCAATACCTGCACAATACAACAATTAACATGCCTACACACAAAAAATGGTATATCCAAGTCTCTAACACTGACTCCCACCTCTAGGCGCTGACCCTAGTATAGTGACATGTCTCTTTCACTCCCACTTCTCGCTGCTGGTCCAGGTATAGTCATGTCTCTAACACTTCACTCCGACCTCTTCATGATAGAACTGGTATAGTCACGTCTCTAACCCTTCACTCCCGCCTCTCAATGCTAGACCTAGTTAAGTCTCTAACACCTCACTCCCACCTCTAGATGCTGGTTCCCATGCCTGCTACACCACAATACACAGATACGTCGTCACCCCGCCTGCCAAAATCAATACCCCCGCGCACTGAAAAAGCAGCACCACACCCCGGTCATTAGACATCTTTCTAAAAAAAATCATACATAAGCGAATTTATCGATTTTTTATATTTTCCTCTTTAACTCCCCACCTTTTCATGCTAGAACTGGTATAGTCACGTCTCTAACACTTCACTTCCGCCTCTCAATGCTAGACCTAGTAAAGTCTCTAACACTTCATTCACATCTCTCGACGTTGGTCCTAGTCAAGTCTCTAACACTTCACTCCCACCTCTCAATGCTAGACCTATAATAGGCACGTCTCTAACACTTCACTCCCACCTCTTCATGATGGCCGTAATACAATCACGTCTCTAACACTTCACTCCCACCTCTAGATGCTGGCATACCCGCCATAAACAAACACACCAACGGCACAATACAACCTCTCAAAAACCCCCCCCCTAACCCACAACCACCCGCTTCATCCCAACACACACACACATGCGTCGTCATCCACGCCAGCACAAAAAGGCTCCACTCGCTTAAAAAAAACCCTCTTGGTAATCTAACCTACCATTATCGATTTTAAAAAAATAGTTACCTCTTTAACTCAATATCGCAGGTTTTTTTATCAATTTTTTATGTTTATTGTCTATATATATATATATATCTTGTGTAAACAAACACACCAACAGCAATACCACCCACACCACACCACTCTAACACTTCACTCCCACCTCTCGTTGCTGGTCCTAGTCATGTCTCCAACACTTCACTCCCACCTCTCGACGTTGGCCCTAGTAAAGTCGCTAACACTTCACTCCCACTTCTCGCTGCTGTCACATCCGCCTTAAACAAACACACCAACGGCACAATACAACATCACACAAACATCCCCCTAACCTACACCCGCCCGCTAAACCCCAAAATGTACACACCAATGCGTCGTCACCCACACCAACCCAAAAAGACTCCACTTACTTCAAAAATCCACCTTAGTAACCTACTAACCCAACATCATCGATTTTTTTATTTATTAACGTCATTATCGATTTTTTATATTTTTTATATATATTGCATGTATACATGTCTAAATAACACACCCAACATCACACAAAATTCCCCTCTAATCTACAACCGCCAGCTACAGCACATTACACCCATGCGTCGTCACCCTCGCCAGCCTAAAAAGGCGCCATTTGCTTCAAAAACCCCCTTAGTAACCTACTATCCCGCCATTATTGATTTTTTATATTTTTTGATATTGTATGTATATATGTCTAAATAACACACCCAAAAACACAAAAATCGCCCCTAACCTACACCCGTCGGCTACACCACATTATACGCATGCGTCGTCACCCTCGCCAGCCCAAAAAGGCTCCACTCGCTTTAAAAACCCCCTTAGTAACCTACTAACCCGCCATTATTGATTTTTTATATTTTCCGTCATTATCGATTTTTTTATTTTTTTTTTATTTTTTATATATATTGTCTAAGTATTTTGCATAAACAACACGCCCGCCATTATCGAAAAAAATTTATTGCTATATAACAAGTCATGCGTCTGATCGTCAGAGGAAGGCACTCCGGCTAAAATATATCGCTATATAAAAGTCACGTGCCTCCTGCGCTCCACCTGTGCTCCACCTGAATACTAACCGTATTTCCTTATATAAAAAGTTACGCTCCACCTGCCGCTCCACCTGCGCTCCACCTGAGTATGCCTCGTTTTGCGCCTGTCTACTACTGATATATATAAATATATATAAATATATATAAATATATATATTTATTTATTTATTTATTTATATTTATATTTATATATATTGTCGTAAATTTATTTTGAGAGAAAAGAGTCGTAGAAATAGTGGTCCGGTTTAGAGTGGAAAATGATGTTGGAAAGCTCAGTGCTAGAAAATGTAGAGATTAAATAGTTGCTTCACAGCGTGCTGGAGGAGAGTAAAGACAGACTTATTTACGACAAATCGCTTCTCTCAATCTTCTCTTCCGCTCTCCTGGTCAAACAATTATTTGCCAGTTTTCCAGACACGCATCTGCGCGCACACCGATTTGGTGTTTTTCACACACACGGACGATGTAGATACAAACTATATTAAACGAATAGGGGAAAATTTGGGCTTTGGGTATATCCAACACACAGAACTAAATGAGTTTATGTGATTTTATTCACTTTAAACATCAATCACTAACAAATATCAGGTAATACATAAATTATCATAAGTACACAAATGCAAATAACAAGTTTGGGAGGGGTGAAGAAGATTGGTATCGACTAAGCCCTTCCCGCTTATTAGACAAAGATAAACCCAGTCCAGAGATAGATAATATCGGGAACACGGGTACGTTAACCTAACAGTAAAATTAATTGCTCTGAAAGAGGTGTTACGAAGTTAGGTATAGGTGGTGAAAAAAAACCTGTTCTTCCCAGCTGTTCTTCCCTTTACTAAGCAAATGGAAAGAAGGGGGGTTTTAAACAGAGTTAACCAATTATTAACTCCCCCTTAAAGGAACAATGCAGGGAATACAGAAAAATTATATTACTAGGCAAGAAAGTTAACAACAGGGTTACCAAATGAAAAAGATTAAATTTCCTGTCATTCATACACACGCGTGAGGATCCACACTCATTTACTCACACACTTACCGAATGCAGCCTCAGACGATCCATAAAAGTATATAAAACCAACAAGTATTCTTCTGACATATGAACTGTCTAGTCCTTCGATGTCCCGCCCCAGATGTTTGCGAGGGTTTGTTGGTAACAAATATTCTCACTTATCGCAAGACTTGAAGACTAAGAGTTCTCGTGTTTTTATTATATATAAAAGGAGTCTATGGGATGGCACTAACACAGTTCGGCACAGGGGTGAAAATGAAGTGGTCTCTTTTAATCCTCCGCTATGGTAAAATTCCTTCGATGCGTGATGATAGTTTTATTAAATCCAATTGAGGGGAAAAAAACTAGGCTCAGTCACAGTCAGGAAAATATGTACTCTCTCGCAGTAAACAGCAAATATAATATCGCTACGGTCGATGATTACCTTCCAGTTTATCTTACAGGTTTGTAAGGGTAATTTGATGATTATTCTTTAAAATGTTCTTGGGTGGGCTTTATTTCATTTAATTCTGACAGCTAGGTCGCAAAAAGACCGCCACAAGATTGTATTTAAAAGAAATGTTTCTTCAATATGACTGGAAGTTTATAGGATGATTTCTTTATTTCTTTCTTTATTTAGCTGGGACCGCAGGTACGATCACTCTGTGTGAAAGAAAAAAAGACATGTAACATACCGAAAAATCAAGCGCGATAAATTTCCCGTTAAGCCTATAATACACTCGAGTATTTAATTATGTATTTAATAAACACTGTGCGAATTCTAGTGGTTAAAAACACACATCTATAAAACTAGGACTTAACTGAATTTATTAATTATAAATTCCTTCGCGACTTTAAAAGTTAATTTAAGCATCTATTATCTTTTGAAATAATATAATAGATAGATCATTATATTTAAAACTAGAACTCTTTAGATGGTTTAATTTAATAGATTTAAATTAACACAAAATCCATTGAAATAGAATGACTGAACTAGACCACTGATCACTTTACACAATATATATTACCGCTTTGCACAGAATAGAAATCACTGCAAATATATATATAAAATCCAGGGGAAAATCTATAACAAGATTTCAATAAAGCTAGTGCTTCTGTAAAGGTCTGGCCAGCGAGTGATAAAAATGTCTATTCTTCATGGTCTATTTATCTAAAATGGAATGTAAGTTGAGTGGGACATGATAAACTTGACAGCTTATTTGATCTCACGAACTTTTGGGGATCTGACCGCCAAATCAAGAGAAGAAGCCGCCCCCTGGTCTTCGTATCTACGCTCGCTGCTGCCCGTTTCGGTTTTCCCCATTTCCTCGGTTCTGCGATTGACACCGAGACGCGAAAATAGCGGCAAGCAACTGCGTCTCGTAGCAGGGACCACTACTGTCTTTGATAGCGCCGATAGTCTCCCCTAAAATCCCTCAGTCTGTCTCTTTGATCTCGTGCCGCATACTACATGAGTTCCGCGCGGTTCGCTCTGGCGAAACAAAAGGTTACAACAAATGTTCAGGGGTTCTAATGTTATGAAAAGCTAAGGGTCCCTTTAATCATCCATCATATCAGGGAAAATTCCCTTGTCAAACTAGACGTACGTCACATATATATATATGTACAGTAAAAGCTTTTCTACCTTCTTTTTATTAAATTATTATATTATGTTTCTCAGTCTTTATTTATGTTCATTTAACGCTTCAAATCTAAAAGGAACACAGATATTTAACAAAAGTATACCAAAAGCTCAGGATCTTTTCATGCATTATTCATAATTTTCATGTATGTCTTCAGTTCTCCACTCTGTCTGTTTTTCTATCTCCCTGTGCTTCGCTTTCCCTGTGGATTAAAGAACGAACGAACGAACGAACTAACTTTATTTTCAAAGGGTTGAGAATTGGGCACAAAGGCCTGTCTAACATTCTGCCCTTCCTTTCGCTCACCTTTCATACCGTATCCTTTCAATAGCACATGTAATTTTAGCATTATTTAAGCATACAACATTATCGAGGTAAATTAATAACATACATTTGTAACATCCAGACATAATCTAATTTAAGGTGGGGGGGGGGGGGATTATTAATTAAAATACATTAACAAAAATTAATACCTTAAAAAAAAAAAATTTAAAAAAAACTTAAAAAAAACAAACAAACTAACAAACACAATCTAAACCATTCATACAGTAAATAAGACATAATTTGAAACGTAATCAGATAATGGTGGCATATAATAAGAACTCGTGACATTTTGGAAATCTGCTGAATTAGCTGGGACTTCATGTGTTGTCAGCGCATGCGGAAAATGTTCTCACAGGTGAGCAACTTTGAGTCCCAAGCAGATACTGCCACATGGAGTGAATTGTCGACGCCTCCACTACACGAGATCCAGTTTTATGACCTATGCTCCTTAGGGAGGTAAAGGGTATTGACTGA
The DNA here is from genome assembly GCA_024509875.1 of Oreohelix idahoensis. NCBI lineage: Eukaryota > Metazoa > Mollusca > Gastropoda > Stylommatophora > Oreohelicidae > Oreohelix > Oreohelix idahoensis. The sequence goes on from JAMPIV010017640.1 coordinate 135,493, forward strand.
TAGATGAGAATCGTACATATAGGCCCGTCTTGCATTTTGCCCTTCCTCTTACTCATCTTTATTGCTAGGTATCCAGACACTAACTGTTGACCAGCACCTAAGTTGGAACTCACATGTAAGTGCACTCACAAAGCTAACGGCACAAAAAGTTTACCAATTAGCCAAAATCAAACACTTCCTGGATGAGGGGGCAAGGAAAATGTTCTACACATCTCACATACAAACATACCTAGACTATTGTTCCACAATCTGGGATGGTTGTTCCATATCCAACACAAAAAGGCTTCATTCACTTCAAAAACGTGCAGTGCGCCTAGTTGCTGATAAACACCAAACACATTGTATAGATCTATATAACTATCTTAAAATATTACCCCTTAGAAAGCGCTTCCTATTTAACAAAGCTAAATTCGCTCACAAAATCTTGTCACATAATGCTCCAACGTATCTGTGGCCACTTTTCAAATTCAATGAAAAACGTAGTCAGCGCTTAAACCAGTTAGATTTACCCAAGCCGAGGCTAGATTTGTACAAGAAGAGCTTGGCTTACTCAGCTGCTCATCTTTGGAACAATCTTCCACATGACCTGAAAAACATGCACAGTCCCTACTCATATAATCGTAGACTGTTCAAATACATTATGAGTGCGGATTATATGCCGCCCTAAGGGATTATGTTTCGAATTATTATTATCTAATACACTGTATGGAGGGTCTGATGATCTAGTTTTTCATTTTAATATACCTTACTTCTTAATTGTAATCAGATACTGTAATGTATGCTTTTATACTACTTATAATGTTGCATCGCCTCTGAACTAATACCTTAAGTATGCTGGAGAATGTCTGGATACCTAGCAATAAAAGATGAGTAAGAGGAAGGGATAAATGCAAGAGGGGCCTATATGCATGATTCTCATCTTTCAGTCAATACCCTTTACCTCCCTAAGGAGCATAGGTCATAAAACTGGATCTCGTGTAGTGGAGGCGTCAACAATTCACTCCCTGTGGCAGTATCTGCTTGGGACTCAAAGTTGCTCACCTGTGGGAACATTTTTCGCATGCGCTGACAACACATGAAGTCCCAGCTATTTCAGCAGATTTCCAAATTGTCACGAGTTCTTATTATATGCCACCATTATCTGATTACGTTTCTAATTATGTCTTATTTACTGTATGAATTGTTTTGATTGTGTTTGTTAGTTTTTTTTTTTTTTTTTTTTTTTTTTTTTAAGGTTTTTTTTTTTTTTAATTTTTTTTTATTAATAATTTCCCCCCCCCCCCCCCCCCCCTTAAATTTGATTATGTCTGGATGTTACAAATGTATGTTATTATTTTACCTCGATAATTTTGTACGCTTAAATAATGCTAAAAATACATGTGCTATTGAAAGGATACGGTATGTAAGATGACAGAGAGAAGAAGGGCAGAATGTAAGACAGGCCTGCGTGCCCAATTCTTAATCCTTTGAAAATATAGTTTGTTCGTTCGTTCGTTATCTATCTATCTATCTATCTATCTATCTATCTATCTATCTATCTATCTATCTATCTATCTATCTATCTATCTATCTATCTATCTATCTATCTATCTATCTATCTATCTATCTATCTATCTATCTATCTATCTATCTATCTTTATTTATTTTAAAAACATACTTTAATTATGATGATTATTGCAAATGTTTGATGTTATATTACTTTTATAATGATAAATGCCTTAATAATGCTTAAAGTAAATGTGAGGATGAAAGGATACAGTATACATGATGAGAGAGAGAGGAAGGGCAGAATGTTAGACGGGCCTGCGTGCCCAATTCTTAACCCTTTGAAAATAAAGTTCGTTCGTTCGTTCGTTCGTTCGTTCGACACTTTCCAACATACTTAAGGTATTAGTTTGACCACGATGCAACATTATAAATAGTATAAAAGCATACATTTACAGTATCTGATTACAATTATAAAGTAAAGTATATTAAAATGAAAAACTAGATCATCAGACCCGCCATACAGTATATTAGATAATAATAATTCGAAACATAATCCCTTAGGGCGGCATATAATCCGCACTCATAATGTATTTGAACAGCCTACGATTATATGAGTAGGGACTGTGTATGTTTTTTCAAGTCATGTGGAAGATTGTTCCAAAGATGAGCAGCTGAGTAAGCCAAGCTCTTCTTGTACAAATCTAGCCTCGGCTTGGGTAAATCTAACTGGTTTAAGCGCTGACTACGTTTTTCATTGAATTTTAAAAGTGGCCACAGATACGTTGGAGCATGATGTGACAAGATTTTGTGAGCGAATTCAGCTTTGTTAAATAGGAAGCGCTTTCTAAGGGGTAATATTTTAAGATAGTTATATAGATCTATACAATGTGTTTGGTGTTTATCAGCAACTAGGCGCACTGCACGTTTTTGAAGTGAATGAAGCCTTTTTGTGTTGGATATGGAACAACCATCCCAGAATGTGGAACAATAGTCTAGGTATGCTTGTATGTGAGATGTGTAGAACATTTTTCTTGCCCCCTCATCCAGGAAGTGTTTGATTTTGGCTAATTGGTAAACTTTTTGTGCCGTTAGCTTTGTGAGTGCATTTACATGTGAGTTCCAACTTAGGTGCTGGTCAACAGTTAGACCTAGAGTTTTATGTTCATTTATGTTTTCAATTAGTGATGTTCCAATGTAGAGCTAAAGTGTTGTTTTCTGCGAGTTTTGTAGTTTTTGTCTGGTTGATATTAACATACACTTCGTTTTACTAATATTTATTTGCATTCGATTCTCGTTGCTCCACTTAAAAATATTATGTGAGTCAGTTTGTAAAGATAGTTCTAGTGCAACTTTTGTCCCTAGTGTAAACAGTACAGTCGTCGGCAAACAGGTCACAGGATGAATGTTTGATGTGCAGAGGAAGATCATTAATGTATACGACAAAGAGAAGAGGGCCGAGAATAGACCCCTGGGGAACACCGATATCGACAACAGTTGGGTTGGACAAAGAAATATTGTAAGACACCACTTGTTGTCTGTCTGTCAGAAATGATTTAATTAACTTCACCAGCTTAAGATTTACTTTCATTGTTTCTAATTTTCTGATTAAAATAGTGTGATCTATCATATCGAATGCTTTTTTAAAGTCTACAAAGATTGCTCCACATAAATTATCGTTATTGATGTTTAGATACCAGTTGTCTATCATTTTTGTTAAGGCTGTGTGACATGAATGTTTGGGTCTAAAACCCGACTGACTTTCAACTAGCAGGTCATTATTGGCTAGGTGTTCTATTACTGTTTTGTTTATGTGTTTTTCCAGTGGTTTGGACAGCGACGATATAAGAGAAATGGGCCTATAGTTACCAAGGTTGTTATTATCTGATGAACCAGGTTTAACAAGAGGGTATACTTTAGCGATTTTAAAGGCAGATGGAAAGTAGCTCCTTGCGGGACATTGATTATATATGAATGTTAGTGTATCAGTAATAGCTGGTGCAGCATAACACAGTATTCGATTACTGATTCCATCAAGTCTCGATGAGTTGTTATCTTTAAGATCAATAAGATAGTTATAAACTTCGATAACTGTTATAAAACGAATGTCGCATGGAATGGTGTTAGTACACTTGTTCTCGCAGAACGTAGATAATTTGCTGAAGTCACAAGGGGAAGAAGGTATGGCGGATTTTATATTGTGGATGTCTGCCTGAAAATGATTGCTGAAGTCTGTACAAGTAAAAGAAGTATTGGGATTTTGTGAGTCAGGCGAATTTCTTTTGTTCACCAAGGTATTGATTACCTTCCATATATTTCTACTGTTGCTTTTGCTTTGAACTAAATGACTAAAGTAGTTTTTCTTTTCTCTGCGAATTAAATATTGTACTTTGTTCCTTGCTGCCCGATATGTAATGATGTCCTTATTTTTGTGCGCTCGATCCCTCTGCCTCATAGCGGCAAGTACTTCTTGTGTGATAAATGGAGATTTTATTTGTCTTTTTACGCGAATTTCTTTAGTAGGCGCATGCTTATTAAAAATACTATAAAATTTCCGTGTCCAATATGCAATGGCGTCATCAGGATCAGGAAGTTGGTAAACATCGGCGAAAGGCGCATTTCGCAAATCATTTAAAAATAATTCTTGGTTGAAATTTTTAAGACTTCTATATTCAATACTGATGTGTTTATTTTTAGAAGATTTGTACCCATTTTTTGCCCAAGTGCAACATATGGGATAGTGGTCACTCATAGCAATAGTAGGGATGGAACATTCTATAATGTTTTCTGGACATGTTACATAGATGTGATCGATCAGTGTGGATGATGTTTTTGTTACTCTGGTAGGTTTGTTGACTATTTGTTTCATGTTGTACGATGCTATGATGTTGGTCCATGTTTGATTTGGCTTATGCATATCAATACTGAAATCACCAAGAAGAATAATTTCATTGACTGTAGTGATAACTTTATCCATTATGTTCGTGAAATCTTCAAACCATGTTGTTCCTACACTGGGATTTCGATAAAGATATCCTATTACAATGGGTCTTTGCTTTTGTGGCTTTACCTCTAACCATATGCATTCTACTATGGTCTCTAAATCGTTTCTGCGGCGATAACTGAGAGAAGTGGAAATATAAACTGCTAAACATGTCTCAAATTGTCTACTAGAATCTCGCCGAATAGTTTTAAAACCATTACGTGCAATGTCACCATCTGTTATTTTCTCATTCAGACGACTTTCTGAAAGCCCAAAAACATGGAAATTTTGATTGAGAACTTGTGTGAGTTCTGGAAGTTTACCTAAAAGATGGTTTACATTCAGATGGCCAAGTCGTAAACCATTCATGGTTAGTAACTGTTCATAAGTACCTGGCATTTATGTTATGTAAAGAAGCTTGCGCTCAAATAAAAAGGTAAATAAATACTAAATTTAACCAATTTTACCAAGGAAGGTGAATTTATGGTCGTATTAATAAGTTGGGCACTTTAAAAATTAATTACAAACAATTCAGCTAATTAAATTACGTGAAAAATAAGTGAAAAGTGTAACAAATCAAGCGCTCATATCAGACAGGCAAACAGTGTATTAAAAAAAAAAAACAATATAAATATAAATATATATAAATAAATATATATAAATATATAAATATAAATATATATATAAATATATATATATATATATATATATATATAAACAACAATCAACAGTTGCTGGTGTTACAGAGACAACTAGGGAGGCCAACAGTCGCTGTTAATGTGGAGGAGAGGGTTGTTGAAATTAGAAGTGGGGTGGATTTGGTCGTGATAGATGATGCATTTGGTAGAAAGCGGGATGTTGAGGTACAGGTGTTGAATAAGTTGGGTATTCCGGCAAGTACGACCTCCAAGTGTAAGGTGCATAGTCCAAGAGTCGTTGTTGATGTAGGAAATTATGAAAGGCTGGGTATGTGGGTTGATGTCGGTAAACCTGTGACGACAGCGAAGATGGGTGAACTCTCATTGGTGTCTGTGACTTCAGCGGACATGGTGGCATTTTTGTTGATGAAGGCTGACAGATTGAATTGGATCACTTACAGACCTTTGGGAATGAAGTGGGTCAAGTCGGTGTTGTCGAGGAGGGTCGTCTGTGGCAGAAGGTTGTTGAAGGCAGACATTGTTGGTTTCCTGCACATCCGTGGTGCTAAGAATAAGTACAACGTGATGATCCTGATTGTCTGATGGGTTTGGGCGGCTGTTATTTAAAGTTATGGGTAGTGATGGAAAATGAAGGTCATAATTGGCGTTAGATGAGTAGCTATTTGTATTTATATGGTGTTTGGATGGATATATGGATGCTGATGTGCGAGTTGTGCCTTTAAGTGTGCTTTCTGGATATTTTATATTTGTCGCTAACATACTGGTCCCTTGGCTGCACAATGTAATATCGCCGCTGTAAAGATACTTCCTAGGGGCTCCAGATGTGGCAAGGAAGACCGAGTTGTGATCTATGAAAACATGTTCATTTTTGAGACAGTGTTTTTTAAGTTCAGCATTGTTAGTTTCAACACATTTGCGGTAATAGGCACGGACTGGCGAGATAATAGGGGAAAAATAAATTTTGGCATTATGGAATAGGGACCGAAATATGGATGTGATCTCGTTTAGGTCTGTCTGTGACAGTTCAATGTCTTTTATTGAGTCTGACAGACCTATGTGCACAGTTACTCTAGTTACAGAGAGATCAGGCGAAAACCGTTTAAGGAAGGTCAGTAGGTCGTGAGTTGATGCCCAGTTCTTGAAGTGAACAGACACCGAATCAGTATCACCTTCATGGTTTGGTCCCCAAAGATGAGATGTTTTCTTCTGTTCGTGTGGGTGCCAGTGATAACAGCTGTTGCTTCCTTTGTCCCAGTTGTGCTGTGGCTGCTAGAAGTCTTGTGGTGTGTACTGGCAGCAGCCGGTCGAAGTGGCGGGTGGCGATTTGAAATTTTGACCGGAATTCTGCAGACACCGGCTACAGGATTTTCCGGAGTGTCCAAGGGATTACGTTCATTAAGGCGGAATTCAGAATGTAGTATTTGTTGTTGAGGTCGGACGCTCTCCACACGTTTTTGTTTGTGACCCAATTCGTTTGATTGCTGTTGTGTAGGCTGCTGCTGAATTTGAGTTTTGCTGTTTTCGTAGCTACTTTTTAGAGACAAGTGATCAGTCTGAAGCTGTTCGTAAAGATTTTTTAAGACAGCTCAATTCAGTTTTCAGTAGCTTCATCTCAGATGTTATTTTTGTATACACATCATCATGTGGTGATAGTATAGTGTGCTTGCGCGGTGTCCTTTCTAGACTACTATCAAGCAAACCTATGAATGAATTATGCTCTGTCTCTGTAATGGTAGGTCTTGATGTAACGGAAGGCGTCTCTGTAATGATAGATCTTGATGTAGAGGAAGGTGTGTCTTGTACCATCTTTAGTTGTTTGTCATACTCCTGGACGAATGTATCAGAGACAACGGGAAAGGAACAGCATGTGAGGGCTAATTTCTGGGCATCGGAAGTGGTTGGTGCATTGTTGATAACAGCTGTTGACGTTATAGCCATTCGACTGACTCCAGCAGTAGTTGCTGTTTCCTATAAATGATTTAAATCTTTCTGGATCCACTCTTTAACTGCAGTCTCTGAGTCTTGAACCATAATCTTGTTCGACGTATTATAGAAATGGAGAAAAACGTGTCCAGTAAAAATGACATCTTCGACATGAGCATCATTAGCGTCAGTGCGAGATTCAATTGAAGCGATAGATTTATAGTTGGCCTGAGACAAGCCACGCAATGCTTCGTACTCGAGCAGTTTTTGGAATGTTAATATCACACACTGGTTCTGGTTTTTGTATTGTAGTGTCACTAACGGTGCTGAGGGCGTGTGTGCATTGAGAACCCTGGTCTTCTTCTTCACCGCTTTAGGAGCATTTAAGACATAGTCCTTTTGTTTCTTTCTACTCGGTCGAGTGGTGGTGACCGAGTTTACGTTTGGCATTGTCAATGTTATTGCTGGTACCTCGAAGGAAGAAGGTAATTAGCTTTGTTCATGGCTGATAATCATCGCTCTAGCGTGACGATTTGGGTCGCGGGGTTTCATTTGTAAAGTAGATTTTGCAAAAAGGCCCCGCGCTGAAGACCTATAATTAAACACCTGAATGGTTCAGTCATTGTTGGGCGCTCAACTATTCGTTTGTTGTCGAATAACAATACTACAAGTTTAGATGCAAAACAGCACAGTGTATTATAATAGTGGATCCTTTTAGAACAAAATCAAACATTTCTGTTCGTATTGACACCACAAAAATGATTTCACGACAGAGCCACAATGATACCGAAAACAATGATATTAAAATCCATCACGAATTACAGCAGGAACACACTTTAACAAATACGAAAGTAGAGCTCTATGAAAACACGTCCGCACTCCAGAATGGGAGGCAAAGACTAGCTTGTACTGCTATCAATAGGTTCCCTCATGTATAAAAATACATCACAGGTATAATCTCCAGATTCTTGGTCTCATGTTTCAAGGGATCGTGTCATCAGTTCCACATTTCAATCTGTCTAGTATCCCATTTTATAAGTCTGTAACTGTTTTGTTGTTGTTTTTGTTGCTCTCCATATTTCAGAGCATACAATTAAGAGTGACTTTACGTTTGAATCGAGGATTCATATTTGTATTTGTTGGACTGTATACCTTTTATTAAGCATATACTTACCAATGCAATGAAAGCTTTTTGTATCATTGTTTATTTGTCGCTGTCTGTCTGTCTCACTGTCTATATTGCTGCCAAAATACATTTATACTATTACTGTTGCGCACTATCGACATCATTGCATTACGGGTTGCAGAAACACTAAGTGGCTAATGCACTGGCTTCCGAGCTCAGTGGTCGATTGTTCGATCCCCCGTTGAAGTGGGATTTCTTAGACCGCAAACGGCTCCAGGGTCGACTCAGCCTTATGAATTTGGTACCAGAGTAACTCTGGGAAGGTTAAAGACCGCCGACATGATGTGACCACCTCATCCCTAGTGTGCCGAATGGTCAAGAAAATATGGGTCTGACACCACATTTCCAATATTTTTCAATGGGCTTGTAACGGAATCATTTACCTTGATTTAATTAATACTACAGAAACTACTCACAAGTCACAGAGGAATTGTAAAATAAGAAATAATATCCCAGACACGTGTTCGATGCATATGTGTTAAGTTGCCAAGACTTTTTACCCGAGCAAGACGTATAAGATTTGCCTAGTTAATACGGTGCGTTGTACATATTTTTATGCTTTGAATTTTACTGGTTTATACTAGCTAGGAGTGTTAAAGATTCATACTAGGCTGGCAACCTCAGCATGTGAAAAGGATACATTCACGAACGACCACAGCAAGCACTGGGGATTCCTTCATGCTAGTTTTCACGGAAGAACAACAAGCAGAGGTAATCCCAGACTCCAAGTGAAGTAAGGAAGTGGATGATGATGACATCGTATTGTATTATTATGTGTAATGAGCTGTATGTATGCCTAAAGGCACAAGCCACTTGCCGCTGTCCAGGTGGAATTATTTCATTACATTAACTAAAATAATGGTGATTTTTCATCACATCCCCTAAGTTATATCATATACACTCAGCGAGAGTACAAATTCTTATAAAACAAATCTGTGATGGACAGCGGGGAAAAGCGCCTGGTCTAAATCAGGAAAACAAATACTTAGCATTGGAATGTGTTCTTGTATTCCTTGTAATGTTGGTGGTACGAGATCGAGTGACCTTTTGAGATTCTACGCACGTTACCAGCTATACTAGTCTGTGGTTCGAAGCTTGAGATCGACACGTGAATCCTATATCCCACGAGTGGTGAAGATCCCTGCCTTTGGAGAGTACCCTTGTAACTGAGCAACACCAACATTTCATTAATTCAGTTATAGGTTTAGCATGCCACCTCAAAAGACTATATTTTCATCTCCCAAACCGATATCTATGATGAACCATAATGTCTCATAATTACCATTTCATATTTATTTACATTTGTTTCAAAGTAAATGAGCATTAAATTTGTATATTTTGATTTTGACAAATTCATAGTTGAATTAATTACAACAGAGAGAAAGGCATATGTATGATCCAGATCCTCTAGTATATATTCATTAATATCTAAATTGAGCTAATAAAAGGAATTTCGCTGAATTAAATCAGCTGGGGGCTTGAACGAGCAAATCATTTTTATCCATCTTCACAAAAGGCGGCGGGTTAGATACAAAGTTAGCCCGCTAAGACTCATTTAGCATTGTGTTTGCTCTTCCGAAATGTCTTTTGAACACTCCCTCGAGGTAGAAGCATCATTATCCTTCTACCTACAACTCTGCCAAGAGTAATCTTATGCGAAGGTAGATACCTTTGAAGACCCACATTAGATGCTATAGGTTTTCGCCACTGTTGGACCACTACTGCAGAGCAAGGGGAGGAAACCAGTGACAGATACTGTACCCTTAAATTTGTCTCTTGTTTCATGAAAATCCAGGAAATGCCACTTTACTCTGTTGTATGTAGCTGTGTATTGTTGTATCTCTATGGCTAACAGATAATTGTGGTTTGATGCCACCTCAGAATGATAGTCTTTCCATTGCTTCTGCAAATGAATACTATTGGAAACGGCAACACGAAAGGCGGAAACTTCAACTCATTTCATATTAAAGCTTTCAACAAGGTTTAACAAATATATACTGAAGCACATTAAAAACGCACCACCTGTATAATCCAAGAACAGAGTGTGAAATGTAAATATAAGTGTGTACAAGTTTACATATTTGGAATCTTTATTCATTTTCCTATGAATCCATTCTGGTCATTAATTTGTACATTTGATTGTTATGAAATTCATTACATTCTGTGCAGGCAAGGGAGAAAACCAAAAATACAAAAAAATGCACGTGCGTTATCCTGCTGGAGAAGCTGCAAGTCTGGATAAATTGTGAACGCAGGAGCAACCAGTGCATCCAGAACCTCATCTCGATATGTCACAGCATTAACATTTCCACGGAAGACGTGAAGAGGCAAGCGGTGGTGAAAACTGAATCCTCCCCAAATGTGAATACTGCCACCTCGAAATCGGTTGACACAGCAATCTGCAAAGCGCTCTTCACACCGTCGCTAAATCCGCATACGTCCATCTGCAAAGGATATGTTGAATCTGTTCTCGTCTGTGAATAGGACAGGATTCCACTGCAGTCTAGTCCATCTGATATGTTGCTCTGCCCATTGCAGGCGCTGCTAACGATGTCTGTGAATCAAGTTTGGCCCAACATAAGGTCGTCTTGCAGTAAGGCCTGTATCTCTGAGTCGTCGTATGACTGTCATTCGAGAGACTTGCCCATGTCTACCCACTATTGCTCTTGCTGTTTGACTTGCCGGGAGAGTCAATTCCTTAGGTGACTCAGCACAGTATGACGATCTTGCGCAGGGGTAGTAACTCGTGGTTGGCCACTCCGAAGTCTATCCCGGGCACTGCCAGTGGTTCCGTAACGTTCATTGAGACGTACAATAGTGCTGTGGTGGCAATTCATCCTTCTGGCAATGGCCCGCGAGCTCATTCCGGTCTCCAACATACCAATGGCTCGTTGGCGGTCGTTTTCAGATAGTCGTGGCATTTCAAGCACATGTACTGGGTGTTTTGTCTCAACGGCCTTTTTATACCGAGTATACTGCCACAACGTGTACACATTTTCAGGGTCATAGCTGTTGAGAATCGTGTTGCACGTGTAACTTTCATCGTTTTCATGTAGTCTGTACACACACCCATGGGTTGAATCTTGCACTTTCCATTCCAGCAGCCATTCGCTCTCTACTTCATGGCAAACACGGGGAAAATCCATTCCCACACTTTTTTTTTGCCACCTTCTCGGCATCAGTATATATAATAGTGGTGCGTTTTTAATGTGCTTCAGTACATTTACCAAGAAATCATTTGTTTTTTTCTGTTTGCAGTAATGGTTAAGTTGAAAGAAGATAATAAGCAACTGTAGTCCTATAAGAGATAGTGATATGTGTTTGATCACACAAGGTGAGGTCGATTATACAATGCCTTATTTTTCTGCATTTATGTGACCGGTTCCATTCATTGCTGTTATCGCATTTTCTAACTCAAAGCAGAGCCAGATATCCATTTAGATTAGTTAGGCTTAAAGGAGTGTTGACGCGACCTGGTTCCGCCTCTTCGCTTTGAGACTCAAACGCTCTAACCACATTGTCACTCATATGCTGCGACAGTACATTAAAGAACTAATTAGGACGTGCTCATTTGTGTCATAATCCTTCTATACGGAGCATCAGTAAAATGAACGTTACGGGGCAAACAAAACAGAGGAAAAAACTTATAAAGGCATAGAGGTGGTCAATGTCTTAAGCAATGTAATCTGATGAGTTGCCTCATCGGTAGTAGGACAAACGAAAGTGGTGGTTTTGTATGGAAAATCGTGTACCTGTATTATGGAAATTGTTTGCATGAAGCAGTTGATCTATTGCAACTTAAAGCTGACTAACCTTGTATGGGCATTCGAACCCAAGAACTGGGCCACATAGAAATCCACAGAGCCACAACAGTGTTAAGTATTGCTTTGTGTCCATAACGCAAGTCACTGGTCCCAATCTTTGAAAACAGGAGACATTACAATTCTATAGAAATCTTGTAATTAATTACGTATTTACGTTATTGTTGTCACAGTAATGACTTATCAGAAATAATTTTCTAAATAAATATAATTAGTATCTCGAAAATGGTTAATAAGTTATTTAAAGATCAGAGGCGTTGTTCGAGCAGAACAAGTAAGAGGTCACAACTAAAGACAAAAGAAAAATTATTTCTACATATTGTGAGAATTCAGTAGCGTACTTCAGTAAAAGTGTGGGAGCTAGGCAGATAGGAAAGAGCTTTATAGAAATGCCTCTCTGTGTGCTTAGGGGCGTGAACTTGTTAAAGGCCTGTGCTTCGCTGGGAGATAAAAGATAATGACAGAATTAACTGAAAAGCCCAACATATGAGGAATGGAGAAAGCCCATTTGGCCGCCAGAAGCACTATTCTTGGTGCTACTAATAACAAACACTAATAACCCGTCATCGAGGCATCATATTTTGGTGATGCCTGGATGGCACGGAAGGTGGTGTGATTCGCTTGCATAGCTGAGCGGGGTTGTCGCGCGGGGGGGTCCTGGGTTCGAGTCCTGGGTGGGCCACTCGCGGTCTATTGTTTTTCTGTTGTCTGGTGTTCTACTTCTTTATTTCTTACGAGTGCCTGAAAAGATACCTTTATGTTTGTCTAATATTCTTGGAAATGCTCTACGGAGATACCAACAGCCTTAAGCTGATCATTGCTTTATTCAAGTCGACGTTTGTAATTGAACGAAGAAGAAGAATAAGACGAAGAAGAGGAAGAAGAATTAAAGAAAATTAATCACAAAGAAAACAATAAATGCTCTTGCAATCTTCAGTCGACGTCAGTGCTTATTTCTAAGTTTGTAAAAAAACTGTCAGGTCGTCCATATATTATTTCTGACATCATCTGTGCTTCAGTATATTACAAAAAGCCGCCAATAATACGTCACACATATCGTTCTATATCATCATCATCATCAATTTCCCCTGCGCTCCTAACAGAGCATGGAACAAACACTGCAACTGATCTGCTTGCAGGAATTCTGAGCATTAACATTTCCTTTTAGCTGTGATTTCTGTTTCAAATTGTTTTAATGAGGCTGCTAGCCCTATCTACAATCTCATATTAGTTGCCTTGTACGACATGCCGGAGTGTGCAGTTGACCTATTATGCCATTGTCTCTTCAGAGACCCCCCTAGAAAACGTCATGAGTCGAAAGTCCCACGTGTTTTTTGTATATTCCAAATTAAATGCGTCACACCTCCGAAGACGGCGAGTATCTGCCTGAATGGCGAGAGGACACCTGTCATTCTACCAGGAAAAAAAAAATAATAAACAAATATTTTAAACACAGGCTTTTAATGCACTAAAAACCCAACAATAATTTTTCAAGAAGTTTATAGCTTGCAATAAAAATGTAACATCAAATTGACAAAAAATTTTCGGGCGCTGATTCTATATGAAATTAACTTCTGCTTTATACTTCAGTAGACACCCATGGATAAAATATATGATGAGCGCTTAAGTGCCCCAGGCTTTTTGTCAATTTGATGTTACATTTTTACTGCAAGCTATAAACTCCTTGAAAAGTTGTTTTCGGGTTTTTAGTGCCTGTGTTTAAAATATGTTTTTTTAATTTTTAAATTTTGTTGTTTTTAATTTAATTTAAATATAATCTATCCGCTAATGACATTATCAGTTTGCGATAAACGAGTCCACAGCACAGGAGGTGGATTTAATTATTCAGTATATTACACGGAAGTTAATATGTATTTGTTGTTGCTGTTGATAAGAGTTGTAAATTACATTTTTTTAAAATGTATTTGTCAGTTGTGTGTATGTCTGGGCGAGGGAGGGGGGGAGAATGAAGTTTCAAGAGAGACAATCTTGTTGGAAACAGTACACCTAGATTATTTGCAGTCATCGCCCATTTTAGTGATGTTTTTTACACAAAAAAGAAAAATTAATATTAATTTAAATTTCATTAATTTTATTATTTTTACGACTGATTATTTTATTGTCATGGAGAATACACAACTACGCCAATTTTCAGAGCTATTGCTCATCTGGAAGTGATTGAAAATTCGATTGCAAGATTTAAAGTTGACAACATGGTGACATACGTTGCGAGTTAAAGAAAAGCCTGTAAAAAGCGATACTCACGTAAAATCAGTCTAAGGTTAGACATATTAACCTGTTAGACATATTATTAGATTTTGCCTCGAGTAATAGCTGGCGTACGATTAAACAAAAAAAAAAACCACAAAAAGAAATGCGTCAGCTGTAATGTCGACGTTCCTAATATTATGTAAAGAATTTAGACTACCATTAAAGTCATACCTTTTTGTGCAAAATCTGTAGTTTCAGATGTCAATATCTTACAGATAAACTTTAACGCAAGCAATAAAGTTTACTGAATGATAAGAAAACTTGAATGTGCTTAGTAATTTAGTAATCTTTTTTGGCCCAGTTCTAATAAAAAATTAGTTGCACGACAGATAGTAGTTTGTAGGCTAAAGATGTTAGTAGTGTTCCACTACACATGAGACAGAACACATGTTTTATTTTCTCACACAAGTAGGAAAGTTTGTCCAGCTGTTTTAAAAGTCCAGAAATAACTGAATAAAAGCTATAACAGTATCGTCACGTTTTAACGCAGTTCCAATCAAACTTGCACTCTTTTCTTGGTGCAATTACATGCGCTTCCGTTGAAAGAATGCGCCTTTTGTTTCCATCTTTAATAATGGAGGATGTTTGATTGTTGACATAATTTATTGAGATATCCTTGTGTTGGGAGTGAAAATGTATGTTATACGTATTTAAAAGTAGATAATAAATGAGGTCTATTACATTTGCAGTACCTCGGCTCTTTAGTCCGTCAAGTTGATGAGCCCTTAAATTGTTATTTGGAGGGGAAGTAATAGTGAGTTTCCTTGTATTTTTTTTTTTACTTTGTGTTATGTTTTTTTAATGTATACCAAGAAAAGAAGATATTCTTACATTTACAAGACATGTTGTTATAAAAGAGCTGTTAATTAATTAGTCAAATTTCAGTATATTGCCTTTTTTTCCACTTCTGCCCATGCCATTTTTGACTCGTTACTCAATACCAATGCATCCAGATAAATGACCACAGGAGGAATAGTGTCGTCATGATGGCATGCAGTAGAAAATGCACAACATATCTCTGTTTCCGCCATATGTTGGCGTTTATACTCATATATTTAGTAATTGTTTTATGTGCCTCTCTCTTAAACGGCCTTTAACCTTGTCACAGATGAAAATAGTGCAGCAGTAATCATCCAATTTTGCCCCTCTCCATCTACAGTATACTTTTGCTACATGAACGAAGGATTCACCAGTTTAATTAACACGGGGGCCATCTGGCAATCAAGCCCTATGTGAAACAGAGAGCGAAGCGCGGAGCATGGCGTAATAGATTCTTTGATCACGGGAACGCACGATATTCAGTGAGACGGACTTTGGATTGTAAAACTTTCAGGTGAAAATTGCTTTGCTGATTTTCGGCAAGGCAGAGATGATGAAAGTGAAGACGTGGTAAACTTACCTTTGATTCAAGAAATCAACGGCAAATTGGCTCGGGTCTGGCAGTTGTGTGACTTTCGCATTAAAGAACGATAGTACGGAACATATCAATATATACCATGTCTCTCCGATAGCCATGATCCATTGCCAGAAATCCATCTCAATGCACTAGCTCGTTATATTAAGATTTCTCGTACAGAGTGAAAATTAATAGATTCCGTGGAGTTTTTCATTTTTTCTGACTGCGCTATTTATATACTAGATTTGAAGTGATTTAGTGTGTTTAAAGTTTTCAATATATATTTCACTGAGATTTTCTGTGCTAATTAAATAACTTATAGCTAACTTTCCAGCCGTAAAGTAAATTTAATTACTCTCTATTTTTCCAGTAACAGATGTTTTAAATTTCTAGTACATACATTAAATAACTGTCTACTGACGGCATATATTATTTACTTCTATCCATTTTATGTAATTTTTTTAAATGATTAGTGTTCATATCACGCGTTAACAGAATGATAAGATAAGGGACACATGTGTTTTAAATCTAATTTATAACAGAGTGGTGTAGAGGTCCTATTTTTAACACGTGTTAGATATGATATTGATAATTTGGTTAAATGTTTATATGTTCTTTTCCAAAAATATCGGCTGATCAAACCTGAGTACTAGCGGCTTGTTTTCTTATGGCCATATGAACTTATGATCATACGAACTTATAATATTATAAGCATCCAAGAATATTTAATATTGATGAGCTTCTTGCTGTGACCATTGCGGTCCAATTTTCCTCATTGTCCTGAGAGAAACCAGAATAGAACAATTGAATTATAATATTAACTGGGCCAGAACTATTACCAGATTTACTTATATATATATATATATATATATATATATATATATATATATATATATATATATATATATATATATATATATATATATATATATATGTGGTGGATTTGATGTTAATAGATGTTATCATTTAATATTTATAGTGTACTGAATGAGGTCAGCTGTGAAGGTCCCTGATTATAACAAATTTTGGGTTGAGTATTAAGGGTACCTTTCTGCTACCACTTTATGACCTTAATCAGACTTATTCTGGACTAGTATTATGATAGCTACGTATAATGTCTAGGCTTATGCAAGTGTGTAATGTAGTGTAAGTAAAATTGCTACAAATACATTTAAATTTTATCACATATATATATATATATATATATATATATATATATATATATATATATATATATATATATATATATATATATATATATATATATATATACCTGACAGGGTCAATACCTCAACCACAAACAAACTAACACTCTTTTTTATAACTTATTGAAGTCTGTGGCTGAATTTTATGTAATATACTAGATTACAATTTATTTGCCCTGATTCAGAATTTTCTGAGTCAGGACCAACAACAAAATGAAATTTATGGTTTTATTTACATAAATATTTATAACACGATGGATCGTCTGTCCATACAAAGGACTATTATTATCTAATTGTATTTAGGTATTTCTCTACACTGGGTGACACTGGTAACTAATGGTGGGGTGGGGTGTTGGCATCATTCCCCCTCTTTATTTTAGTATCTTGTGGAAAAATTATTTAATAATCAAAGATCTTATGTCTATGTTAAGAAAGTCCGTGGATGACCGTTGAAGTGCCGACACATAGGCACTTAACTGTAGGTGGATAGTAGATATGATGCTGACAATTTCCTTTCGTTCACTTGAATGACCAGACTGACACAGTCCCTGGTGTAGAATAGTATAGTAGACCGCTTGGTCCAGTAAAGTTTCACTTCTCTCTCTCTCTCTCTCTAGTAAAATCACCAGGGTCCTGGTACCACAGTAGCACCAGAACAAAAAACCCTGAAACAATGTTATGATTCTGTACAACATATCTACAATATTTTTCCACAGTCAATAGATGGCATAATTCAATAAAAGAGATAACAACTCATACCAGTGCTCCTATTCTTTTCCCTAATGGCTACAATGCCTCTGACACTGCAACAATGATTCTCTCCCATAGAATTTTGTGGGTTAGCCTTCCCACTGGTAACTGTGGAAATCATTTTAAGTTATACAATTCA
The DNA here is from genome assembly GCA_024509875.1 of Oreohelix idahoensis. Lineage (NCBI taxonomy): Eukaryota > Metazoa > Mollusca > Gastropoda > Stylommatophora > Oreohelicidae > Oreohelix > Oreohelix idahoensis. Next base: position 153,311 of record JAMPIV010017640.1, read on the forward strand.
TGTCAATTTTTACTGCTTGTGTGCAACATCACAGGCCCTGCATAAGTCTGCTGGGGACCCTGTACTTAGTCGTAACGCCTTCCCAAACAAGCAGTATCTCGTACACCACATTTGGTTGTAATAATAAGGTTAACAAAGTCATTCTTACCACAATTCAAAGAAATATCACAAACATACGTTGACTGGCATTAGCATTAAGGTAAGTTTAGCTTTGCCCCCGGTCCAGACTGCCAAGAATTATTATTTCACTCTAGGCACTGCTGTTCTCAACGCAGCTTGCTTTCAAAAACTTCTGTATCGACTGGCGACAAGCCTTTGCTTGCTTTTGCCAATATTATCAGACCGGCCCAATTCAAAATTAAAAAAAACAAAAGCGAAACTCCAAACTTCTAGGAGTGAGTCTTCAAATATATTTAGCTTTTTTGCCTAACCAATACCCTCCTTCCTATACTCTTCTATCAACCAATCGGATTTGAATCAATCTAATGCCTCTTTTTTAAACTTGCGTCCCCAACTAACGTAATGGATAAATGAGCAAAAACAACAGTCCGTCCGTCTTAGCGTTCGTAGAGATATAGTATTATTTCAATATCTTGGCTAATAATTAGACTACCATATATTTTACAACATATTATTGCTCAGGGGATCCTAAGCTATCTTTATATATGATTTTTATGGCCCTAATATTTGTCGTTTAGATTTTCAGTTTTGTCACTGTTAATCGTCAATTTCAACTTTTCCAAAAGTCGGCCATCATTTCCCCTCCCTCTCTCATTTTTTTTTCATTCAAATAAACCAACTAGTTTGTGTTACGTCAGAAATACACTACTCGGCGAAAATGGAACACTGTCTGTGTGTTTATGTGTTCTGGCTTGTCCAACAGAGAGGTTATAGTATTAGTTCCGCATGCAGAGCGAAGAGGGGTTTTTGCCAAGCGTTGGTAGTGTTGGCGGTAATTATTACTATCGTTTCGTTCTTGCTACTGGAAAATGTCCGAGTTACTACTAATTTGAGCGTTAAAGTTAAAATATTACGTTAATTCAGACGGTAGGTTGGTGTCACAGTTCTGGCAGATCGTTAATTGTAATGTCTTAAAACCGAAACTAAGAAAGCGTGTTAGATTTTACAGCGGGATCGTTTTTATAAGCATTTTCTCTGCACAAAAGGCAGCGCTATACTGGCGAAGAGACGACTTTAAGCAGACACTTACGGTCGGGTGTATTTATTATTAAAGAATTAAAATCTTACTGAATTCAGCGATTATCTCACAGAATTCGCTACAATATATGTCTCATCAGCCAACAGTGGCAATATATTGTCAGCAACATTTGTGTAACTTAAACCTAGCGTTTCCGCCACCTGAGTCTAAACAACCTAGGAACTGTGTATGTTCTATTTATTCTACATCGGCGATCACCACACATGAACCTTACTCCAACCAACTGAAGGCATAGATAACTTATTGTATCCAGTACAAATTTAACACCGACTCTAGCAACTCCTATGAAATTTGCAGTCAGCAACTGCGGAGACTCTGGGGCTGGATTTGGGAAACTTAAATTTGACACTAAATATATATATATATTACTTATTAGTGTATTTCCTTGGAATGCCTGCGACAACTACTGGGTTAAGTGCATCTGAAAGTGGCCACTGCGTGTATGTGAATTGAATGAACAGAGAAATAAACTTATGTCTTTTGTTAACATCATATGGTTTCTTCTTTCTTTTTTTTTATCTCAATAATCTGATTAGTCACGGGAATAGTTTACATTGGGAACCTATTCTTTTCCCATACTGACTATTTCATAACTTATTGTTAACCTTTGATCTTTTGGGTTAATTAACCTCTGTTTGGTATCGTCCTATCTTTTCCTTTACCAGAGGGGAGAACCTATTTGATTAATTTTCATTTTGTCTGTAAACCATGATCTCTTGATGTATATGATTTATGTTGTGATTTTCTATTTATAATAAACTTTATTAAACCTTTAGTTATCGTGTCGGTCAATCCCATGTCCAATATACGTTATACATAGTTTGTTTTCAGGTTCGTGCGTATTTGTCACAGAATTGTGTACATGTGAGTGCAGTGTAACTTGTATTTTCGTACAAGGAGAGAAAGTGCGTCTGATTTAAATATCGCCGTCCAGATAGGCTGGATTAGATAAATTATTCTATCCCGAGACTGTCCTTTCTCTTACACGATCCCACTCGTGATAAAAACTATATCTTACCCCTTACTTTCACATTGTCATCACTATCACCTCTGCTCAGACAGGGCTATAAACAGCTATTAACTATCTGATAAATCATACACGACAGACCTTGAACACTGCAAAGACTAAACAGGGTCATTCTGTTTGAAATTATGTTATTCAGCAGTAAATTTTGGACAAAAATACAATTTGCATTTTCAAACTTGTGCCTTAAAACAACATCGTGCCGCAGCCGGGAATCGAGCCCGGGACTTATGCTTCAGTGGCAACCAGGATGACCATTACTCACAGGAAAGGATTCCAAACAAAGGAAAATAAAAGGCGGATTGGATAATATTTATCTTACTTACTTACTTAGTCGTTCCCCTTCTACCGTGAGGTGTAGAGGTTTGGAAGAGAGAGCGCCAGACTATCCTATCGGCTGTCTTCCTCCTGGCCTGGTTCTATTCTAGTCCTCGGTCCTTCAAAGATTGTCTAATGTTGTCCTCCCAGCGGACTCTGGGTCGTCCAGGGGTCTGGATCCTTGGCTCTTTGTTTCCCATGCTTGTCGTGGTAGCCGATATTTTCCCATTCTGCTGACATGGCCAAACCATTTTAGTTCGGACTGTTCTACTTGGGTCTGCAGCGGGTGGGATTTTAGGCCTTGATGTATCGTCTGGTTGCGGACCATGTCTCTTCTTGTTACTTCAACCACCTTCCTCAGATACCTCATTTCTGAGGTTTGGATCTGGTTTTTGTGGGTTGTAGTCATTGCCCATGACTTGCATCCATATGTCAAGACTGGGACATAGGCGGAGCGGTATACAGCCATCTTCGTTTTCTTATCAACCGCTCTCTTGCTGAGGAATAATCGATTTATGGCCTGAAAAAGTCTCCCAGCTGCTGCTTTTCGAGTGGCCAACTCTTCTTTGGTTCCTCCCTTTCGGTCTATAATAGCTCCGAGGTATTTAAAGTGGTCGACCTGCTCCAGGACGTGTTCCCCCAGCTTAATCGGATGTCTTCTTTCTTCTCGTGATATCACCATGGATTTTGTTTTAGAGCTGCTTATGACCACCCCTCTCTTCTCCAGCTCTTCCTTCCAGACTTGCAGGTTGGATTGGAGATCTGCCTCTGATTTAGCAATCAGGGCAACATCATCAGCAAATGCCAGCTCTGAAATACAGACCTGTCTCATCTTCCAGTACCCCACTGAATACTTTCTTGTTCTCTCCTTACATGCCTTGATGACATCGTCCATGAGGAGTATGAAAAGATAAGGTGACAGGATATCACCTTGTCTTACACCAGTGATGGTCCTGAACTCTTCTGACTTATGGTTTGTTGTCCTCAAATAATTTCTGCAAGACTTGTAGAAGCTCTGTATAGCATGAATCAGAGGTGATGGAATGTTCTTCCTTGCCAAACAGTCCCAAAGTTTGCTCCAGGGGACCCTGTCAAACGCCTTTTCCAGATCTATGAAACAAAGATGGATCTCACTCTTATACTCAAGGGCCTTTTCACTCAGCTGTCTGAGGCTGAAGATTAGGTCTTGAGTACTTCGGTTTGCTCGGAATCCGCACTGGACCTCATCCAATTGTGGCTCAGCTAGGCGTCTGAGTCTCTGCTCTAGGATTCTAGAGTAGATTTTACCAGGGACACTGAGAAGGGATAGGCCTCTATGGTTTCCACATTGTCGATTGCCACCCTTTTAGGAAATTGTTGTTATGATGGCAATCTCCCAATCCTTTGGTATGGTCTTGTTGCACAACGCTGCCTGTAGTACCCTTAAGAGTAATAGGTCGCCTGATGCTCCTATGTGCTTAACCATTTCTGGTGTTATACCATCATGCCTTGCTGCTTTGCCCATCTTGATTTTATCCAGTGCTGCCTTCAGTTCTTCCATCTTTATGTCATCTTCACCATCATTGGTTTTCTCTTCTGTGCTAGTGGTTATTATTTCTGATGCTTCACCATGCTCACCATCTAGGAGTTCTGAGAAATATTCTTTCCATCTTTCCATTACTTCCTTCGGGGCAGTAAGCAATTTGCCTTGCTTTCCTTTTTAAATTTGAGAGGGCATTGTTTTTCCTTCCTCGTGTTCTTTAGGGTCTTATAGAAAAATTTCTGGTTTTCTTGCGCATCTTTTTCTAGCTTTTCTCTAAATTCTTCCCAGGGCACCTGTTTTGCTGCTAGGACCTTGTTCGTATCTTCTGTTCTGAGTATCACATATTCTCTATATTTCTCCATTTGTCCTGTTGTGTTTTTAGCTCCTAAGTATTGTTTCCATGCCATTTTGTTCTCTATTATTTTCTCTTTGACTTCCTCTGTCCACCAAGGTATCCTCTTTCTCTTGTTCCCAAGTCGGACTTCACCACATGCTTCTGCAGCAGCTGTCTTTATGATGTCCTTGAATTTAAGGGGAGGTGTAACCCCCAAAAATGAAGAAATTTATTGAAAATATCAAATTTTAGATACATATTGCACTGGAAAGTACATTCATTTGCCCACATTTCTGTATGTTTATTTTCACTAAAACCTTTGTGGATGATTTTATATAAATTTTTAAAGTATGTCAGGTCAGTGTATTTTTACCTAATTATATATGTAAAATATAAAAATTGGTATATTTGTGATGCTATATTGCTTCTAATGCATGGATTTTAATTTTCGGTACCATATTCATTTCCCTGAAGCAAACAGAATTCAAGTTTTTCAAACATAGTTTCATGTGTAAAAATAATTTTGACTGGCTAATTTTTATTAACTATGGGGTCCTTTGATGGGTCATCGAAATAATAACATGGCTGGAGGTATTCCAGTAGAGTGGTAGGGTACCTCCTTATACGCAAATAAAGCTGCAGGTAAGAACGAATCACAGGATTCTGGTTTCTCCTGTGCGAGCTTACATAAATTTGTAAGTAGAGTCCCGTTATATCTTTCCACTTGTCCAATCGATTGTGGATGATAAAATGTGCGGACGATAATATTTTGAAAAATCCTAAAAACTTCATCAGTTTCCCTCTGAATTGTGAACCATTGTCAGTTAATATCTGATAAGGGTATCCTAATCTTGTGAATATTGAGAGCAAAGCCTCTCCTACATGTACTGAGTCTGTTGAGGGTAGAGCAATCGCTTCCCCCCACATAGTACATGTCTACCAGAGAAAGGATGTATTTTTTCGGAAACTGACGAAAAGCGCATACAGTCTGCTGAAATGAAGAATTTAATGAAAAGTAAGCTGCAAAGTATGACACAGAACATGGAATCAATAAAGGAAAATACCAGAGATGATTCCTACATAGCAGGGGGATACTGAGGTGAGTAAATTTTGTGTAAAAGGGTAATTCCTCCCTTTTTTCTTAATTTTCTCAAAACCTCATTTTTCACACAAATGTGGGCACGTTGCCCATGATTTTTCAAAAACTATTAGTGATACAGCAGTAAATTTTGGGCCACATGCTGTACACATAGTGCTCATTAAAATAAACTAAAATAAAGGATATATGTTAACAAACTACAAAACTGTTGAGAAATAGCTAAGATACCCCCCTTAAAAATTTCAACTTTTTTTCGATTGGTATGTTAAAATCCAAAAAAAACTCAGATATCAAACCAATCAAAATTATTTTAGTATACAATCATTATCATATATTAACAAATGAAACAGCAAAATTTCATAACTCACGTTGTACTCACATTTGAGATATCTTGGGCAACAAAATACCCAAAAAAGCTAAAATTTGCCTTTTTTTCACTGTTTTTCCGCCATAGATTGCAAGTTTTTAGTATATACCTCAATGTTTTGTATTTTTTTTCAGTCATATTGCTAATATAAATGACCAGATATAGATATTAACTTATAATTCTGTGTTCTTCATTTTGGGGGTTTAACCTCCCCTTAAGCAAGAGGGTTTCCAAGTTATCAGGTTGTTCTTCTGTGTTGCTCACCGCTGCAGCAATAAGCCCCTGATATCTGGTCTTAATTTCTGGCTCTCTCAGATTGTAGGTCTTAATGCTCATTTCTCCCGTTCGTTTACTTGGTTTCTTGCGTGATGTTTGGCAGTTCCTAGGCTGAGCAACTCTTTCAGTTGTTCTTTTGATTGTAAGCAGGTAGTGATCACTTCCAATCTCTGGCCCCCTACAGACTCTAGCATCCCGGACATATTTGAATGAGCTCCTCCTAACAATGGCATAGTCGATCACTGACTTCTCATTCTTTTTTGGTTCACATCTAGTGTATGCATGTATGAGCTTATGGGGGAACATTGTGTTTGTAATGATCAGATTCTGCTCACTGCAGAATCTAAGGAGTCGCTATCCATGGATAATATTTATCGATAACTAAAAATAGGCAAACAAAATTTAAATGTTGCTACTCTTTGAAACAGTGTTGAAAATTAATGCAACCAGAAAGATAGCTATTGAGTGAATAATGTCAATGCTTGACAACCGATAAAGGTCGAACGCCCCCATCTTCCTATTATCACTTTGAGGGTCATCTCTCATTACTGATGCACCACGTTTAGTGCTGAGTTTCCTGTTTTACTGGAAAACTATACGGGACATTAAATATAAATAATGTAACAACACTTAGAGTACGGTCCCAAAATGTCTCGTATTGTATTCAGAAAACGCGGTGAACCAGTCTTGGATATTCGCAGATATCATCATATTAGTAATCACACAAATTTTTTAACACTAATCACTTCCAAATTAACATAAAAACATTGTATACCCATCTATAAAGGACAACATTGTAATCGAATTAAGCGCTCAGCAGTTAATTCTTTACAGATGGTTGATTAACATTTCATGTCTCGGAATGACACTCGCGACAAACAATTATATTGTCAAGCCTTCATTACATTTAATTAATTCCTCAAGCGACACCAACATCAAACTCTAGACCTAAATATACTCAGACTCGTGACAGTCTTGAATACTACTCAGGGATTGATGACATTTTAACGCGTGGTGGCGTCTTGTAGGGCAGCAACAAATTGATTCCACTCAGTTCGGTCGGCAGCCATCCTTCGTACAGAGCCCCAACTCTGTTTCATTCTTTGCATCTCGGCTTCCACAGTTCTCTGCCAGGTTGTTTTTTGGTCGGCCTCTCTTTCGCTTTCCTTCGGGGGTCCATAGCATAGCTGTCCTTGTAATGGTATCACGGTCCCTTCTGAGGACACTGCCAACCCAACTCCAGCGTCTGCCAGCTGTGATCGTGTGCATGTCCTTCTGGTTACTCCGAATAAGCAGTTCTTAGTTGCTGATGCTATTCGGCCAAAAGATTCGGAGAATTTTCCTTAAACAGATTGTGTGGAAGGAGGACAGTTTCGACATTTCCTTCTCTGTTACTCTCCAGCATTCCGCACCATAGAGAAGCACAGAGAGTACACAGCTCTCATACAGTCTTAATTTAGTGTTTGTGCTATACTGGTGTGACGGTATTGCCTCTCCTGCTTTGCAGTAGTGGTCCAACAGTGGCCAAAGCTCAAGAGTAGCTATTATAAGCTTCAATGGTGTCTATCTTTACACAAGATTACTCTTGGCAGAAATGTAGACAGAAGAGTAGTAAAGCTTCTATCACATGGAAGTCTTCACAAGATATTCAGATAAGCGAAAACAATGCTGGCTGTCGCTAAGCACGTTTTTCTATAATCTGCCGACACTTTTATTAAGAATTTAGCAATGGTTTATTCTAGCTCGTTAAGCCCCAACCACTGAGTTAATCAGAGGAATTTATTATTATAATATATATAGCCCTGTTTAGAGTGTGTGTTTAGTAACTTTGACTGAGACAAACAAATATTACATTTAAAAGGATTGAATCTAAATTAAATTTGTAACATTACAAATAACAAAATTTAATAATCACGTTACGTTTTAACAGTTGGAAAATAAATTGAATAGTTATGGAAAAGGTTTCATCACTTGGATGGGATTTAACTGAATAAACGAGGTCACTTTTGGCAGAAGATATTTTCACTTAACTGCCAATGGTAGTCTATTCTCCCGCTGGGTCAGTTCTTTTCACTCTGCTCTCGCTTGTCTCTGATCAAAGTTCAGGCGCCGTACGTTCCCAGAACGTTCAAGGAGTAACGGCTAAGCTGGTTATGCGTCTGTCTATAAGACACTCTTATGATGGCGTCTCGCAAAACCTCAGTCCACTGCTACCTTTACTTGGTTCGAGAGATAGTACTTTCTGCTGGTACCACCAATAACTGGTAATAGAAATAGAAACGAAACACTCTTCTGAGTATGGCATTTTCCAACCCATAGTTATGGGTTCCTATCTTCCCATACCACCATTCCATGTCAGAATTTACCCTCGATGAAAATTAAATTTAATCCCTCGGGATAAAACTTCCTTTACATTTAAACTGAATAGCTTTAGCTTTACATTACATTAAATGAAAAGGTTAAACGTACAGATATAATATGTTTTACATTTACATCTCCACTGTTTGAAAAGTGTTCACATTATAAATTCATGTATGTTTCATTTACATTTACACTTGTGGAAACGTTTGAAACTTCTATTAATTAAAATGAATATTTTCACATAGACATTTTACACTGGTTTAAAGCTTGAAAACTTACATTAATTTTAAAGTGAATGTGTTTATAGAGACTTTTACACTGATTTGAAAATGAAAGTATTATTCCCAGAATGTTCATCATTTCTTTCATCTTTTCCTCCCTGCTCCATAGGGAACCTGGAACTACTTTATGCTTTTAGTTCTCTTCACGAAACTATCAATAAAGCAATCACCAGCCCTTGCAGTGGTGATTCATGAATCATCATTCAATATACTGAGGTTGCCAGCCCCAAATGTCTTTGACATCCAATAGTGAGTTTCACATAGTAATATATACATTTATACGTTAGTTCACATGTTAGTTATAAAATATGAAATGTAAATCACAACTTACGCAAATCCTGGCTACATATTTGTTTGCTCAGATGAATAAAAGAGACGAATTGTTCTCCTACACGCGTCTGGGATTTCTTTAATTTTACAATAGATTGCCCCTTCTGACTCCGTGTTTTTTCAGTTTCATAGGCCCGGTGTTCTTTATTAAAATTTTTAAAATAATTTCATGTGCTTTGTAATTCATCTGGTTCTCCAATAAAAGGTCCGGTTAACAAATAGGAATTATGAATCTAGTCTTCTTTCTAGCGAGGTCTGAGGTCTTGGCGAGCTTGAAATTCATAGTGAGATAAAACTGCGAAATGGTCAGCCTCTATTCCCCCTCAATGTTGTTATGAATCTAATAAGAAAGATCCAATCATTTCAAACATGTCGGGTGTGGCACTTTCAAAATATTTCTTACAAGGAAACATTTTGCAAAAGGTCACGTCTCCCATATATGGTAATATGATGTCTTGCATACACTCTCACAAACACATCTGTAGACTCATATTGTCTAAAATGTAATAAATCCATGATTATTTTTAACCAAGTGACCGGAAACGATTATATCACACGTGTCTGCCCACAGGTGCCACACAGACAGTAATCTCGTTATCTGTCGTATGAGTTCGCAAACTCCGTGTCTTATCGGATATTTAAGCCAATAGCGCTGACCGATGTAGGTGTTAATCTGCCGCGCCTATAACCACAAATCTGGGTGGCGTCAAGCAAATGTGATATTTATCACCTACTGGATGATTTGATAAAATTAAATATCTGTTACTTGGCAGACAAATAAAGAAAGAAAGAAAGACAGAAAAGTGCGATAATTGACAGCACATATTAAAAATCAGTACCACAAGTGTACCGATACTGCCGGAGAGAACCATAGATCGGTAGAGGTCGTCAATTTCGTCACAACTGGGAAGACTTCCAAATGTTGTTGAGACTAGCAAGGGTTGTTCTCGCCTTATTCATTCTGTTGTTAATGTCCTTGCTTGTTCCGCCGTCCGGTGTTACTATGCTTCCTAGGTAAGTAAATTTGTCTGTCCGTTCTAACTTCTGGTTCCTTATTGTTATTGGCTCAGGATTGCCCACATTGAGTGTCATGACCTCTGTCTTCTTCAGATTGATGTTCAGACCAACCTGCTGGCTATACTTATTCAGTCTATCGGTTTTTTCTTGGATGTGTTGATGTGAATGTGCGAGTAGTGCAATGTCATCTGCATAGTCCGGGTCTTCCAGTGTAGAAAACGTTGTCCATCTAATTCCTCTTGGACTGGCCTCTGTTGTCTGGTGCATCATCCAATCTATGGCTGTCAAAAATAACGTTGCTGATAAGGGGCATCCCTGTCGTACTCCTGTTTTCACTTCGAAAGTTAGATTATTCATTCGAACACTCCATGTAAAGTTAAAATAGAGGCTTTTAATAATGGAAACAATGCAGCTGGGAATTCCATAAGCCTCAGTATTTTCCATAGGCTGTCCATGTGTATGCTGTCAAAAGCCTGTTGCAAATCAACAAAGTTAATGTATAGCTGGAGTTCTAAAATATGGTTCCGTTATTTTACTGTGAAATATCATTTAATCAAGGTATTTTATTTTTATTAACACGAATTCTAACAATGGCTTGTTTTCTTTGTTTTGATTATAGAAAAACCTAACAATTTAGAGTTCATCATCTGGTCATATTACGTTCTTGCAAATATTTATAGAATTTTGACTTTTTTGCTCAGTAAACTGTACATTAAAAGAAAAAACTGAATTTAAAAAGAAAAAAACTAGAAAACTAATTTAGACGAATTTCAGAATAAGTTAAAAATACACAATCCGAGAAAACTGTAGAATAAGTGTAACCATAGCGACTAAGTTACAAATAAACAACCATGGTATGCAGAATATTCAATCGTGTTTCTAAAGCTGCATCCAATTCATGAGCAGCTTGAATCTGTTAGATGTAGCTAACTGTAAATCTTATTGTGTTGGGCAGTCCAGGCTCAAAGTAGCAAAGAAGTTGTATATAGTTGTGAGGCCACAGTCACCACTCACAACTTGTGGTCCAAGTAACAGAACCCACGATTCTAAACTCTTCTCCTGACACGTACAGATTAGACCTGTTGTGTCTGTGATGTCAAAGAAAGTTAATCTCACGAGAGAAGAAAGTGCCAGGGGTAAACGGGTCAGCTTTGTACCTTGCAGGCTCAATTCCAAAAGTTTGTGAAGATTTTTAAAAGCAGAGGACGATATCCTGCTAATAGGATTATTATTCAAGTATAAGGATTGAATAACCGAATTTTCTGGAAAACTCGAGTCCGTTATTTCCATTAAAAGGTTAACTCCAAGCTGGACTGATGCTGCGTTTGGAGAATAATCCTGCCCTCTAAGTACCGCTATGGAGTTTGACTGAAGTATCAGCTCTGTTATATACGTTAGACTCGACATAAATCGAGGTATAGTGGGAAGTAAATTGTGCTGCAAGTCAAGAGTGGAAAGACCGCGCGACACAGATCCGGAATTGAAATCGGATATTCTATTAGACATAAGGTTTAGACTTTCAATATGCGTAAGAAAAGACAACTCTGGAATAGCTGTTAGTTCGTTGACATCAATGTGGAGATTCTCTAGTGAGTTAGTGTATGGAAGAAGTGAGGTGCTCAGCTGACTAGCGTTATAGATTTGGTTCATGTTTAACGATAATGTTACCAATTTACTTGAACCAGGAAGCCACTGCGAGCTTATAATTTTGTTCTGTGATAAATCTAACGTCTGTAGTGACTTAAGTTTCGCCAACGCTTTCGGGATGTTCGTTAAATTGTTATTGTAAAGCGATAAACTTGTTAAACTATTGGCCATCATGTCGAAAGAATTGTCTGCAAGATAACTGAGATAGGTCCCTAAAATAGATAACTCTGTCAGGCGAGAAAAGTACTGAAGCCACGTTGGTGATGTTAAATCAACGTTTTCAAGGGAGAGGATCTTCAAGGTTGAGCCAATATTCTTCATGGCTTCCACGTTCCAGTCTGAAATTCGACCTCCCAATATTTGCAACTCTTGAAGATTGCGTAAGTACAAGAGGGCATTTGGAATTCGAGTTAAACGAGAGTTGTAGATTATAAGCATGGTCAAAGTTGTTGTCGATCCATTGAAAGCAGCGTCATCTATATGTGTAATGGGAGTGTCTATCATGAACATCTTTTCCAGGTTAGAAGGCAGACTTCCTGGCGGAACTGTGGTTATTTGGGCCACCTGAGAATAACAGTTAATTATTATATTGTTCATATTTATTACAACAAATGATGTCTGATGTTACTTGTTTTTTCATCCTTTTTATCCACTTTTTTTCATCATATTGCTGCACTTCTATTTTATGCTATTTCTCCACTACTTTTTTTTTATCCTATTTCTCCACTTTTTTTCAATACTATTTTTCCACTTTTTTTTTATCCTATATCTCCAAATTTTTCATACTCTTTCTCCACATCTTATTTTTCATCCTATATCTCCACATTTCTCATACTATTTCTCCACTTGTTATTTTTCATCCTATATCTCCACATTTTTCATACTATTTCTCCACTTCTTATTTTTCATCCTATATCTCCACATTTTTCATCATATTTCTCCATTTCTTTCTTCATCCTATATCTCCACATTTTTCATCATATTTCTCCATTTCTTTCTTCATCCTATATCTGCACATTTTTCATCTATTTCTCCACTTCTTTTTTCATCCTATATCTCCACATTTTTCATACTATTTCTCCACTTCTTATTTTTCATCATATATCTCCACTTTTCATACTATTTCTCCACTTATTATTTTTCATCCTATATCTCCACATTTTTCATACTATTTCTCCACTTCTTATTTTACATCCTATATCTCCACATTTTTCCTACTATTTCTCCACTTCTTTCTTCATTCTATATCTCCACATTTTTCATCCTTTTCTCCACTTCTTTTTTCATCATATATCTGCACATTTGTCATCCTATTTCTCCACTTCTTTTTTCATCCTATATCTCCACATTTTTCATCCTATTTCTCCACTTCTTTGTTCATCCTATATCTCCACATTTTTGATACTATTTCTCCACTTCTTATTTTTCATCATATTTCCACTTCTTTTTTGTTTCATCCTATTTCTCCACTTATTTGTTCGTGTTTCAATAGTTTACTGTTTGGGTGTCGTAAAAATGAATATGAGTTTTCTTTTTGTGTCCTGTGTAGCGAGATTTGGTAAACACTTGCTTGGTTGTAGCGCGACACGCCCACGCGACACCCACACACACCAGCGCAAGGTCAGCGCTGCGGTCTTTCTTTGAAGTTGGTAGACAGCGGAAATGTGACTTACGGTTAAAAGCCATACAGTATTACTGAAGAATGAGGAAATAGCTATATAGGAATGTATGGCCGACTTTAAAAGTTTGCATTTACTGGACATTAAATTATTCACTACAGGAGAACGCATGGTTGGAATAATATTAAATAAATATAACTCAACAAAGGAGATAGGCTAGGAATTATATCCAAAAGGATATTATTCAAATATAAATAGTTTTAAAGATAATTAATATTTTTCACCTTCATCACATCGGCTAAAAGTTAGCTAATAATCTTTAAAAATTTATTACACTAACAAGCCTCAACGGAATTGTATAAAACTTATATGTAATGAAAGCCCCATATGGGGAAAAGGAAATGATATATAGGAAGGAAGGAAGGAGATAAGTGTGTGAGTGACAGAAGAGAAAAACGAGTACAGGAAAAGCACAGATTGTTTCAAATAGCTTCAAAACAGGAGATGAAACTAAAATCTTTTGGGGAATTTGGGAGCTGCTTTCTCGTACGCGCGAGAGACTGAAATATAAGGACAGAGCGGCGCATTGTAAATCACACACCAAATCCAGAAGCCAGAGTGAGAAACTGGAGGACAGCCTCTGCAAGAAAAGTTCTATTTTCACGCTGCATGCAGGGCAGATTAAGTTAAGCCAATACAGTCTCACCGTGAGCTTATTAATCCTAAGAGGGTATGTAAGTTTATTAAAAATATATGTATTACTAATATCATTTTATTTCAGATTTTATTTCTGATTGATTGTAGCAGATATAATAAAAAAGGGAATGACGCTAACCAGAGATAACCTTCACCGGCATTGTCAGGAAGCATAACCATTAATTGGTTAGCCAAATATATTATGGCTAATTCTTGCCTGGAAGCTTACGACATACCAGCAAGTACATAAGTGACTTGACATCCATAAGTGGAAGGCAAAGGTTATATCGTACCCATGTATCATAACATGTGATTTATTCATGTATATTGTTAATTCTGCACCTTATACATTATCTTATCATGCTATCTCTGTAATATACTACCATGATTCATTCATTTACATACAAACACTGAAGACATGGTCGCATCATGAACAGCAGAGGGTGGTGAGATTGTTAGAACAATGGCCACCTATTACTTCTTGTTCCAGGTTTTTATGATCAATGTTTATGATCATTCCTGATCGAGAAACTAAAGACTTGAAGAAGTTGATCCAGCTCACTGAAGCCTAGAGGTCAACCAAACTTCAACACCTTAGTCCCCCGTAGTTATAGGGCGGGCTGAAGGAAAGTCTTCCGTACTCCAGTGTGTCGGAGGAACCTCGAGCAGACGTGGATAAAGTTGAGTTTATATATTTCCATCCAACAAATCCTGTGAGCAGTTCTAAAACGACTTTCTAATGATGAAAACTAGATGGCAAGAGATAATGTGACAAACTTGTTTTATAAATTCAGTGGAAGATAAATCCAAGACTTTTTCTATTAGTTATTTTAATTTGTAACTGTAAATAATCATACATTTTACCATCTTCCAACACCCATTTATCATTACAAGAATATATAGATGTACATAATAAATTGGATAATTGTACTCATTTGACTTGTTAAATTTTTAACTGTTAAATTTTGAGTTACTTTTTCTAATTTAATTATAATATCACATAGGGTTACGATAGCGAAGTAGCATCTTATACTTCTGAAGCCTAAATCTATTGTCCAGCTCAGAGTATTCACAGCTGTAACTCACTTGTGATACCAGTGTACTTCTCGGGCACTGGAACTTCATACTTTCTGGAGAGAGATTCTACTTCTGCTCTACCACTACTATCATACTAGGAAAACCTTTCGCTACATTGGGGGCTCTTTCGCGGGATATTATTTTGTATCCTGGGCCACTATCTATGTATTCTTCTATCTTGAGCCACAAATAGTTTGTAAAAATAAATTTTTTTTTTTTGGAAAAAATTCTAAAAACTTAGAAATTTGTTTGTAATAGTAGTACCATTGAGTACGAAGTAAATAGGAAACGCTCACAAGGTTTTAAGGATTTGTCTTGTTCAAAGTAATTAATTGATTTTAATTAAGTTAGTTTGTTAGTGAAGATAAAATTATATACCCTCTGGTAAGTAAGCATCATGGCTGAATTGGTGAAGTTTAGAGCTGCGATTATGCAGGAAGGAAAAGACTTGGGTATGACAGGAGATGCTCTAATTCGATATATCACAACTGAAGTGGATAAATATTTAGATAGAGAGACCAAAAGAATGGAAGTTGAGGCTGAAGCTAAGAAATTAGAGGCAGAAAGAGAGACCAAAAGAATGGAAGTTGAGGCTGAAGCTAAGAAATTAGAGGCAGAAAGAGAGACTAAAAGAATGGAAGTTGAGACTGAAGCTAAGAAATTAGAAGCAGAGAGAGAAGCCAAAAGACTGGAAAGAGAAGAAAAGAGACTAATTTTGGAAGCTGAAGAAAGAAGGTTACAAAGAGCGCATGAGTTAAGTTTAAAGGAACTTGAACTCCAGGGAGCAGCTAGCAATCATGGTGCTAGCTCACCTCACTCTGAGAGTAGCTCCAACCATAGCGCGGCAAATGGAGCCATGAGTTTCCACCTGGATCCATTTATTGAAAAAGAGGACGCCATTGAGTCGTACCTGGATAGATATGAGAGACTGGCCTCTACCTATGGATTGGAAAAGGAAAAATGGAGCCTTAAGCTATCTCAGGGGTTGAGGGGAGTTTCATACGATGTTTATTTAAAACTCTCAAAAGAAGACCAGGAAGATTATGAAATCTTAAAACAAGCTTTACTGGTCAGGTACGAAAAGAATTCTGAATCTTATAGAAAGAGATTCCGAACTGCTAAGCTACTTCCAGGAGAAAACTATCACCAGTTTTCTGCCAGATTGGAAACTTATCTGACAAAATGGATTAGCTTAGGAAAGTGTCAAGATATAAAAGAAATGGTCATGATGGAGCAACTGAGAGAATCCATGCCTCAAGAAATGAGAAAATTTCTTATGGAACAAGGAGCTGAGAGATTGGAAGATATTTTAACCATGGCTGAAAGATATCAAGCAGCTCAGTCAGAAGTATCAGGAAATAAGAAGAAGCAGGGTGAGAACTTCAAACCTTCACAAAACTTTACCAACTATGAACACAGGGACAATTCCAACAAGAACAAACACAGAACTGATTATAAAGACAAAAACCCTCTAGGATCAGAAAAGAAACCTCCAAGAAAGGAAGGAAAGTGGTGTAAATCTTGCCAAATGAGTAACCACAATACTGCGGAATGCAGACGGAAAAACCCTCCTCATCACGCTGCATGCCTTACAACAGAGAACAAGGGAAGGAAGGACCTGGCAGATAGTCAGAATGACCTCCATCATCCCCCTGTCTGTGAGGAAGTGACCTTGAATGGCACCCAAGTACTGTGCTTATATGATACAGGCTTGGACTTTGACTCAGTAGTGTGCTCTTCTCTGGTGAGTCCGGAACAGATAACCACAGAAACAGTGGAAATCAGAGGACCAGTCAAGGGAGCAGGAACCATGACACTGCCCATAGCCCGAATCAACATAAGATCTCGCTATGTGGAAGGAGAGATCAAAGCAGCAGTGATGGACAACCCTATCTACCCATTAATACTGGGATGTAGATATGTCTTTCTAGGAGAACCTATAAGACCCATAGTGATGGCAACAGTCCAGACCAGGGCAAGCTCTAAGAAAGAGGAGGACACTATCATCAATACTCATCCAGAAGAGATGAGAAAGGCTCAAACTGCTGACAGTACATTGAAGCCTTGCTTTGGCAAATTACCTAAAAGCCATAACCCTCCAGAGAAAGGAGACTTATATATGAAAAAAGGCCTACTATATAGAAAAGCTGGAACAGGACCAAAAGGACATGGACAGCTTGTAGTGCCAAAATCATACAGGGAGCAGGTTATGAAGCTAGGACATGCTATACCCTTCAGTGGACATATGGGAATAGGGGCCACTGGACAACGGATAGCCTGTCACTACTTTTGGCCAGGGATCACAGAGGACATAAAGAGGTATGTGAGATCCTGTCCAGAATGCCAAAGAGTAGCTCCTAAACATAGGACTGCACCAGCAACACTGGGAGAAATGCCCATCATGGGAACGCCCTTCGAACGTGTTGCCGTGGATATTGTTGGACCCCTCAGTAGGACCAAGAAGAGAAATGCATATATCTTAACCTTGGTCGATACTTGCTCTATGTGGGGAGAGGCAGTAGCAATGTCATCGATAGATTCGAAACATGTGGCAGAGGCACTGTTAACAATATTCACCCGATTAGGTTTCCCACATCAAATATTGACTGACAATGGTTCTCAGTTTAGGGGAAAGCTAACACAAGAAGTATTCAGGTTATTTCAAGCTAGACATTATCACTGTAGCCCGTACCACGCCCAAGGGAATGGTCAAGTAGAGCGGTTCAATGGCACGCTCATTTCAATCCTTAGAAAGTTGGCTAGTGAGAAACCTGAAACTTGGGACACATACTTACCCTCAGCACTATTTGCCTATAGGGAAGTCCCACATAACTCCACAGGATTGGCTCCAGCTACATTGTTGTTTGGACGACCAATCAAAGGTCCACTGGAAGCATTGTTGCGGACATGGACTGATGAAAAAGCAGAAGAAACCGTGACTTCTTCATACCAATACGTCAACGAGTTGACATCTCGATTGAAAACAAGTTGGAAACTGGCAAATGATAACTTGAGACAGGCCAGGAGGAAGCAGGCTGCTTACTACAATAAAACAGCAAAAGATAGGGAACTTGAGGTGGGAGAAAAGGTTCTGTTACTGTTGCCCAGCAGCAATAATAAATTGCAAATTGGATGGCAGGGACCCTACGTCATATTGGAAAAACTTTCCCGGACCAACTATAAGATTGACAAGAAAGGAAAGGAGAAGGTGTATCATGTCAACCTTCTTAAAAAGTATTATGACAGGGAAGCATCAGAAGTTGCCCATATCATGACCCTGGCCATTGCAACAGAAATGCAGGATGAACCAATTTCCTCCATGGAATACCCCCTATCAACTACGGAAAGCTATGCTCAGGTTAATGTGAGTGAACATTTAACTCTTGAGCAGAGGAAAAAGGTTCAGGAGGTGTTAGAAATCCATGCTGATGTACTCACAGATAAGCCGGGGTGTACTAATCTGTTAGAGTATGACATGACGATTACTGACCCTACACCAGTTTGTATGCGGACATACCCTATACCTTATGCTAAAGGACAGGCACTCAAGGATGAGATTGATTATCTCTTAAAAGAGAAAATTATTTCAAAGTCTGAATCTCCCTACAGCTCAAGTGTGGTGCTATTAAGGAAGCCTAGTGGTGAACACAGGTTATGCATTGATTATAGGAAACTAAATGCTATCACTGAATCTCAGGTAGACCCATTACCTGACACCAATCAGTTGTTTGCTACATTGAGTAAGGCTCGGTATTTTTCAAAAGTAGATCTAAGCAAGGGATACTACCAAATACCAGTGAAACCAGAAGTTAGGAAACTGTTAGCCTTTAGTACACCGGATGGACATTACGAGTTCAATGTACTCCCATTTGGTTTAAAGAATGCTCCAAGTATCTTCACCAGAATGATGAGGAAATTGTTGGAACCATTACAAAATCCTCATATCACCAACTTCATGGATGATATTCTGATTGCTACCACTACATTCGAGGAACACGTAGTAGCACTCTCCATGTTGTTAGGTAGATTAAGAGAAACGGGATTGACAGCACGCCCAACTAAGTGTCATATTGGATGTGAGACATTGGAATTTTTAGGTCACACTATCTCTACAGGGCAAATGTCTCCGGACCCAAAGAATGTAGAGAAAATGAGAAAAGCACCAAGACCACAAACTAAGAAGGATGTAAGATCCTTTGTGTCACTGTGCGGGTTTTATCAGAAATATATACCCCATTTTAACTCATTGTGCGCGCCATTAACCGACTTAACCAAAAAAGGTCAGCCGGATAAAATACAATGGACTGTGGAGTGTGAACAGGCTTATACAGAGTTGAAAAATAAGCTGACAAATAAACCTATCCTTGCCCTTCCCGATCTCACACAAGAATTCGTACTAAGAACGGATGCTAGCAATGTAGGCATCGGAGCAACATTACTACAGCGGGCAGACACACCGCCACATATGCTATTACCAGTAGCTTTTGCCAGTAGAAAGTTAAATACAGCTGAGAGAAATTATTCTACCGTTGAACGTGAATGCCTCGCTTTGGTCTGGTCGATCAACAAATTCGCCCCTTTTCTTTACGGGAAACACTTCATTGTGGAAAGTGATCACCAGCCTTTGATGTTTTTAGCAGTGTCTAAAAAATTAAATTCACGACTTTTAAGGTGGAGTTTACTGTTATCTCCATATTCGTTCAATGTGAGATACATACCAGGACGGGACAATCTTGGACCCGATTTTTTAAGTAGGCATCCTATCAAAGGAGATATAGAGAAACAGAAAATTAAGGAGGAACTGCAGCATGTGTTACCAAAAAGTTAACCGTGCAGGCACTGTTTTAAAGAAGAGGGCTCTGTAGCGAGATTTGGTAAACACTTGCTTGGTTGTAGCGCGACACGCCCACGCGACACCCACACACACCAGCGCAAGGTCAGCGCTGCGGTCTTTCTTTGAAGTTGGTAGACAGCGGAAATGTGACTTACGGTTAAAAGCCATACAGTATTACTGAAGAATGAGGAAATAGCTATATAGGAATGTATGGCCGACTTTAAAAGTTTGCATTTACTGGACATTAAATTATTCACTACAGGAGAACGCATGGTTGGAATAATATTAAATAAATATAACTCAACAAAGGAGATAGGCTAGGAATTATATCCAAAAGGATATTATTCAAATATAAATAGTTTTAAAGATAATTAATATTTTTCACCTTCATCACATCGGCTAAAAGTTAGCTAATAATCTTTAAAAATTTATTACACTAACAAGCCTCAACGGAATTGTATAAAACTTATATGTAATGAAAGCCCCATATGGGGAAAAGGAAATGATATATAGGAAGGAAGGAAGGAGATAAGTGTGTGAGTGACAGAAGAGAAAAACGAGTACAGGAAAAGCACAGATTGTTTCAAATAGCTTCAAAACAGGAGATGAAACTAAAATCTTTTGGGGAATTTGGGAGCTGCTTTCTCGTACGCGCGAGAGACTGAAATATAAGGACAGAGCGGCGCATTGTAAATCACACACCAAATCCAGAAGCCAGAGTGAGAAACTGGAGGACAGCCTCTGCAAGAAAAGTTCTATTTTCACGCTGCATGCAGGGCAGATTAAGTTAAGCCAATACAGTCTCACCGTGAGCTTATTAATCCTAAGAGGGTATGTAAGTTTATTAAAAATATATGTATTACTAATATCATTTTATTTCAGATTTTATTTCTGATTGATTGTAGCAGATATAATAAAAAAGGGAATGACGCTAACCAGAGATAACCTTCACCGGCATTGTCAGGAAGCATAACCATTAATTGGTTAGCCAAATATATTATGGCTAATTCTTGCCTGGAAGCTTACGACATACCAGCAAGTACATAAGTGACTTGACATCCATAAGTGGAAGGCAAAGGTTATATCGTACCCATGTATCATAACATGTGATTTATTCATGTATATTGTTAATTCTGCACCTTATACATTATCTTATCATGCTATCTCTGTAATATACTACCATGATTCATTCATTTACATACAAACACTGAAGACATGGTCGCATCATGAACAGCAGAGGGTGGTGAGATTGTTAGAACAATGGCCACCTATTACTTCTTGTTCCAGGTTTTTATGATCAATGTTTATGATCATTCCTGATCGAGAAACTAAAGACTTGAAGAAGTTGATCCAGCTCACTGAAGCCTAGAGGTCAACCAAACTTCAACACCTTAGTCCCCCGTAGTTATAGGGCGGGCTGAAGGAAAGTCTTCCGTACTCCAGTGTGTCGGAGGAACCTCGAGCAGACGTGGATAAAGTTGAGTTTATATATTTCCATCCAACAAATCCTGTGAGCAGTTCTAAAACGACTTTCTAATGATGAAAACTAGATGGCAAGAGATAATGTGACAAACTTGTTTTATAAATTCAGTGGAAGATAAATCCAAGACTTTTTCTATTAGTTATTTTAATTTGTAACTGTAAATAATCATACATTTTACCATCTTCCAACACCCATTTATCATTACAAGAATATATAGATGTACATAATAAATTGGATAATTGTACTCATTTGACTTGTTAAATTTTTAACTGTTAAATTTTGAGTTACTTTTTCTAATTTAATTATAATATCACATAGGGTTACGATAGCGAAGTAGCATCTTATACTTCTGAAGCCTAAATCTATTGTCCAGCTCAGAGTATTCACAGCTGTAACTCACTTGTGATACCAGTGTACTTCTCGGGCACTGGAACTTCATACTTTCTGGAGAGAGATTCTACTTCTGCTCTACCACTACTATCATACTAGGAAAACCTTTCGCTACATCCTGGATACATTGGCGGATCTACATTTTGGGGGCCCTGAAGCTTGAACTCTTGGAGGGGCCTCTTTTATTTTTAAAAAAAGTGTGGGGATGAAAAGAAACGTGTTATAAAGAAAATTGGAAACTAGAACTTGGGGGCCATAAAGCTCAAAGTCCATTAGCGTCATAGTAGACCCGCCTCTGCCTGGATATATACTTTAAGATTGGTACTTTTTAAGTACCCTGCAGGCTCACATGACTGTAAGATCCCTCTACATATATTGCGTCAAAATTCCAGGAAAAAGACAGCTAGAACACCTTTCACCCAACCACCCTGGTGGAATGAAGATGTAAGAAAAGCAGTGATAGAAATGGAAAGCGCCACGAAAGAATGGAGGAAAGCAAGATAGAAAAGTACAATGAATAATGGAGGGGTTGAAGAGATGAAGGAGAAAAAAACAGAAAACCACCAATAGGTTCAATAGCGTCGCAAGGGAAGCCAAAGACCAAGTGTGGGAGGCCTTCGTGACACAGCTGGGCACGGAAAAGACCTTACGGGCAAAATCTACAAGGGCAAGATTTTAAAAGATACACGAACATTTACGAGAAATGTTGTCATAAAAGAACTATAAGTTAATTTCCGGTTCATTAGATCAATATCACTTCTATCCATGACAATTATTTTGTCAGTCTGTGAGTCAGTCCGTCAGTGGGGTGGGGGTTCTGATAAAAAAAAATAATAATGGCAAATAAAAGTCAGTTAAACAATAAACTGCAAGCCTCATGTTGTCACACTCCCCGCCCCTTTTTAAATTTATTTTGATTATAGCACTGGTATACACACATTTTGGTGCCTTAAATTTTATAACTGTTCTTGTGTAATTTTGGGTTGCTGATTCCAAAAATGAAATCATATTTTTTCTATCAGCTCTAGTTTTTGAGATAACTAAGAATGACCATATTAGTAGGGCAATTGTTATGTACAATCCAAGAGTTAGGTGCTATCAGCGGCATTTTGACTTTAGTCTGCATTCATATTATATGTAATTACTGTGCATATATTACCAAAAATGTAATAAAACTTTATCACTAGCACTTGTTTAGTCAACACGCAAAAAGGATCTTTTAGAGGACATCCTGGAATGTGATATGCCCGGACAGTCACGCTTAAGGGTCTAACAGTAATCTGCCATCATGTGGGCATCACAAAGTCCCTGGTATCTCTCTTCCATTGTTTTTATATTTTGCTGAAATCTTTCACCTTGCTCCTCATTAAAGTCGCCAAGATTCTCCGGAAATAAATGTAAATGGTTATGGATGTAGTGCAATTTTATGCTCGTGTTGCATCCAAGTTCACAAAAACTCGACAGCATGTGTCCAACTAATTCAGAATAATTGTCTGCTTTAAAGTTACCCAGAAAGTTTTGCACGACTAAAACAAATGATGACCAGGCTGTGGACTCTGTTTTGTTAATGGAATAAATAAAATTTGGATCGTTTATTAACTTTCTAATTTGAGGTCCATCAGAAATTCCAGCTTTAAGTTTGTCTATGCTCAATTCTGGAAACTTTCTGCATAAGTAATTAACAAATGTACCATCTTTGTTCAGTGCCTTAACAAATTGCTTCATCAAGCCAAGCTTTATATGTAATGGTGGCAGTAGAACACTTTTTCGATCAATGAGAGGCTTATTGACAGTATTTGTTTCTCCAACTTTAAATTCATCCCTCAACGGCCACTGTTTCTTTGTCCAGTGCATATCTTTTGCCCTGCTATCCCACAAACATATAAAGCATGGATATTTGGTGAATCCAATTTGCTGGCCAAGCAAGAAGTTCATCATTTTAAGATCTACACAAACCATCCAGCTATGTTCTAAATACTTCAATTTTTCCAGAACTGTGCTTATTGGAGCATACTCCTCCTTCATTGTAGTAGAATGAGCAATTGGAATTGAGCCATATTTGTTACCATTGTGTAAGAGAACACCCTTCAAACTTCTTTTAGAGCTGTCAATGAAAAGTCGCCACTCATCTGGTGTATAACTTACACCCATTTTGTTAACAAGACCTTCTACATTAGTACAAAACCCAAGGTTGTTTTCTTTACAAAAGAATGGAATAAAACCTTGCTCTCTGCTGCGATAAAATGTAACCTTTGTTTCAGCAGTCAGTAATTTGTTTTTCTTTCAATCTTGAAGCCAAAAGTTCTGAAGATTCCTTGGAGAGATATAGATCTCGGATTAGATCATATAGTTCAAGCTGGTCGAAGCGTTGAGCATCTGAAAAATCATCTTCGAAATCACTATCACTGTCACTTGTCGTTCCACATGCCACTGCTGTCTCATCTTCTAGCAGGGAATCCGAAAGCTGACTGAAAGTTGGAATTGGTATATCATCTCGGTATGGAACAGGTCGCCTAGCAGAATCTAAATCTGGATATTTCCACTTTTTGTGATTTTTTTCCATTAATTCCCTTAATATTCACAACACAGAAATAACAGTCATCATAGTGGTTCTTGGGCTCTCTCCAAACCATTGGAATTCCAAATTTTAAACATTTTCTTTTCCCACAAGTCCACTGTCGCAGGTGTTCAACACATGTTTTGCAAACAATATGAGGAGCCTAAGACTTGTCCTGGTCACCTAGTTTTACTTTAAAGTAAGCAAAATATGCCTTTTTCACAAAAACAGTAATATGCTTCCTATGTTCTTCTTTGAAAGTTTACTCTCCACAAATATAACAAAATAAATGCGGTGAAAGAAAACATGCTCTTCTTGAAGATGATGCCATTCTCTGTTAGAAGTGTAATAGAATAATAAGTATACTAACATGCATGCAGCGGCTTAAAATCTAAAAAAGGCAATTCTGGGAAGATTCTTGGAAAACTGAAACTCAGAGTAAACAAGCAGTTTTCTTTTGTAAAGAACTAGACAGCAATAGTTTTTTTACATAGCCATATATAGAAAATATTGTAATAATACAGGGTGACCCAAAAAAAACGGGCCCGCTCGCGCACAATAAGTGCGCACGCGGGCCCTTTTTTTTTGATCACCCTGTATTAATGAAATACAAAAATGTCTGTATCTCAAAAACTAGAGCTGCTACAGACAAGTAAATGTGATATTTGGATTGAGCAGGCCTCATTTATGTACAATCAAGAGTAAAATGTTTGGCACCAAAACAAATTTTTTTTTTGGGTAGGGCTGTGTAATTGTCTCTGCGTTTAGCCCCTCAGATAACGTGACAGTTCCTAATCACAATCGAAACTTGCACATTACGACACATGTCCACGAAACACTGCTAAATGGAAATAACTCCGAGTGAATATTCTGTGCGGAACGACCGGCAAGTAATCGTAGATTACTAAGATTCTTATATCTGGTGTCTGTGTGGGACATTTCCCTGGTTCTGATCGAATAGATTCATGTACCTAGTGTTCTGTTTACCGTATCTTCTTGGCTGTATCTGGTGTTCTGTATGTCACATTTTCCAGGTTCTGCCAAAATAGATTCCTACATCTGGTGTTATGCATGGAGGCATAGCTGGACTCATCTTTATGTGACCATCAGCTAAGCACCATTCTATATTATATAGATGTGGATGTGAACGTCTGTCTGTGAGACTAATTACACCCTCATTGGCACTTGAAATCATCTATACACTTTCAGGTATTCCCCTTGTGGTGTAACAAGTAAAGAACCCAGCATTGCACACTACGCTTGAAGGAGTCACTTGAGAGTCAGACGTAACTCTGGCTTTTACCTGGTTACCTGTATGGAGGAGGATCTCACTATGGACCCCAATATAGGCAGGGGGAGCTGACACATGACTCTGTGTAGAACGTGACAATTCCTTTGAGAGAGCCCAGAAGTAATCTCAGTATTTTAGCACTGCATATTTAGAGAACCCCCTTGGACGGCCAGGAATGCACAGTATATCACGTGCTTCTTCCTCCTAGCTTAGAACAGATGTGATGATTATTTAAATGTAAGCCAATCCAAAGAAACTGGAGCTTTTAACTTCAACCCAACAAGTTTCCGAATGGCAGAAAAGCCACAAAGAAAGCCTAGATCTACAGTGTAGATAGTACTGTCGCATAGAGATTATGATCAATAAATTTTCTATTTTCCTTTCTTTCTCTACCCGTGTCCTCTACCTTATTATCCCTTTTTTATCCTTTTTGTATTTTTTCGCATTCGTTCGTTTGCGACTTAAACATTACTATTTTCCCATTCAAACTTTCGCCGAGTGTCTGTTCTCATTTAGAAACGCACTAGTGATGTTATTACGTAGATGCCAGGCTCGGGAGGTTATTGCGTTGTAGACGTAAACTGTGAATATTCGCTTTCGCCAGACTTATAGGCGACATATCGTCTGCATTTTCACCTGCCACAACGAGTTGGATCGGCTGAGCGCTCAGGTGAGGCGCGATAACCGACATCTCCTAGACACAGTGAGACATTTGTCTGAAAATCCCATCTGACACGGCACTCACTTTTGGCCCTGGTCAGCGTGAGGTGTGAAGACGAGAAGTGTCAGTTATGGCAAACGTCTAGTAATGGGAAGTGTTAAATGTAAGGTGTTTAAGACGGAAAGGGGAGATTATTTCGTTTTGCGAAATAAGTTAGGACCCTTTGTCGGGTTTAAGATATTAACCAGAGTTTGAAACTAGATTTTCATTCTTACTCCTAAATCTGCAGTAGACAGATCGCCAGGCTAGAAAAATATCTTGCGCATTGAAAAGTCTTTAGTTTCTGGGCAACATTTTACCGAGTTCTAGACTACCATAATATTGAATGATTCTAGTTCGTGTATTAATCTGTAGTTCTGTGCAGAGGTAAATATTATATATTAGATATCTAGTAATTTTGTGAAGTGTTTAAAGTGTTAAATCGCTTATTTCCCTAGTTAGATTTTTGTGCAGATTAATTAAAATATAGTCTGTATTATTTTCTAGTGACGTGTCTCAGTGGAAAGCAGAATAAAGTATAATTTCTAGCTTAAAACCAGGTAGCTATCAGGAATTAAATTTAACTGCTAAATAATCAGACGAGAATATATTTTAAAATTAACGTATAACTGAAATGCTACATCAGTGAGTATTGACGGGATACGTAAGTATTCTTAATTCATGATGATTGATTTTTTTGTATATAACTTATTTTATGGGAAGTTTTAAATGATAAGTCAAACTGTACGCTTGCAGTTTAAAAATGTAAGTTATGAGGAGTACCTAGTATGTATAATTATTTTATATGTGTTTTTTTCCTTTATTCAGTGAATACTGGGGTTAACCTTAACTTTGCCAGCGTTAAGTAGTGATGAGTGATATCTGTGAAGAACTAAAACATTTTCCTTGAAAGCCTTGGTGCATAATCTTTACAAGTACCCTATAGGTTAAATGAAGTAACAGGCCTATCGCGCCATATTTAATTCTTCCTGAGAAACAACTCAAGTACATTTTTAGTATATGTGGCAAGTAACATATTAACGTCAGTAACATTCCGACGGAGTTTTGACTAGTGGTGTGGTGACCGAATAAAGTCCTAACCAGAAAAAAATTAGACACCGATCTGACATTCCTCATTTCTAGAAACCTAAGCTATTGACTCTGTGCTCGTTATTAATGTTCGTGCCTGGACAATTTTAACGTGACCTAAACGGTCATCCGAAAAAATAAGAACACCCAAGGAATCGTTCCCGGAAGCAGAGAATTCAACCCGTCTTTTTGGAACTGGGGATTTCTTGGTCAAAGACTGCCATTGACGATTCTGTATATGAATGTCCTAAAAATTATGTTTCCAGATGCTGTTAACAAAGCTGTAAGTATGCAAGAGTGCACGTGGCCACGGCTGAGTAAATAGAGTGAATGCAGGTCTGAGTGTTTCTTTATTGTTGTAATATGGCACTCATTTTGCTGTCTTAACTTTCTTTATGCAAGTATTGCTAACCATATTTCCCCTAAAATAGAGCAGAGATATCAAGTATGTCCATACCTTAAAAGGGGAAATATTAGACCAAATCATACGTATCCGTGACTCTTTGGGGATATAATCGTTCTCTTAATGGGACTGTGGGTTAAACATCGAGGGAAGATCATAACTGTGGGTCTATCTTTTCTTGTAGCAATTCATTGATTTTTTTTTATTATTTGTATATGCTTGATGTAATATTTTATGTTGTGATAGAAGTTTATTACCATAATTAAAAATTTCTCGAGAACTTAATCAGCGCGTTGGTCAGCTCGTTCCAAATTTTCTGTATAATCATTGTTATAGTATCCCACGTCTGGACGTCTAACTGTCGTCTTGTATGTGCGTGTACGTGAGTGGATAGAAATATATCTGTAATATATATATATATATATATATATATATATATATATATATATATATATATATATATATATATATATATATATATATATGTGTGTGTGTTTGTGTTTAGACTGTCGGACTCCTCTAAATCTGTCGTAGAAGATAGCTGAGAGAGACAGAGAGAGAGAGAGAGAGAGAGAAGATTTCTCGATCTCAGAGACAGCCTCTATCACATTCTACCATCTCACTCGTGGAAATCTATTTCTATTATCATCTTTCACTGTGGCTATCACTCATTCTAATCTATTCAGAAGGGACCAACCCAAGTCTTAATTCCCCTATCAAAAATCTACGACAAGTACCAAGGACTCATCAACGTGATATTGGCTGCAAAAGAGCAAAAAGCTCAGCAACTTTAGTTAAACAACAACAACAACATGTGGTGTTATCTTTTACAAACTTCATCTTCATCATTCCTTTCCGTTCCCCATGGAACATAGGGCTGAAACAGTTTCTCTCCATCGATTTCTATTCTGGGCTGTCTTTTTAGCTGTGCCCAAGTCATTCCAATTTCCATAGCCCCCTCTTCCGCCGTTCTTCTCCAAGTTCTCCTTGTACTCCCCACTCTTCTTTTCCCTTGTGGGTTCCAGTCAATGGTACCTCTGGCTATGCTTGATTGTTCTCTTCTGAGTGTATGTTCTATCCATCCCCACCGTCTTACCTTAATTTCCATTTGTTTTGGCTGTTGCCTGCATCTTTTCCTTAGCTCTATTTTTGTTTTTACATCTGGCCATCTTATACGGAGGATCCGTCGAAGACACCTATTTACAAATTTCTGTACTTTGGAGGTGAAACTCTATGAGACAAGTCATGTCTCTGAGCCATACAGCAAGACTGAATTTACATTTGAGTTAAAGATTCTTATTTTGTTCTCTCTGGATATAGCTGAGGAGTTCCATGTTGGTCGAAAGGCATTAAAAGCGCATCTGGCTTTATTTATCTTAGAACAGCCGTCAACTACAGTGCCCCCTCCTTTGTCAATGTTACTCCCCAGATATTTAAAGTTTTCTACTTCATCAATAACTTGACCATTGATCTTCATCGAGTTCATCTGCCTATTATTTATCCTCATTTCCTTTGTATTATTTGTATTTATGTATAGTCCCATCTTTGATGCTTCTGTCACTAATCTATTTGTTTTCTCCTGCGTATCTTGCTATCTATGTGGTAGAAGGCACACATCATTTGCAAAGTCAAGATCCTCCAGCTATTTGTTGAATATCCACTGTAATCCTGTTTTCTCTCCTTCTGTTTTGTGTCTCATAACCCAGTGTATGACCATGAGAAAAATTGTTGGTGATAGCAGACATCCCTGTCTGACTCCGCTGTGTATTGTGAACTGTGAAGGCGTGAAGGGCTCTGTCATATAATATTACTTCATCTGCTACAACTCAAACTACTAATACAACGCAAATGTAGAGCGAATACATCTTTTCCCAAAGTGATTTGCATTTTTCGTTTTGTTAACGATTCATATTTCATTAGCTTCTTTTTTACTTTATTGGCGGGGGAGGAGGGGGGGGCTTACCATATAATCGCGTGATCTACTGTAGTGAATTTCTCATTATGTCTTTTTGGTTGTCCAGTTCGATGAACTCAAATGTTATTGCTCCATTTCTACACTGCCCATCATTTGAAATGCGCGTTATTCTCTTGGTTTGGCTTTTTTAAACATAGGGCTATGAGAAATCATCTCTTTAAACATGTTCAGATAAATGGATGCTTCCGTAGAATAAGAGGATCGAAGTGGTATGACAAGGTCACAAATGTGCAACTGATGACCAGAACCAGACATGCGCCAATGGAACAATAACTGATAAGACAACGTTGGGATGGGTTGAACACCAATGGATAACTGATAAGACAACGTTGGGATGGGTTGAACACCAATGCAACAATAACTGAAAAGACAACGTTGGGATGGGTTGAACACCAATGGAACAATAACTGATAAGACAACGTTGGGATGGGTTGAACACACCACTGAGAATATGTGTTGAGCATTACCAGGCATTCGTTGTTTTGGTATAACCTAGGTAAGAGAGGCAGAGTAAAACAAACAAACACAAAAGAACTCATAGAGATGAGAACTTCACAGACATGAAGATGATGAATGAGACATGGAATAGCTGTGAATTGTTGGCAGGAGACATTAAGATCTGACGTCAGTTTCTTGATGGCATTTGTTCCTTGGAGAGTATACAAGGGAATGGATATTGCAGTTCTTATGTTTCATGACGTCTTAACATGAATATGCATAATATAGACATGTCTTTTCTGACTTAATTATGGCAGTTTATAATAAATTATGTTTGTAACAGAATAAGGATAACCCTCACTTCCAGCTTCAATGACGTAAAGTTACTTGTATTGTTACTTATTAATGGTGGCATCGTTTCTAGTCTGGTGTGTCCACACGTAATGTCGACTCCAAAACATTCACATTCCTGAAATATATTACACAGTGAAACTAGTCGTCATTCTAATCATTAGAACATCTATTCTGTCCTATCCAATCTTATCTTATCTTATTTTATCTTATCTTATCCTATTCTATCCTATCATATCATATCTTATCTTATCTATCCTATCCTATTCTATCTGTCTGTCTGTCTGTCTGTCTGTCTGTCTGTCTGTCTGTCTATCTATCTATCTATCTATCTATCTATCTATCTATCTATCTATCTATCTATCTTTCTATATATCTATCTAACGGTCTATCTACCGATATATCTATCTATCGATCTATCTATCTATCTATCTCTCTCCCTCCCTCCCTGCCTCCCTCCATCCATCTATCTATCTATCTATCTATCTATCTATCTATCTATCTATCTATCTATCTATCTATCTATCTATCTATCTATCTATCTATCTATCTATCTATCCAAACTGTCGGCACTGCCACCACCATGAGGAATCAGTTGAACACCTACTGTTACAGTTCCCAAGACTAAATGACCTGCGACACCAGTTACTTCCATCGCACCCAACTATCCACAATACACTCTACACATCATCACAACAACTGAGGAAGGCTTGCACCTTCGTCAGAGAGGCAATGGGCTGTCAAGAGCTACCTGCCCACAGCTAAAGCGATTATATCATCATCATCATCATCTATCTATCCGTCCGTCTGCCTACCTAACCTACCTACCTGCCTACTTACTACCTAACAATCTATCTATCTATGCCTATATTTTGAGCTGGCTATGCATCTTTATGTTTGTGTGTCTATACGTCTTATATTTTCGATTTCTACATCCATCTTACTATTACATTTGTTACCCCAATACTCAAATTACGTAACACGAATCTATATTTAAAAATAGAATACACTATAGAAATTCTCACTTTGTATGGACAGTCAGCTCCTTTAATAGAAACACAGACCAGTCCAGTGATCAAGAAATAAATCAACTTTCGCATCGTGGAGTTAAGTACAGAATAGACCTGGAAGACAGTAACCTTGACTTTAATAAGGACAACAAAAACCGAACACAATTCAAGTATTTGTTTCTTCTTAGTTAAAGAAATAATACTAATGATTATCACCCACCACCTTCACAACCACCTTGACAACCACCTTGACAACCATCTTGACAACCACCTTTACAACCACCTTCACAACCACCTTCATAACCACCTTGACAACCACCTTGACAACCACCTTGACAACCGCCTTAACAACTACCTTGACAACCACCTTGACAACCACCTTGACAACCACCTTGACAACCACCTTCACAACCACCATCACAACCACCTTCACAACCACCTTCACAACCACCTTCACAGGCGTATGGACAGTCAGCTCCTTTAATAGAAACACAGACCAGTCCAGAGATCAAGAAATAAATCAACTTTCGCACCGTGGAGTTAAGTACAGAATAGACCTGGAAGACAGTAACCTTGACTTTAATAAGGACAACAAAAACCGAACACAATTCAAGTATTTGTTTCTTCTTAGTTAAAAAATAATACTAATGATTATCACCCACCACCTTCACAACCACCTTGACAAAGACCTTGACAACCACCTTGACAACCACCTTGACAACCACCTTTACAACCATCTTCACAACCACCTTCATAACCACCTTGACAACCACCTTGACAACCACCTTCACAACCGCCTTCACAACCACCTTGACAACCACCTTCACAACCACCTTCACAACCACCTTCACAACCACCTTCACAACCACCTTCACAACCACCTTCACAACCACCATCACAACCACCTTCACAACCACCTTCACAACCACCTTCACAACCAACTCATGACCTTCAACAAACGTATTCCAAGTCTTCCTGTCTTGTGCCATCCCCTCAAGGTCTGTCCATGCCTTCTCCATCCACTTCATGCCCGTCTCCAGTTCTCGTCTCCAGTTCTCGTCTCCAGTTCTCGTCTCCATATGTTTGTGTATGTCTCCCTCTACGTCTGTTACTCTGGGGATTCAGAACAAGGATTACCTGGTAATGCTGTTGACAGGTTCCCTCAATGTATCTCTTATCTATCACTAGCGTCTTCCTCTAATATCACGTTCTAATGGCACTTGTTTGTTTCTTGTTATCAGTTCCACCTTAATGATCTTGTCATACCATTTCAACCTTTTCTATTTTTAGCCGGCCTCCATTTATAAATGTCTGAAGCTTTTTTGTTTCTTTGTTTTTATTAGTCTCCATGTTTGAGAACCATACAATAGGACGGACTTAACATTTGAATAATTATGTTGGTTATTCTGAATTATTTTCAACGAAAACATCAACAAATAAAATCTACCATTAACTCTCACCTTATAGTACACGGCACTTGTCACTGTCAAACTAATCTCTAACTTTCATATTACGAGCTAGCTAGTGCTGACATTTCTCTTATCTCTACTGAAGATACTTGCACAGTAAACAGAGTCGGCCTTCAGGGATTTCCAAGGTGGTGTAGGGTTTGAAGAGGGCGCCCAGCCACTGTGATATACAGCATGTACTCTTACGAGACTCATATTAATGCTATTGAGTTGAATCACTTATTTTCGCTAGTGATGTTCAATTGTTCACTGTAGCATTTTACACGATTCATGCTTTTAAAATCTTACCGTAAATTCTACCATTTTCATGATGAAGAATTACAAATGGACGCTTAAGCTGCTGTTTTTTCTTTTTAAATAAATGCCTATTTAGGCATGTCGGACAACGATCAGTTTCATTTCAGGAAATATTTTTTTTATTTTCACATTTCTGTTATATTGTTCTTTAAAACTGTACTTAAAGGAACAGTCGCTGACAACATTGTATACAGCTCGGAACCACGAAAACAAGACAGCTAATGTAGTTATTCAGTAGGCCTTCGTCAGAGATAAGACAACTGCTAAAATTGATAACTTCATATTATTATAGCACTACTAGTGTCAAAGCCCGTCATAAGATGGGAATTAAATTCAAAAGCACCAATGCCTAACAGTAATTTTACTTATTCAAAAGTAATTTTTAAAAAAACCACTGTGCATCACTACAGTACACGAACTAAGTAGCAGCAGCGAGGATCCCAATGTGTGTATACGGGATCACAAATTCTATAAAAATATTTTTGTGCACAGCGTCATATGTACACTTTTCTTTGGTAAGTGTTACTATTTTCGGGAGAGTACATATAAAGGAAACAATACAATTATTGTCTAACTTTCAACCAAAGTTGCATCACTTAGCGTTACGTACTGACAGAAAAAGCTGAGATTTTATATATAGGATATTACCTATTGGTTGGGGAAACTGTCACAGAATGACCTCGATAGTTGTCATTTCTTGTGCCATCCCGTAATTAATTTTGTGCTCTTCACGGTCTATTTTCCTACCTCGGACAATATTTAGTATTTTCGAGTCATTGTTAACACTTCTTCCTGTAATAATTCGTCATGTCTGTTTACCTGATCATCATTGCTGAGATATTATACAAGTGATGTAATGTAATAATTCATCATGTTTGTTTACCTGATCATCCCTGCTGAGAGAGTAGACAGGTGATGTAATATTGACCGAAAGTCATGTTGGTAAAATTCTCGTGTACCAGACATAAGCGCTCCGGATTAACACGAAGATCGCCCCGCGAGCTTGGTTAGCGCTGATATGGCTATTGTAACATCCTAATTTCTCTCGTAGATAGAACACAACCCAGATGGTCACACGATGAATGTTTGTTTGCACAGGTACAGGGCAGTAAATTATCCAGGTTGTGACCTAATACAGACACGCATCTGAATACCGGAATGTTGTAATACGTTTCCGAGAAGACATTACTTGTGATAATGTTGGAAGTTGTGAGTGTGAACATTACCTACAATCGACGGAAATAACAATTCCTTATTTGGAGATTGACTTTTTAAAAATCACACAGAATGTTATTCTTCTTTGATCCTTAGCCGCCGATCGTCAAAGCAGTCAGTGGCCATTACGCCTGGTGGCGTATTGTAGGGCAACAACAAATTGATTCCACTTGTCTCAGTCGGCGGCCATCCCTCGTACAGTGCCCCGACTCTGGTTCATTCTTTGCACCTCAGCCTCTACAGTCCTCCGTTAAGTTGTTTTTGGTCGGCCTCACTTTCGTTTTCCTTCAGGGGTCCATAGCATAGCTGTTCTTGTGATGGCATCGGAATCTCTTCTGAGGACATGGCCAACCCAGCTCCAGCGTCTGCCAGCTATGATGGTGTGCATGTCCTCTTGCTTGCTCCGAGTAAGCAGATCTTAGTTGGTGATGGTATTCGGCCAAAATATTCGGAGAATTTTTCTTAGGCATGATGTGTGAAAAGAAGTCAATTTCGACATTTCCTTCTCTGTAACTCTCCAGCTCTCCGCGCCATAGAGAAGCACAGAAAGCACACAGCTCTAATA
Source organism: Oreohelix idahoensis (assembly GCA_024509875.1). NCBI lineage: Eukaryota > Metazoa > Mollusca > Gastropoda > Stylommatophora > Oreohelicidae > Oreohelix > Oreohelix idahoensis. Next base: position 188,565 of record JAMPIV010017640.1, read on the forward strand.
TAATCCTAATTTTGTGCTTGTGCTGTACTGAGAGGACTTCCAGATGTTGTTTAGACTAAGAAAGGCTGTTCTTGCTTTGTTCATTCTGCTGTTGATGTCTCTGCTTTCTCCGCCGTCTAGTGTTACTATGCATCCTAGGTATGTGAAGGCATCTGTCTGTTCCAGTTGCTGATTCCTTACTGATATGGGCTCATGGTTGCTCACATTGAGCGTCATGACCTCTGTCCTCTTTAGGTTGATGTTCAAGCCCACCTGCTGGCTATACTTATTAAGTCTATCCATTTTTTCATGGATGTGTTGATGTGAATGCGCTAGCAGTGCAATGTCATCTGCATATTCCAGATCTTCCAATGTAGAAAATTTAGTCCATCTTTTTCCTCTTGGATTGCCCTCTGTTGTCTGGCGCATCACCCAGTCTATGACTGTTAAAATTAGAGTGGTTGATAAGGGGCATCCATGTCGTACTCCTATCTTCACTTCAAAGGTTAGGTTGCTCTGCCCAGTGCTACACGTAAAGTTGGCATAAAGGCTTTTTATGATTGACACTATGCAGCTTGGAATTCCATAAGCCCTCAGTATTTTCCATAAACTGTCCCTATGTATATTCAGAATGTTGCAATGAGGAAATTGTTGGGATAAACCCCATCATAACATGCATGACTGAATACAATTGGCTGAGCAATTTATATGTTATAAACAACACTTGTGATTGGAGCCTGGTCAGATAGTAACAACCACGTGCGTGGGACGAAAGTTGCAGTATAATCTGACATATTCGCCGGTTTAGAGCAATGTGAAATTCACCTCGTCAAGAAGACAGCCAGCTAGCCAGAGTAAGAAATAGGATCAGAATTCCATTTCTTGAACGGGACCTTGTTTGAACATCTTGTAGACTTATGTCCCAGGAATACTCTACCTACTTTAACAAGGAAAGCCGGCATCCTAGGAATCTGAACACAACGTCAGAGTGAGAGCCTAGTATAAAGTAATACCCCAGACCGCGTGTAAGAGGAATCCAAAACAAGTTGCCTTAACTATTTCTTTGAGCCAGGAGTCAATATTCCCAAAGATATTTTGGGGTAAGTTGTACATTTCATATTCTATATTTTGCATTTATTAACATGTAAAAATTGCTAATGGTTGTCCACGTCATACGATGCTGGCAACCTCAGCATATAGAATGATGATTTAATGAACCACCACTGAAAGAGCTGGTTACTGCTTCGTGGGGGTTTCTCATTGAGAACTAAATGCAGAGGTAGCCCCAAGATCCATAAGGAGCATGGAGGGAATGATGATAGAGCTGGTGTACATACTTATTATATTTTTCACCTTTTCAAACAGTGCAAATGTAAAGATATTCAATACAAATGTAATGCATGTTTTCCGCTCACTGGGATTAATATAAATGCTCAGAGAGGATAAAGTTCTGAGGTAGATGTGATGGTGGAAAGAAACGGAGAGCACATGATATTGTGTTAGGACACCCAATACTTAGGAGGGTACTTGTTTCTCTTCTTTCATAATACTAGTCGGTGGTACCATTTGAGGGTGCTATCTCTGGAACAAAGTGTGTGGTATAAGTGGCCTGCTGTCAACGCATACCACCAACATCAAACGGGTCTTGAAAACGCCGGACTAGCTTCGTAATTGCTCCCTGATATTTCTTGGAACGTGTCACAACCTCCATACTTGACCAGTGACGCGAGTGAACCAGTCCATAACCTGCAAAAAACCGAACATCGGCTGGAGCAGAAACAAACAAACTTACTGGAAGCTAAATACAAACTAATACACTGCCAAGTGAACTTTCAGAAAATTCCCTCAATATCCATAACATTACCATGCGATGATTACTTTTTTGAAAGAATTATTCATTTTATACAGTTAACTGTAAATAATTATTACATTTTGTTATTTGTATATATACAAATTTATAGCTGATTTAATCCTTTTGAGTGTACTTCACTCGTATGTTTCAGTCACCTTAAATGCACTTAAACCAGAGCTACTAAATGAAGATTTCACTGAATTAAACCAGCTGGGGGCTTGAACGAGCTAAATCATACAATATCTCTCTTCACAAAAGTTGCCGTGCAGATAATAAGTTAACTGTGCTAAGACACATGCAGCATTGTTCTGAATATCTTGTGAATATCTTGTGAACACTCCCTCAAGGTAGAAGCACCATCATCCTTCTATTTGCATCTCTGCCAAGGGTAATTTTGTGCGAAGGTAGATACCTTTGAAGACCCACATTAGGTACTCTAGGTTTGACCATTGCTGGACCATCACTGCAGAGCAAAGGGGAGGCAAACCCGTGACAGAAGCACCCAACTGAAGAGCACACCAGTATGTTGTTGCAGGCTGGGAAGAGTCCCAACCCATAATCGATTAAAGACATAATTGTTGATGACACAAGATTAACAGTGATTTCTGTCAGGTGTGCATCGGCCAATATATTTAGAGCTGCTATACCGCTCCTGCACTTCTTTATGGTTTGCTCAACATGGTTCTTGCAAGATAGACCACGATCAAACGTTTCACATATAAACTTCAGTTTGCTTTGCCTTCCAATATTATGCCCATTGAGAGTAATGTTAGGAAAGTCTGCTTTAACTATGGAGTTGATCAAGGAGCACCACACCACAAAGGCCTTTTTGGGGATTGACAAATGAGCCGGTTTTCTCGCATAATTTAGAAACCGCTTGTGGCGTCTCATTTATAATGTTGCCCGTTTCTTGTCTGTCTGAACCAGTCTTGTAAATGAATATATCATCTGCGAAAGTTAATATTCGTCCTGGTCCTGTTGGCTGAATGGTCGCTACTTTTGCTGTAGAAAAACTGTTAATGTTAGGGAGGGCTGCAGTTTGTGTAGTTTTCTGAGTAATACTCCCTAGTTGCAAAATTACATTTCTGTCACGTTACTCGTTTGTCAGCCCAAATATGCAAAACATTATCACTGGGTGAGAAACAATACACTGCACATTTATATTAGTTCTGTTGACATGTTCTTTAGTTGCATGCTTTATTTAATATTCTCCAACTAATTTTACGACCTTAAATCATTGTATCCAGAATGGATCTGCTTCTTGCGTGGTTTAGGTAATTTTAACTAAATAATACACATAAACGGGTGATTGCGGGTACTCGTAAGAAATAAGGAAGTAGAAAATTCGCCAACTAAAAAAACAACAGAAGTGTAGGATTATCGGGGACTAGAACCCATGACCTTCCGAACGGCACCATCGCCCCTCTACGAGAGTGATTAGTTACTAACCTCACTGCCAACAAGACACTACAAAAATAGTGCTTCGTTGACAGTGGACATTAACCCGTCCCCCCGACACTACTGCGGAATTTCAGACTGTGACGGTATTGCCTCCCTTGCTTTGCAGTAGTGGTCCAACAGTGGCCAAAACTCAAGAGTTTCTAATAGGGCTTCAAATTACTTTTGGCAGAGATGTAGATAGAAGGGTAAGGACACTTCTATTATAAAGGGAATATTCACAAGATATTCAGATAAGCGAAAACATTGCTTCTTTGGCTAAGCATGTTAATTCTAGAATCTGCCGACAACTTTTGTGAAGGAATTAACCACTAATTAATTTCAGCTCGTTCAAGCCCCCACCCCTGATTTCCTCAGTTGAATTCTTATTATTCTGCTATAGCTCTGTTTAGAGTTTGTGTAGTAAATTGACTGAGACAAACATGCAGTAACGTTAAAATGATTAAATCGAAGTTAAATTTGTAACATTCCAAATAACAAAATTTTTAACAGTTTGAAAATAAATTGAATAGTTTAGAAGAAAAGTTTCATAGTAGAGATGATGGTGAACGTTCACTTTGGCAGCGTATATTTTTCACTTAGCTGCAATAGTAGTTTCTGCTCCCACTGATGGGTTTTGTTTACACTGCTCTCGCTCGTCGCTAGTCAAGGTTAAATGCGCCGCACGTTCCTAGAACGTCAAGGAGTAACGGCCAAGCTGGTCCTGCGTCTGTCTATAAGACCCTCTTATGATTCCGTCTCGCACAACGTCAGTCCACTTCTACCTTCACTTGGTTCCAGAGATAGTACTTTCTGCTGGTACCACCAATAACTGTGGTAATAGAATAGAGACAAACGCTCTTCTGAGTATTGCGTTTTCCGATACATAGTTCTGTGCCCCCGCCCCCCGCCCCCCCCCCTCTTCTTCTATACTACCATCCCATTTTATCGCAGAATTTATCCTCGATGATAATTAAATTTAATCACTCGTGAACAAACTTTTTTTACATTTGAATAAAACAGCTTTAGCTTTACATTGCATTTAAATGGAAAGGTTAATAATACAGATAGAGTTTGTTTATATTTACATCTCCAGTGATTGAAAAATGTTCGCAATATAAATTGAATATGTTTTCGTCTATGTTTACACTGATTAATTTAAAAATTTAAAAATGAATATTTTCACATGGACATTTCTACTGGTTTAAAGCTTGAAAACGTACATTAATGTTTGTATATGGACATTTGCACTGCTTAAAATTGTAAGTATTATAATTAAATGTACATCACGTATTTCATCTTTTCCTCTCTCCTCCGTATGGAACTTGGGACTACTTTCTGCTTTCAGTTCTAATTAAGAAACTAGCAATAAAGCAATTACCAGCCCATGAATCATCATTCTATACGCTGAGGTTGCCAGCCTCAAATGGCTTGGACATCCACGAGCGATTTTCACACATTCATCTTCACATAGTACTTACTTACTTACTCAGTCGTTCCCCTTCTACCGTGAGATGTAGAGGTTTGGAAGAGAGAGCGCCAGACTATCCTATCGGTTGTCTTCCTCCTGGCCTGGTTCCATTCTAGTCCTCGGTCCTTCAAAGATTGTCTAATGTTGTCCTCCCAGCGGACTCTGGGTCGTCCTGGGGGTCTGGATCCCTGGCTCTTTGTTTCCCATGCTTGTCGTGGTAGCCGATCTTATCCCATTCTGCAGACATGGCCAAACCATCTTAGTAGAGACTGTTCTACTTGGGTCTGCAGGGGGTGGGATTTTAGACCTTGACGTATCATCTGGTTGCGGACCATGTCTCTTCTTATTGCTTCAGCCACCTTCCTCAGATACCTCATTTCTGAGGTTTGGATCTGGCTTTTGTGGGTTGTTGTCATTGTCCATGACTCGCATCCATATGTCAAGACTGGGACATAGGTGGACTTCACATGGTAATATACATATATTAGTTAGTTCACATGTTAGTTATAAAAATATAGAATGTAAAATGACAACTTACGTCAATCCTGGCTCACAGACTTTTTTCATCAGATGAATAAAAGAGACTTGAATCAGCCTCTTACACGCGTCTGGGGTATCGTTAAATTAATAAGTTCCCTCTCTGACTTTGTGTGTTTCTATTTCCTCATTCCCGGTTTCCTTATTTAATTTGAAAGAGATTTCCTGGGCTATGTACGTCCGTCCAAAATTCGCCAATAAAAGGTGTCCTGTATGTTAAAAAGGAATTCTGAATTATAGGCTTCACTCTAGAAGGTCTTGAATCTTGGTAAGCGATCGTCACAGTGGAATAACACTGAAACGTGTCAGGTTATATTCCTGGTCTCCCACGCATCTGTTTGTTATGGAGTTAAATAAACGCTCCAATCATTTTCAGACAGGCGGGGTCGGGTGTGGTATTTTCAAAATGTTCCACGTGAAATAAGGTGCGCAAATAAAGCAAAGGGTGACGTATTACCATACATGGCAATAAAAAATACGATGCCTTGCGTACAGACTCGCGAATATTCCGTTACCTTCATTTAACAACGTGTGTCAAAAGTAACAATTCATTACTTTATCAGAAAGTAATCTATTATGGGTGTCTGTCCATAAGTTGTCTCCCCGTTTTCCAGCTTTGGTGATGCGCGCACCCGTCTTATCTGTGATTAGGCAGATAGCGCTGGGCGATGTACGTGTTAATCCGTAGCGACCAAGCTTGGTACAAGGGAATCTTACCAACCTACCTATCGTAAGACTATCTCTACCTTTCCTTGCAAATGTGAGATGTTTATCGTCCACAAGGAGTGTCAGATAACAGACAAGAAACAATATACTGAAAGTAGTGAAACAATACTTGAAAATATAAACTGTCTGCTACATAGTATAGAAAGAAAGAAAGTGCGACAATTGAAAACACGCAATAAAATCAGTACCACAAATGCACCGATTACTGCCGGAGTGAAATAGAGATCGAGAGGGGTCGCCCCATTCTTTCACACAGAACAAGAAATGATTAAGACTAATTATATACGCAATCACTACTATGTAAAGGCTAGCATTGAGAAATAAATAGAGATCAACGGAAATTCGTTCCAAAACAAATATCGTAGGTTTCAACTCAAATATCAAGTCAGTCCTATGACATGGCTCTAAAACATGGAGATCTCTAAAATAACCAAAAAGCTACAGACTGTCATAAATGAGTATTTGTGTAGAATGGTAGGAATGAAGTGGAATGACACAATCATTAATATCGAACACATGTCAACAAACAGACAAGCGATAGTGCAACAGTAAGTGAGTAGAAGACGCTGCAGATGGATAAGACACATATCGATGGAACCTGTTGATAGCATTACAAGGCTAGCCTTGTTCTGGAACCCGCGGCAAAATAAAGAGGTGGAGCAAAACAAAAGAACACATGGATAAGAGACCTATACAGAAGCATAAAAGGTATGAGGAAGACATGGACAAACTTGAGCGGTTGGCACGGAACAGGACGACATGGCAGACGTTTGCAGAAGGTCTATGCTCCTTAGGCATCTAAAGGGTGATGATATGTTAAAATTTAAAAGTAGCCTCGTAGCAGGTACGGACACAGAGGTGAATTGTTAGAGTCTTTACCATGCTAGGTTCAGCTTTATGAGGTGAACAGTTCCATTCCTTGCTGCCTTCGCCTAACTCTGTAGCAGCGTCACGTATCTAAATACAGGTGGGAAGCCTGGTGCTTGATGATTCAAAGTTTAGATCCTGGAACCCATTAACTGTGCTGTGAGAGTAGAGCTCTTTATCGTCTTAGCAATTCCAGACGATTAATTTGGTTTGACGTCAGTTTAATTATGTTGGTTTGGTTTGGTTTTAAGGACTATTTTCGATGCACACGGACAGCTTCATCAGTGCTCCGATCTCCTCCTTTAGATCCCACAAAGAGGATCTCAGCACAGTGTACGAACCCCGTAGCACCGGCGAGAACCTCAGTGTATGTAAATAGGAAACCCACATTATGTAAATATTGTTGTGGTGTTTAGGTTTCTAATTTTTGTACACTTTGGCCTACTCTTTTCGATTTCTGATTGGTGGGATTTTTAACGTGCACAACTTGCACACAGGACCTCCTATTTTTCACCCTTATCCGAGAAGGCTAGGTTTCGATCTCACTATCCAGCAGGCCAGGGGACAGTATGACATCATTAGGACCACTGGATCTGAAAACAAATTTCCATAAATTGTATTCCCTCAACTGGGAGTCAAACCCACTACCTGTAGAATTCGAGGCGGACGCCAAACCTCTTAGCCACTACGACTCCACTTTTATATATTTGTATATTATTATTGAACTAATTCTACTCTTCAGCTTCACTATCGTAATCGGGAGCCGCGCTAGCGTAGTGGTTACAACACCGCTCTGGCGACCGGGTGATACAGGATCAAACCCGGGCGACGGCATTTGAGGATTTTTCGTCGACCGGGATTTGGACTGGATTAACTCGAGACCTGGCGATGACATTTGAAGGAGTGTCGTCGACTAGGGACTGGCGGCTCCTGAGCCGACCCAGCTGCAATGGGTACCTCCGAAATCGGCGAGTATTTGCCTGAATGGCGAGGGACACCTGTCTCTGTACAAGAAATAAAGGGATACTCACGTAAAATCAATGTCAGGTTAGACATAAATAATAACCTGAGATTTCGCCTCGAGTATTAGCGGGCGTACGAAAAAAAAAAAAAACTATCGTAACAAGCTCTTCAGTGCCAATGTCTAACGGCACCAGATCTGGTCTCATATTCTTATCTAGGGAACACAGTCGTGTACTTCTTTCAAGTACGCTCCACAAAATTATACACACTTTTTTAAAACCAAAACGTTTTGTGGCTAGACGTGTGCTACCAGATTTAAACAAATGAGCAGATTACACATTCCCTTATCACAAATTGTGATTCTGTATCTCAAAGCATGATGTAAAATGTTTATATACCGACAGCTGAAACAAACTGTTTCACTAGAGACTCATAGAAAATGTATTTTAATAAGGTTTTACTATCCAGGGTGAGAGACTGAACGTGTTTCTCATACAGTTGAGCATATACGGATCAGCCTGTAAGATTTATTTATCTTGTCTTGTCTTTGATCCACTATCACTTAGCGTAATCTCCTACCAATGTAAGATTTATTCAAGTGTACAGTTATTAGATTGAGAATCATTTACTGAAGACAGAATAGATGTATTTACAATTATAGTAATATGTTTTTTTAAATCTACGATATTTGGATAAATGTTGAAAACGTGCGAAGAAATCTGAGGGAAATTCATTAACGCTAAAGGAGTGTGATTTTTTCCTATGACTGTCCCCTACGCTTAAACATATAATAATGAAAATACCTGATGTGAGTTCAAATTAAGTTTAAGTAGACCGAAGGACAAAAGAAATATAATGGGGATAAATGCTGGAAAATAAAACAAAATAGCACGTGAAGAAACATCTCTACATGATGAAGAACCACACATATATCTTGGCAACAATACAGACAAAGAGAGGCATCGATCTCAATATAAAGTATACATGAGGTGCTTTCATTGCATTAGGAAATATTTAGATATCAAGAGAAAGCAAGCCCAACACAAACATTGGGATCTTCAACTAATACGTTAGATCAATACTAGCGTATAGCTTGGAAACACAGAGAACAAACCATACAAGTAAAAATACCACGAAGTTGAAGGCTTTATAAATTGGAGCGTGCTAAGACTAGAAAGATCAAAGTAGTACATGACCAGTGTAGAATTATGACAAGAGTCAGCCAAGTTTTACTGGAACACAGGAGTTCAGAAGTTCACGCTGACGATGAATAGGGTACACATTGAAGAAACCTGTTGACAGCTTTACTAGGTCATCCTTGTTCTAGAATCACCGGTGTAAACTAGTTCAAGGACACCGAAAAACAAGAGACCTGGAGACAGTAATGAAAATGACGATGTAGACATGACAAGACCTAACACTGGTGGCACGGCACACGACGACCTGGCATACGTTTGTTGGAGACTTATATACTTTATTGAGCTGAAAGGAAATGGGTAATGATGAAATAAATATGCACATAGGCAGACCAGTAATGTGCACATAGATAGACAGAAGGATAGATAGACGGACAAACATACAGAAAGCCAGAAATATGGATAGGTAGACACACAGACAGATGGAAGACAGTTAAATATATAAATATAAAGACATAACATAGACAGACAGATATATGGATAGATAGATAGATAGATAGATAGATAGATAGATAGATAGATAGATAGATAGATAGATAGATAGATAGATAGATAGATAGATAGATAGATAGCTAGATAGATAGATAGATAGATAGATAGATAGATAGATAGATAGATAGATAGATAGATAGATAGATAGATAGATAGATAGATAGATAGATAGATAGAGATAGATAGATAGATAGATAGATAGATAGATAGATAGATAGATAGATAGATAGATAGATAGATAGATAGATAGATAGATATATTGACAGACAGACAGACAGACAGACAGATAGATAGATAGATAGATAGATAGATAGATAGATAGATAGATAGATAGATATATTAGATTAGATACATTAGATAGATAGACAGACAGACAGACAGACAGATAGATAGATAGATAGATAGATAGATAGATAGATAGATAGATAGATAGATAGATAGATAGATAGATAGATAGATAGATAGATAGATAGATAGATAGATATATTAGATTAGATACATTAGATAGATAGACAGACAGACAGACAGACAGATAGATAGATAGATAGATAGATAAATACGATTAGATTAGATTAGATTAGATACATTAGATAGATAGACAGACAGACAGACAGACAGACAGACAGACAGACAGACAGACAGACAGATAGACAGATAGATAGATAGATAGATAGATAGATAGATAGATAGATAGATAGATAGATAGATAGATAGATAGATAGATAGATAGATAGATAGATAGATAGATAGATAGATAGATAAAGTAAGCAATATTTTGACAGAAAATGTAGCATAAAATGCCAGAATGTTTGAAATGTTGGTGTTGTATTGTAGTCATATATCGTACCATTTACCAACTTTCAAATTGTAATGTTTGCCATGTTTCTTTATTAATTAATGAGGCTGGTGGCTAACACAATGGACAAGTGCCGTTACCTGACACTTCTGGGGTTTTGTAACTTTCTGTATGTTCTAGGATTAGGATTCGAATGCCCGTACATGGTAAGACCCGTTTAACGTTTACAGGACTTCTTACTATGACAGTAAGGTTAACTATGCTCTTTAAAAGCCAACGTTAGCAAGAAACAAATTTATTTAATGAAAGTACTATGTAAACGTACACCAGTAGAAGACTATTTTAAAGTTCTGGAATGGAGCAAATATTAAACTACGCTAAAAAAGGCAACAAAAGGCAGCAACTAGTAAAATGTAATACTTTGGACAATCCAAAGGGATGATAGGCGATAATGAGAGTCACTACCAGAAGGAAATGAGATTTAATTGCTGTACGAAAGTGGCCTAAGGAGAGACACACTTTGCACTTCGAGATTGTGTTAGAAACCTACCACGTGCACTGGGCGTTGTCATTGATCCACATATATTCCACAGGGTGGAGAACAATTTATAATCTCATAAAGCACAAAGGCCACTCACACAGAGCAGATCATAATAATAAACTACTCCACAGCCATAGGAAATAAAAATATAGATTATAGGCATACAGAACAGATTAAACAACGTTCAGATGAGTCTTCGGCGAAGAGCTTAAAAAACTATATACAAAGATCAGCTCATGAGGAAAGGTTTAGCTGTATTTACCAATGAATCTAAGATTGACAGTGGACAGTTAAGTACATCAGTAATAATAATACCACATACTTAGAGAATAAATAAACGTTACAGCATTACAGAGAATTCATTAATCTTTAAAGCAGAAATGGTAATCAGAATACAAGCAGAGGAAATAATTGCTAGTAATCTCCTATAAGAATCTGCTACGTGTTAAAATTTTATGAAATCCATACAAACATTTGAACATCTTTATGGACGCAGAAGGGTCAGAACATAAATTAGGCGGCTGCTGTAAAATAGGTAAGGAAAAAATTTATAAATTAAAATAGACAATTGTATGGAATCAGTTTTATAATTAACTGTACAGGAAATACGGGACTTCTCGGGTTTCACCCTTTGTCAGCCACAGTTACAAACAGGCGACCAAGATAATAAATATAGACACGTGACAAGAAAAAAAAATACTATAGATACTGCAAACACGTTAATGGATGGGAAACAATAATAAGAAGAGCAACACAGACAGATGAAAAAGTAAACAACACAATTGATGCGCGCGAAAACGACAACATATCAGCAAGTAAAAATGCATAACCAGAAGGAAAGAAATGTTCATATAAGACATTCAGCAATCAATGAAAATTAAAAGGACCTGCAATGTATGATTCATGAAGGTACCAGCACAAATATGAATTATTGAATATACATTAACAGATCAGGCAGTTAAACTGAGTAAAGAAAATACAATCATGCAAGAGCAGGGCTAGGGAGATTTGAGATTAAGTATTAAGCCCAACTTCCTATACACGAGGAATGGGAATCACGTGGAAGCTGGAAGCAAAGTAGTAAAGACAGGAAAGTTTATGCTCTTCCGAAAGAACCAACAGGTTAGTGCCACGAGAAAAATGATGTCTTAACTATTTACATTGTCATTTTTCTCACAATTTATAGATTCCATTTTCACATAAACAAAGTCTAAAACCACGTTGTGCCTTTGCTGACATACGCTTTCACATTTAGTACATTCGTTTCATATATGTGAAACGTTCGAATGAGTGGTCACATCTTTTGCAAGTTTTCGTATATGACTGTGCGTAGTATACATAGATGCAAAAGACTTTCAAATGAAGCAACAGCAAATTACTGTAGAGTGTCACTTAATTTAATAATTTAAACATACACACAAACACACATGAAACATTACTGTTGCAGAAACTGTCTCCTAGCTGCTGTTAAATACCTCATTATGTCCAGGAATGTTCCTGTGAGGAAGCAAACATCGTCTGTGAAGACAGGGGGTTAAATTCAGTGCCACAAATTGTCAGTAACAACACGGAAGGTCTGACTGTTCTATATTTAGACGTAAGTATTCTTAGGTATGATAAAATACAACTCTACGGGTTTTGTTGAAGGCCTATGCTCCTTGTAGACCAGAATTTTATTGATTGATTTGTTCTGGTCAGATTATAAAATAATAATAATAATAATAATAGCTATTGTGACAGTGCGAAGACGATGTGTGAAGGAGAATAAGAATTCGTGTGTAATGTTGTCGTCACTCTCTCTGGCCTACTTTCACACACGTTCCGCAGTCACAGAAAAACTCTCTTGATGACAGGGGTCCCACTTTCATTAATGAAACCCTATCAGGTAGCACATGAATCATACAGAAAACAATGTTGTCCACAAGTTTACTTTGAAAGCAATTCTTAAGCAACACCGTATAACCAAGCTATTTGGGTATTCTCTACGTAACACCATATAACCCAGCACAGACTGCTGGACTCTCTGAAATAAAATGAAACAAAATAAACTAGCATCGTACTAATGGACAAACATCATCTACGTAATAATACATACATATGTGTGAAAACTTGCAAGTATATACGCTTATATGTCCATGTGTGTGTATGTGTATGTGTTGTGTGTGTGTGATGTTTGTGTGGTGTTTGTGTGGTGTTTGTATGTATGTGTAATCAATAATAAACATATCTCCGTCAACAATAATGCCTTCATACTCATACTAAATACAAAGTACATCATCACGCGAGAGAAAACTTAAATGAAACACTTCTGCCTATGATGAAATATTAAACACAACTCACTGGTCTAAATAATCACATTTGATCAGTATCTTAGAGGCCTAGCTGCTCTAAAGAACAAGCAGATATAAATATGTATATACTCTATTATTACAGCTCTATACTAAATGTAATATTCATAGCCTACTCACGGAGCTAGAGGGTACGCTAATCTTTCTCTCACAAAAATCACTGATGTAAAATTAACAACACTTACGGCTCACAAGAATGCAATATAACCATTACTTAACACTACACAAATGATAATAATAATGGTAATAAGTATACACTTGTATACAGCGCAATGCGACACAAAAATTCCTCTTATAAATTCACTTAGTACTTTACACATTTAACACACAGTCTCACAGTTGAAAATAGCGATGAGATAGATACACGTGAAATTACACTAAACAACTCATACATCGCAAATCAGCTTGTATCAAACTATAGATTGACAAACGCTACAAAGCTTTAACTTCTAAACCTGAAACGTCTAACATTACTAAATCTAAAGTATTATAAAAATGTACTCATTTGCAAGCATACCTCTATGTCGTCAGTTCTCTTAGCACAGACGCAACATTTGCGTATCAAATTCTCTACCTCACTGGTGTATCGTATCGAGGATGCATACCGCACATGAAGACGATCTGGCTTCTTTTCAGCTCTGACTGAAACCTGTCGTTGTTGTTGTTGTGTTGTTGTTTTGGAGATGTGATGAGTGCAGAGCGGGCACTTAACAGCTGACCGTTATTGCCTCTTCTCTTTCCATCTTGGTCTACCCTGTTCAACCTGAAATTTGGTTATAATTGGGGTATTTAGTATCATTTTATTTTCTAATTTTGTATTCAATTTAAATAACCATTGTCTTTAGCAGTTGCTGATTTTAATTTATATTAGTATTTGTCCATTTTATTTTCTCTTTTGTATTGTTTATTGATATATATTGTCCTTTACACTTGGTTTTAATTTGTATTAGTATTTATTCTTTTTGAGTTGTTTTTTGTTTTTGTTTTAATACCCCGTTGTCTTTCCTTGTCCTATGAGTAGTTAGTAAGTTTGTTTGTTTTTTTGTTTTGTTTTTTTAACTTTGTGTTTTTTTATTTAATGATTTGTTATTTCTTGTTGCTAAATTTCTATTTAGTTTAATGTCTTTTCTGAAGTACTACCCTTATATGTTTTCCTTTGTTTTATGTATATGTCTTTTACGTTTTGATTGGGCATCTCTTGGTGCATCTATACTTAAATCCTTTTCACCTGTCATGTCTATATTGTAATTTATATAGTAAGCTTTTAATTCAAGCCTTTGCTGTTGTGGTGAAGTGGGATGTTATAAATATTTATAGGGGACTTAGTGTACTGACTGAGATCAGCTGTGAAGGTATCTATATCTAATAAGAGTAGTGTATTATAGATAACCTTACTTGCTGCCACATATGTATACCTCAGTCAGAATTATTCTGGAATAGTTTGATGACTACGTTATATGTCTAGGGTATGTGTATGATGAAGTGTAAGTCATAACAACAACAGACAGATAAACAATTTAATTTATTCCACCACACTTGACAACACTGTGACACTCACATACATAAAACACTCTACGAGGATATCTTAAAGGAGTCACTGATAACTTTTCAAATAACAATATGTATTCAGTGCTGTCATGAATGTATATGTGTCCTGATTCAAATACAAAGGGAACCAGGAATCACAATCAATTTTAATTACAAGTTATAAGTACAGAATTTATTAATATGAATCTTGTAGTGACATATATTATTAATAGTATCCTATGTGTGTCAGTTGTGTAGTAGTAATATGAGGTAATACTGGTTTTGTTTTGTTCAAGCTCTGTTGGTATTTGTCATCATGACTTCAATAGTTTGTTTCTATTGGAACTAGTATTGGAGATGTTCTCAGTTCCTGGTATTAAAACAATTAAATTCCCCTCTTAATTTTATTTTACAATGTCATTTTAAGATGGGGGTACATAATGTTGAGCTCCATGGCCACACTCTCTTATCTTTCGTGATGACTGCAGTAAAAGACTCCTCTGCTCGATTACTTTAATGAGTTCTGGAGCCACCCCACTGGTTGCTATATGGACCAAGGAGTATGCTGTCCACCTCTGGCTTCAGCAAAGCTCTGACCAGGTGCTGCTCAATAACTTTAAGACCACGGTCCCTGAAACAAGAAGGTTGTACCTTCTACGTCAGAACTAATTTATACTCCATTTCTACACTGAGCACAATACATCACAAACATTGAGTTCAGAGCGTTAGGCCAACTGTCAGCTTCATCTGAAATACTTTATACCAGTATTTCCCTCTCTAATGGTTACTACGCCTCTGCAATTCCAGCATTATTTCTTTCTAGTTAATAATCTAGGTGTCAGTGTATGTTAAGTCCCATCTGTCGAGGGGTGTGTGGTTATTTTATTTCGTGCTTATTCATGCCTTTTGCGTTTGCACGACTGTTTATGTGTATCCAATATTGGTAGTAATGTAATGTCCAGGGTTCTCTCTTTACGTGCCTGGCGAATAAACATTAACTCTTAGTATTAACTTACTTTGTGCACACATCTCTTTCTCCAATGAAAGTAATAATAACTGAATGACGGTTTGTAACTTTATTACACATGACGACGAACTTCACATTAGACCCATTGATGTGGTCAGGCAATAAGAACATAATCCAGATTAATAATAATAATAAAAGTCACTCAGTTGCATGAACAATTATGAATGTTAAATATGCCATACATTATAATACTTCCATGTAAAAACAGGAATATACATTAGGGCTTTCCACACATGCCCAAACACACATCTGTGCCGCCTAACGGCTGGTCACTCAATCGCCTCTCCTCGCTGCTAAACTCTCTCTCGTTTTTTTACCTGCCTTGTTAGCAAAACTTCCCCAGCCAGTCTCATCACGTGACATAGAGTGGCTATTTGGGTGAAGTGGCAAACTCGGCGTTAAAATTAATGCATTTTCTACTCCCAACATTGCCCCCCTGTTCCCGAGCGGAAACCAAGGGTTTTCGCTTGAGAACAGTGGATAGTTAGCCCAAGAACTATTAATCTATTAGAAAAGAAAAATCCTACTGTTCAGAATAATATATATGAAGTATTAATTGTAGTGCGAAATGACATGAAAACAGATATATGTAAACAGTTTAGACAAAATGTAATCCAATCTTTCAAAAAATGCAATTAAAGTCGTAACATGAATGTTTCAATAGTATATCACCTGAAAAACAAAACAAGATCAGACAATGTCAACATCTGGCACAAACAATTTCACTTTCCAGTTACATTCCTTGACAATAAGTCTGCCAGAAAGTTTTCTGATCCCTTGATGGGGATAATTGTATATCTATATTCTTGGATAAGCAAGAACCATCTGTGTAATCTACTGTTTGTTGTAGTTTTTTGATTTAGGGATGTTAGTGGACGGTGATCCGTCTGGAGGTAGAAGTGTGCGCCAAGTAAATAGCGTGATAACTTGCCCATACACCAAATGATGGACAAGAGTTCTCTTTCACTGGTGGAATACCGAGTTTCTGCTGGTAGCAACTTTCTGCTTACATACAAGCATGGATGTGGAGTATCATTGAACCATTGCAACAGGCAACCACCAATGCCAGTCTGAGAAGCATCAGTCCTCAGAAGAAATGGCATAGTGATATTAGGTAACATCAAAATAGGTGCCTTGGAAAATACAGTTTTAATTTTGTTCAAAGCTCCACTGCAAGTATCGGACCAAACAATTTTATTAGGAGCTCCCTTTTTAGTCAAAGATGACAGGACAGAAGAAATAGATGAAAAGTTCGGAATGAACTTGTGATAGAAGTTAATGAGTCCTAACATGCTCCTAACCTGTTTCTTTGTCCGAGGGATATCTAATTCTAATATGCGTTTGACAGTCTGCTCATCAGGGTATAACATGTGGTTACCAACACGGTGACCAAGAAATGAAATTTCTCGACAACCAATCTGAACCTTTGAAGGTCTAACTGTCAAACCATGCTTTCTGAGTAGCATTAATAAAGATTTTAATCCTGTGATATGTTCTTGCCAAGAACTATGGAATAAACAGATGTCGTCTATGTATGTGATGACATCAGATCTATCTCCTAAGAGTCTCCGCATCATGCGCACAAAAGTCGCGGGAGCATTGACAAGGCCAAAACACATATAGTTCCATTGGAATAAACCATATGGAGTCATAAATGCAGTTAGAGGTTTGGCTTTATCAGTTAAAGGGATCTGCCAATATCCCTTGGAAAGATCTAGTTTGCTAAAGTATGTAGCCTGGGATAGTTGTGATAAGAGATCCTCCAAAACAGGCATAGGCTCGGCATCTGTGAGAGTGACACTGTTAAGACGTCTAAAATCAATGCAGATGCGAAGAGATTTGTCCTTCTTTCTAACTAGAACCATAGGAAAAGAATAGGATGATTCAGAAGGAGAAATGATGCCCATGCGTAGCATATCCTTAAGTTCACTATCCACCTGAGATCTGTAGTGTAAGGGTATAGTATACGGTCTGAGTTTGATAGGGTGATCATCAGTCAATGTAATATCATGAGAGATAACATCAGTGCGACCTGGAAGTTCAGTCAGCACATCAGAGAAAGATTCTAAAACAGCAAGAGCCTGTTCTCGATAACTAGAATCTAAATCACCTGATACAGTTACATCTCTCCAAGATTCGGAAGATGTTAAAGGCAGCAGAGGAAAATTAAAAGAAATATCGCTCGCTGTAGAATCATCAGATTCCACAACAGCTGACAAAGTCTGTCGAACTGGTTCATCAGAAATACTGTCCAAGATAGGTTCTAACTCTGCAGGGCGCTCCACATACAATTTTAACATATTGATGTGAAATGTTTTAACTTTGCCCCTTATGTCAATGGCATAATCTACATCAGTTTTCTTCTCAACCACCTTAAAAGGGCCCTGCCAGGAAATTAGCAGTTTATTTTCCTTGGTTGGAAGAAGTAGCCATACTTGTTCTCCTGGTAGGAACGAACGTAATTTTCGAGATTGGTTGCAGCGCACTCTCGACCTCTGTGAAGCATTACGTATCATACCTGATGCATAAGTACATGCATCTACAAGGCGTTGTCTGAGATCAATGACCAGTTCATAGCTGGTGCGGACAGTAACATCCTCCACTGATCCCAACAACAAATCCTTGAGTATGTGCATAGGACCTCTAGGGTTGGCACCATATACCAACTCAAATGGCGAAAAGCCAGTGCTCTCATGGGGCACTTCTCTGTAAGCAAATAAGACTGCTGGTAACATTCGGTCCCAGTCACGAGGACATGTCTCGGTGACTTTGCCTAACAACTGCTTCAACGAGCCATTGAAACGCTCGCAAACGCCATTGCTTTCCGGATGGTATGGGCTTGTGAACGAATGCTTAATTGCTAACATGTTCTCAATATCTTTCATCATTTGAGACATAAATTGAGTACCACGATCTGATAAGATTTCATCAGGAAATCCTATGCGACAAAAAATAACAAATAAAGCATCAGAGACAGCTGCTGAGGTGATAGTCTTCAATGGTATGGCCTCCGGCCAACGTGTACATAAGTCTATACACGTTAGGATATATCGATATCCTCTATCTGACATGACTGACATAGGACCAACTATGTCAATTGCAATCTTGGTGAAAGGCCGTAATGGCACATCAGTGACTTGTAAGGGTGCAGCGTGGTGCTTGCCCCTACGTGCTACCTTTTGACAAGTTGTACATGACCTGCAGTATAGCTTTACATCTTTGTTAACACAGGGCCAATAAAAATTTGAGGTGACACGAAACAGAGTACGCTTAATCCCCATATGACCAGCTAAAAGCGAGTCATGGGCAGTATTCAATACAATAGGTCTAAAACTCTTTGGAATAACTACCTGTCTCCTGACTAAAACATAGTTGTCAAAGCATCTAGTCAGTACTGAGTTCTTAAATTCAAACCAGTAACGTGAAGTTTTTGTCTTCTTCACATGCTTGCTCTCTGCTAGAGCAAACAATGGTTGCAAAGCAACATCTTCGCGCTGTTTGGTCGCGAACGACTGGGGGGAAACATTATGAACATTCTGAAGAGATGCTCTCTCACTAAATGGTATAGCTGGCTCTGCCTTGGATTCAGCGGCATGCTGGGCCCTAGTGACCACAGCGTTAGCCAACATTGGGTGAGATTCAACCCATTTATGTATCTCCTCTGGGGAGCAATCCTTAATACCTGGTATATTACCAAGGATAATGTCTGATACTGGTTCCTCAAGGACACATGCCCTTACCTTACCTGTAAAGAAGGGTGTGGCAATATCTATTTCTGCCACTGGGTAACACTCTATACTCCCACCAAATGTTATGCACTTCACTGTTTTACCAGTAAAGGCAGATTCATCAATTAGCGATCTACGGACTCCGACAGTGGTACAGCCAGAATCACGAAGGACACTTACATGTCTGTTATACAGAAAACCAGTATATAATGTGAGGCGTCCCACGTTCTCACAAGATGACATAGCAGGTAGAGCATGCCCGCAAATTAATCTGGGTTGTGAACCAGGTTGGAATAAAGATTTGCATCCATAACAATTTTCATCATTAAGTGAGCTAACAATACATGCATTGGCATGGTCGGCTCCCTTCTCATCATTCTTCTTTGCAGTTACACATGCATTACCCTTCTCATGATTGCTATTGTCATTATGCCCACAGTGTTTGTTAGTGCTGTTTCCATAATATTTCTTATAAGGTCTATTCCTAGCACATGACCAACATCTGCCACTATTCCTATTACCACTGTAGGATGCATTGTCTTGTGTGGGTCTATGATCCATCCGTTTGTGATGCATTTCCTCATTACGGCTAGAATTCTGCCGCCACTGACCTTGGTTTGAATAACCATAGTCTCGCCTCTGTGGGAAGTTAGATGGTGACCTCTGCCTTGGGAAGTTATATTTTCCTCGGTAGTTGGATCTATAGCTTTGCCTTACTCTGCTGTCCACACTCTGTGATCGAGGTCTATGACCACCATCTCTAAAGTCATGACGAGCCACACATACTGGGAGTGCGTCCTTTATAGTTGGTTTGTGAACCTCTTTATCTGGGTGAGCTGTCATATATTGTCTCCCAAGTATCTCCATTGCCTCAAGGTCTTTCGGTTTTCTTTCTTGAAAAAATGAGGCAAGATCGGTGCTACATGCCGACAACACCTTGTCACGTAACATTAGATCAAGTAAGCCAGTGAAGGTCTTATCAATTCCGGACAATTCTATCCATCTTTTAGAATATAATTTTATTAATGAGATAAATTCTCCAAAGTCAGCTTTCCTGCTAGGCAGACAGGAATGAAATTTATCACGGAATCCTGCTTCTGTAAGCTGAAATTTACGTAGCAATGTCTCCTTGACAACATCGTAGTCTTCTCTACTACCGCTGTCCAGAGCAAAATAAGCCTGTAGAGCGTCCGCTGTTAAAAAATCGCATAATGTTGCACTCCATTGACCCTTGGGGATCTTCAACGCGCTGACCTTGAGCTCAAAACGTTGTAAGAAACTATCGACGCAGTCGATTTGTTGGTTGAAATTAGGCAATCGTATCCGGTTTGTGGTCACAGGTGTACTAGATGATGTGTTTGGAGCGTCCAACTCCACTTTTCTTAGGGCGACAGCAACATCTATATCTTTCTGAATACGCAATTTCTCTATCTCCAAATCAGTTGCTTTCTGAGCAGTTGCAGCAGCTAATCTTAATTTTTCTTTCTCAGCGTCAATCTTTAGTTTTTCTTGCTCAGCGTCAATCTTTAGTTTTTCTTGCTCAGCGTCAATCTTTAGTTTTTCTTGCTCAGCGTCAATCTTTAGTTTTTCTTGCTCAGCGTCAATCTTTAGTTTTTCTTGCTCAGCGTTAATCTTTAGTTTTTCTAGCGCAAGAGCTTGTGCAAGATCTTTTTCTTTCTCTTCATGTTCTAACTGAAGACGTTTTAATTCACGTTCATTCTGTCTTTCAATTCTTGCATTATAGCTGTCAAATTGTGCAGTAGCAAATGCCTCTAGTTCCGCTCCTGATTTATTAAATTTAATCCCAATTTCTATAAAGTCCTGAAACGAAGACATGGTTTTCTCCCATAAACTACTTTCTGTTCAAAATATAGTGATATTTATAATGATGAACAATACAAAACTCAATACCTATGTAAGTCGTACAAACCCACCAAGGACATAATTAGAATGTGTTAAATTATGGTGATATTGTTAATGAACACTGCAGTGCTCAATACATGTTATAATAAAAGAAAAAAAAATATGCAAAATTATGCCATGTATATCAATGGGTCCAGACAAATGTACAATGAAAAGATGAAGGCAATGATGTCAATGACAATGATGATGATGATGGTATATTTTCAAATACAACACACACAAAAACAAATAAAAATTAACTAAAATAAGACAACAAAAACAATATTCTATATTAACATGTAAAAAAAAATAATAATTGTTAGACACTACAAATAATTCACAAGTAAAACGAAACAACCGTCACAATAACAACTAAGGAGAAGAAGGTATAGAAAACACTATTACAACAACTGACAATGTGAGACATATATACGAAACAATAACAAAACGTGATACCTAACGCCACATCTAATTACAAATTAAATGTTCGCAATGCAAAAAAGGACTGTCAGTATGAATGCGTCAAAGCGCTAAAATTCCTTAAATGCAAACCTCACATAAACCTATAGAAAATCACCTTTCATCATACTTCCGAAGATGAATGAAAAAAAAATGATACCTAAAAAAAAAAAAAAATTGGCAACACTGAACATATAGAATAGAAAAAAAAAAGAAAAATAGCAAAGATGGAGCACGCTATGAACGCACAAGAGGCTTTAAAGAAGCTTTTAAAATGCATCTAAACGTATCGTAAAATGCAGACTAAAGTGTTTTGGTCTGAACACGGCGTAATTTAGTTTACACTGTCTCGCTTGAATCAGGAACACTAAGCCAAAATAGAAACTATAGTTCTGAAAACTTGTTTTATAATATGTCGTCTGGTCGAACTATTTTATTTATTTCTTAATAATAAGGTCGGAAAAGTTTCTTTTATAGATTTATAAATGTTAGTACACGTATGGTCCCTGAAAGCCTTCAATGTTTTTGGAAAAATAGGTACTTCGTTTGTCTTTAAAATATTCCATCAACAGAAATCGATAACAGCATGTTTGTTGACCTAAATTCCTGCTGCCGTTAAAGGTCACGGGGCGTGGCTAATTTGCCGCAGTGCGTCGAACAGTTTCGCTTTGTACGGGAACTTTATTTGCGCGATGGCTGGTTTCACCGCAGTTTTTGCAAAAGGGTACGTTTGCAAGAAAGTTCATTAACACGAACAAAAAGTCATTGTTAAACAGCAAAGTTCTTCAAAATAGCTTTAAACACGTTGCATTAAAAGTGCATCTGAACTCCTGTTTCATGTTCAGTCATATTATAGTTCAATTGATGCAAATGCATTTTAGATAAACTTGGTGCACATAATTAATTCAGGCATTAAACATCGCTAGGCACAGGCTTGGCTTCCCATCTGTTAAGACCCATCTGTCGAGGGGTGTGTGGTTATTTTATTTCGTGCTTATTCATGCCTTTTGCGTTTGCACGACTGTTTATGTGTATCCAATATTGGTAGTAATGTAATGTCCAGGGTTCTCTCTTTACGTGCCTGGCGAATAAACATTAACTCTTAGTATTAACTTACTTTGTGCACACATCTCTTTCTCCAATGAAAGTAATAATAACTGAATGACGGTTTGTAACTTTATTACACATGACGACGAACTTCACATTAGACCCATTGATGTGGTCAGGCAATAAGAACATAATCCAGATTAATAATAATAATAAAAGTCACTCAGTTGCATGAACAATTATGAATGTTAAATATGCCATACATTATAATACTTCCATGTAAAAACAGGAATATACATTAGGGCTTTCCACACATGCCCAAACACACATCTGTGCCGCCTAACGGCTGGTCACTCAATCGCCTCTCCTCGCTGCTAAACTCTCTCTCGTTTTTTTACCTGCCTTGTTAGCAAAACTTCCCCAGCCAATCTCATCACGTGACATAGAGTGGCTATTTGGGTGAAGTGGCAAACTCGGCGTTAAAATTAATGCATTTTCTACTCCCAACAGTGTACTGTTTGGCCATTCCATGCAGTTTTACTTTCCTCCGACACCTTCTGTTCAGGCTGGAGCACTATAGGCTTTACATCATGTTCGCTACTGAACCACACATATATACAGACATAAATTATCAATTTACATTCAATTTTCATTAAAAGATATTGAATATTTCAAGCTTACCACAATTCATGGAAATAATAATAAACAGTTTCGTTGACTGGCAATGAATATAGCACAACTCCGATCTGCCGATGTCCCAGGCTTTATTTTATAAAAAATATACACTGGTGCTCAACGTACTGTTTCTTAGTAGGTTTATTACAAGATGTGGCAATGAACAGACGCTCTAAATTGTGTATATTCGCAGCTCTACCCAATCACACCACGTCTACACATCTTTTCAAAAAAGTACCCCTTTCTCACGTTTCCCCTGACAACACAAGATAGTATTTATAGTCCGACCAATCGTGTTTAGTCTTTCATTTGTTGCGCTCCAATCACATAGGAGTTAACATGGTAGGCTATTTCCGTAACGTAATGTTTTTTCAAACACGTTATAAAAAAATTTTATGAGCAGAAATGATTTCATGCTGTCAGGCACCCCCACTATTTTATTTTGGCCATAACTTGGTAATTCCTAGACTATTTGCGTAACGTTTTACATATTCTTTGTCAGCAAACCCTAAGGAACCCAAATATACGAATTTAAGGGAGCTAGGTGGCTGCGTTCAAAATGTGCATTTTCTACCACCTCCTGTTCACTTCAATCCCCATGTGGTGTCTGGGTACTGTCATGTTTTCAAACGTAAACCCATCTAATGTCATCTTTCCCAATAAGCGTTTTTCAGGATTTTAAAACCTAACTCTGGTATGGGTAGTGAATTTTATCACTGTCGATTTGAAATAAAGTTAGTGCATGTGGCCTTACACGCGTGATGGCAGCAATTGTGTATCGCGCGACGCGTGTTTAGTGTTGCACGTGTCCCTGCTTTCTGCCTCTCCCTTCTCTCTATCCTTTAGTCCATCTGTCTTTTAGTTACGCCGTGTATAAAATGGAATGAATGAAATATTAAATTTAGGTCATTGATCAGCTTGCGTATCTCAAGGTTTTTCCAAGAAATACAGTACACGTTTCATTGAAGAAAGCGGGTAATAATACAGTAGGCTTTTACTATCAACGTGAAAGCGTTACAATTTGCCGACGAAGTAGAAAACAAGGGGGATTTCGAGTACAGTCATTGTGACAGCACTGTTCTTTACCATTCTTCTTTCCTTTTATTAAATTTATTTGTTAGGCTTTGCATTTACGTTTTAATTTATATATGGGATTAGAATAATTCACGACATCTCCCCTCTTAAAACAGACATTATATGTCAGTCCTTTATTCTATATACACATAGAGAAATTTATTATTATTTCTGGGGTTTACGGTGATTCTCATCACACGGATGGCGGCTTAAAAAATCCGCTCCCAAATTTGTTTTTCCAGATATATACTCAATGCTAAAATTATATGGAGCCAAAAGCAAGGACCATCGGAGTAACCTAGAGTTCTCATGCCTAGCCTGTGCTAGAAACGATAAAGGTTTGTGATCCGTTTGCAACTTAAATGCCTTCCCATACAGATAAATATTGAATTTCTTTATTGCCCATATTACTGCAAGACATTCTTTTTCGCTAGTTGAGTAGTTGATTTCAGCTTTATTCAACTTTCTGCTAGCATATGCCACTGGGCTTAATTCCCCATCCAATGCATCTGATTTCTGTAGTAGAGTTGCACCTAACCCAATA
Organism: Oreohelix idahoensis; assembly: GCA_024509875.1. Classification (NCBI taxonomy): domain Eukaryota; kingdom Metazoa; phylum Mollusca; class Gastropoda; order Stylommatophora; family Oreohelicidae; genus Oreohelix; species Oreohelix idahoensis. Next base: position 213,753 of record JAMPIV010017640.1, read on the forward strand.
TTACTGGCATCCGTCCTTACTATGAATTCTTGACTTAAGTCAGGTAATTTCAAAATAGGTTTACTTGTGAGCTTTTCCTTCAATTCTTGGTAAGCCATTTCACATTGTGGTGTCCATGTAATGCGATCTGGATGTCCTTTACGTGTCAAATCAGTTAACGGTGCACATATGGAATTAAAGTTTTTGATATACTTCTGGTAGAAACCACATAATGAGACAAAGGATCTCACGTCCTTCTTGGTTTGTGGTCTCGGGGCTTTCTTTAGTTTCTCTAAATTCTTTGGGTCAGGGGTCATGTTTCCCTGATAAACTGTGTGTCCCAAAAATTCCAATTCTTTACATCCAACGCAACATTTGGTTGGTCGGGCTGTTAAATTTGCTTCCCTAAGTCGATCAAACAGCATCTTCAGAGAGTCAATGTGTTCCTCAAATGTTTCTGTTGCTATAAGGATATCATCCATGAAATTTGTTATACATGGATTATTCAGAGGGTCCAATAATTTTCTCATCATTCTAGAGAAGACACTAGGCGCATTCTTCAATCCAAATGGCAATCTATTAAACTCATAGTGTCCTTCTGAGGTTACTAAAAGCTAGGTATGGTCTAACCTCAGGCTTTACTGGAATCTGATAGTATCCTTTACTCAGATCCACTTTTAAGAAATATTTAGCTTTATTTAGTCTGGCAAACAGCTGATTTGTATCCGGCAATGGATCCACCTGTCCTTCTGTAATAGCATTCAGTCTCCTGTAATCTATACAGAGTCTATGTTCTCCAGAGGGCTTCCTTAAGAGTACAACACCGGAACTATACGAAGATTCACTGTGCGAAATAATTCCTTCCTTCAACAGATAGTCTATCTCTTCCTTCAAAGCTTTCTCCTTAGCAAACGGAATCGAATATGGTTTCATACAGACAGGTGTGGGGTCTATCAGTTTCATATCATATTCCAATAGGTTTGTATGCCCTGGTCGGTCTGTTAACACCTCTGCATGATTATTTAGAACCTGTTGCACTCTCTCTTTCTGAGTTTTCGTTAAATGTGTACTGATTTTCACCTGTGCTGCTGTCTCACAGGGGTGTAATGGATATTCAAATGATGAAAGTGGTTCCTTTTTCATCTCCATGGCGATGGACAAGGTCAACAAGTGTGTCTCTTCCTGATGTTCTCTTTCCAAATATTTCTTCAGGAGATTCACATGATAGATTTTTTCTTTCCCCTTCTTATCTATCTTATAATTTGTTCTAGACACCTTCTCTAGAACTGTATATGGACCCTGCCATCCAATTTGTCACTTATTCTGACTCCCGGGCAAAAGAAGCAGTACCTTCTCTCCCACAGCCAAATTCTGTCTTTCGCCTTCCTGTTATAATAGGCAGCATGTTTCTTCCTGGCTTGTTTCAAATTTTCATTGGCAAGTTTCCAGCCAGTTTTTAACCGAGTGGTCAGCTCATTCACATATTGGTATGAAGATGTAGTGTTTTCCTCTGCCTTTTCATCAGTCCACGTTCTTAACAAAGCTACATATGGACCTTTAATTGTGTGGACCTATTTGTCCATGCACCGGTATGGTCTCTTCCACTCGAAGCTTTATAGTGATGATTTTTCTTCCCAGAATTTTCATTCACAAAACGACCGCTACCAATTTTTCTTTTGGGGCTTTCTCCCCACTTAAAATTCTTGATGAGAGATTTCCTCTCTACATCCTCTTCCTCCAGTTTGTTTAAGTCCGATTGAGGGATTGTCGGCTTATCCTGGGGTAAGACATCTTTTTGCACTCTCCGCATAGTGGCCATTGTAAAACAGTTAAGTGAAGCTTGTCCGTGAAAAGGGGCTTCCCATTCCATTTGGTCCACTTTATCAAATCTATTTTTCTTTTTATTATCAGGCCTAATTTTGCCCCGTGGCGTGTCCAGGTCCTGATCAATGTTCCCACTTGTGGGTGTTCCCTCATGTGCTATGCTACACCTTTCTACAAAATTCTCAATGTCCCATCTTGCTTTGGGCCAATAATAATTGTGAGCCACCTTTTGAATGATGGTACCTATCTTCTCATGGTCCCCATCTGGTTTCACATGTAGGCTCCTTATTAAGTCTGCCCTATATCTTTTAGGAAGTACCAGCTGTCCCTGACCTTTGGATCTAGCTCCAGTCTTCCTATACATCAACTTGTTTTTCATGTAAAAATCTCCCTTGCCTGGAGTTGTATGACAAGTTGACAATTTCCTGAAACAAGGCTTGAGTGTTTTATCCCCAGCCTGTGCCTTCCTCATCTCTTCTGGAGTGGTATCTAACATAATATCCTCCTCCTGTCTTGAGGTCGACCTGACCTGAAGGGTGGCCATATACACAGGTTTCCTTCTGCAACGGTCAGTGTCATGATTGTCCATCTGACAATTTTTACACCACCTTTTTCCTTGGTTGAAAGATTTTCTTTCATCATATTTCCTTTCATCGAATTGTGGGGTTTTATTTTTATTTTCATACCGTGGCCTATCAAATTGGTGCTTACCTTTGTTTTGATCCCTAGGATCAAATTTATTAAAGTTCTGTGGTGCCCTAAAGTCATCCACTTGTTTCTTTTTATTACCTGTTACCTCTGCTTGAGCTGCTTGATACCTTTCAGCAACATTTAGCAACTCACCCAGCCTCTCTGCACCTTGTTCCATGAGAAACTTTCTCAGGTCTGGAGCCATGGACTCTCTTAATTGCTCTATAAGGACCATTTCCTTAAGATCTTGGGTTTTCCCCAGAGAAGTCCATTTCTCCAAGTATGTCTCTATTCGTGCAGAGAACTGGTGATAGGTTTCACCTGACAGTAGTTTAGCATTCCTAAATTTTTTCCTATAAAATTCTGCATTCTTTTCATATCTTAACAAAAGAGCCTGCTTTAGCATGTCATAATTTTCCTGATCACCTCTGCTCATTTTTGCAAAAACTTCATAAGCTGCCCCACGAAGTCCCTGAGATAACTTTAAGCTCCACCTTTCTCTCTCTAACCCATATGTGGTAGCTAATAGTTCATACCTATTTAGATAGCTCTCTATATCATCGTCTTTCTCAACAAAATGATCTAAATGAAAATTCATAGCTGAGGTTGAGGCTCCATGGCTAGCAGTAGCATCAGAGGCAAAGGGACTGGCACCATTTTCAGGAGCATGGCCTTGAAACTCAAACTCCCTTAGTCGTAACTCATGTTCCCTTTGTAATCTCTTCTCCTCCTTTTCTGCTTCCCTCTCTGCAGCTAATCTCTTGTCTTCTCTTTCTGCAGTCAATCTTCTTTCTTCTGCTTCCCTTTCTGCAGCCAATCTTTTGTCTTCTCTTTCTGCCTCCAATTTCTTAGCCTCAGCCTCAATCTGCAACCTCTTAATCTCTTTTTCAGCTTCTATTCTCTTATCTTCGGCCAATCTTTCAGATTCTAATTTTCTTTCGGCCTCTTTTTCTAATCTTCTTTCTTCCCGTTCAATATATTTGTCACATTCAGCAGTGACATAAGAAATCATAATTTGCCCGTCCATTCCTAACTCTTTCGCAGTCTGTACAGCAGCAGATCGAAATTTTGCCAGGTCGGCCATTGTCTAACAGATAAATGTCTAAACAATTTTATCTATGACTAATTAACTCAAGACAACACAGGCACTGTGAGCTCAACCTTATTTATTTTCACCCAAGGATACCTTTTAATTCTTATTATTCCCTGAAGTGAATTACCCCCAATATTTGTAATAGGGAAAGATTCAAAATCCCAAGAGCGAGACCCCAATATATGTGGTAAAGTGGGATGTTATAAATATTTATAGGGGACTTAGTGTACTGACTGAGATCAGCTGTGAAGGTATCTATATCTATTAAGAGTAGTGTATTATAGATAACCTTACTTGCTGCCACATATGTATACCTCAGTCAGAATTATTCTGGAATAGTGTGATGACTACGTTATATGTCTAGGGTATGTGTATGATGAAGTGTAAGTCATAACAACAACAGACAGATAAACAATTTAATTTATTCCACCACACTTGACAACACTGTGACACTCACATACATATAACACTCTAAGAGGATATCTTAAAGGAGTCACTGATAACTTTTCAAATAACAATATGTATTCAGTGCTGTCATGAATGTATATGTGTCCTGATTCAAATACAAAGGGAACCAGGAATCACAATCAATTTTAATTACAAGTTATATGTACAGAATTTATTAATATGATTCTTGTAGTGACATATATTATTAATGGTATCCTATGTGTGTCAGTTGTGTAGTGGTAATATGAGGTAATACTGGTTTTGTTTTGTTCAAGCTCTGTTGGTATTTGTCATCATGACTTCAATAGTTTGTTTCTATTGGAACTAGTATTGGAGATGTTCTCAGTTCCTGGTATTAAAACAATTAAATTTCCCTCTTAATTTTAGTTTATAATGTCATTTTAAGATGGGGGTACATAATGTTGAGCTCCATGGCCACACTCTCTTATCTTGCGTGATGACTGCAGTAAAAGACTCCTCTGCTCGATTACTTTAATGAGTTCTGGAGCCACCCCACTGGTTGCTATATGGACCAAGGAGTATGCTGTCCACCTCTGGCTTCAGCAAAGCTCTGACCAGGTGCTGCTCAATAACTTTAAGACCACGGTCCCTGAAACAAGAAGGTTGTACCTTCTACGTCAGAACTAATTTATACTCCATTTCTACACTGAGCACAATACATCACAAACATTGAGTTCAGAGCGTTAGGCCAACTGTCAGCTTCATCTGAAATACTTTATACCAGTATTTCCCTCCCTAATGGTTACTACGCCTCTGCAATTCCAGCATTATTTCTTTCTAGTTAATAATCTAGGTGTCAGTGTACTGTTTGGCCATTCCATGCAGTTTTACTTTCCTCCGACACCTTCTGTTCAGGCTGGAGCACTATAGGCTTTACATCATGTTCGCTACTGAACCACACATATATACAGACATAAATTATCAATTTACATTCAATTTTCATTAAAAGATATTGAATATTTCAAGCTTACCACAATTCATGGAAATAATAATAAACAGTTTCGTTGACTGGCAATGAATATAGCACAACTCCGATCTGCCGATGTCCCAGGCTTTATTTTATAAAAAAATATACACTGGTGCTCAACGCACTGCTTCTTAGTAGGTTTATTACAAGATGTGGCAATGAACAGACGCTCTGAATTGTGTATATTCGCAGCTCTACCCAATCACACCACGTCTACACATCTTTTCAAAAAAGTACCCCTTTCTCACGTTTCCCCTGACAACACAAGATAGTATTTATAGTCCGACCAATCGTGTTTAGTCTTTCATTTGTTGCGCTCCAATCACATAGGAGTTAACATGGTAGGCTATTTCCGTAACGTAATGTTTTTTCAAACACGTTATAAAAAAATTTTATGAGCAGAAATGATTTCATGCTGTCAGGCACCCCCACTATTTTATTTTGGCCATAACTTGGTAATTCCTAGACTATTTGCGTAACGTTTTACATATTCTTTGTCAGCAAACCCTAAGGAACCCAAATATATGAATTTAAGGGAGCTAGGTGGCTGCGTTCAAAATGTGCATTTTCTACCACCTCCTGTTCACTTCAATCCCCATGTGGTGTCTGGGTACTGTCATGTTTTCAAACGTAAACCCATCTAATGTCATCTTTCCCAATAAGCGTTTTTCAGGATTTTAAAACCTAACTCTGGTATGGGTAATGAATTTTATCACTGTCGATTTGAAATAAAGTTAGTGCATGTGGCCTTACACGCGTGATGGCAGCAATTGTGTATCGCGCGACGCGTGTTTAGTGTTGCACGTGTCCCTGCTTTCTGCCTCTCCCTTCTCTCTATCCTTTAGTCCATCTGTCTTTTAGTTACGCCGTGTATAAAATGGAATGAATGAAATATTAAATTTAGGTCATTGATCAGCTTGCGTATCTCAAGGTTTTTCCAAGAAATACAGTACACGTTTCATTGAAGAAAGCGTGCAGCGACACAGTAGGCTTTTACTATCAACGTGAAAGCGTTACAATTTGCCGACGAAGTAGAAAACAAGGGGGATTTCGAGTACAGGCATTGTGACAGCACTGTTCTTTACCATTCTTCTTTCCTTTTATTAAATTTATTTGTTAGGCTTTGCATTTACGTTTTAATTTATATATGGGGATTAGAATAATTCACGACAACCAGAAGGTTATGTTTAGCTGACTAAGTATATGGCTATGAGTGACGGATAAAAGGACAGAGTAGAATGCGCATTATATTCCATTGTGTGCAAATTTTTAAATGACTAGTGTTAATATCATGTGTCAAAACAATAGACGCCGACAATTAACTAACTAGTAATGACAGGCGATATTTGTTAAGGGCGCGTAGTCATAATTACATTATAACTGACATTGTGCGCTGATTGTTTTACCGGGTCGGAGGGGGAAAGGCTGCATGTTTAAAACTCAACCTGTACTCGCTAAGCGAAGCGCGATAAGATAGGCTAAGACACCGTGTGCTTTTTAAACTAATTAGGTGAAGGAGAGGATAAGAGATCATACCTTACACTTGATAGCATTGGATATTGTCATTTTGGTTCAATGTTTTGTTTTCTTCCTAATATAGTGCTTGATCAAAACCAGCGGCCAGCGGTATTTTTTCTATTGTGGTCCGTTTCTCAGTTACGGAAGGAGTAATAGTGTCGATTTCCTTGGCGTTCGTCATCAGTACAGGTGTGGAAAGGAATTACCAAAGGCGACAAGCTAACATTTTAACTGTAAATTTGAGGTAACTGGACTTACAAATTCCCAGATTATTTTATTCAGTTTACCGGCCGCGGTGGCAATATACATAACATTTTTCCCGACTTCTGACAGTCGTTTTCCCAAGTGGATTTTATCCAGGAGAATACTCTGTTTCATAATCGTCACTCACCCCAGAGCGAGCCGATAGGATTTATCATCATCATCTTAATTAATGGTTTTTAGCAACCAGAGTTTTCCTTAGCTATTGGAAGTACTGACTGCTGTCTACTATGAACACAAGATCGCGTTCTTCTTTTTCTCTATGAACCATTCGAGGTGACAATACATATATATCCATGAACTCAACCACCAAATTGAGCGTCCCCTTAAAAAAATTAATTATTAGTGGAGGGACTGGTGCTCAATTCGGAGGACAGAACTACTGAATCATGATTCATGTGCATGGATGTTTACGTTCAAGAGATTGTTACACCAAGTTTAGGTAAGGCGTGATTGATGTGGCCACGAATAACAGAGGGAGAGTGAATATTTTCCAGTTACGGAAACTGTGCCATCCGTTAAATTCTGTGCAAATACTGTTATATTTTACTGGATAGCTTAAGTAGGAACTTTGTTCTTTTCTTTACCGTCTATTCTATAACCTAGTGTTAATCTTTGACCTTTCGGGTTATTAACTTCTTTTGGGATCTTTTCTCAACAAGTGAGGAGGGCACTTATTGGGTTATTTTCCTATGTCTGTAAACATGATTTATTGATTTCCATATGTTTGATGTTGTAAAGTTTACGTGATAATAAACTAAATAAAACGTAATTTAGTGTGTTGGTAAGACCCATTTCCATTTACCATAGTTTCCACGTTTGTGTTTCTTGTTGTCACATAATTGTGTGTGTGTGAGTAGTAAACTTATAATTTTACTTATAGGGAGGTTTGACAGATCGTCTAACACTAAAGATAGTCGTATAGATATCCTGGACTAGAGAAACCACTCATTCCAGAGACAGATCTTCACCTTAATCTATTCACTCGTGGAATCTATTCTAACACCTTTCTTTCTCATATACCCCACCTTCTGCTCTACTCAGACGGGACCAAATATATCTCTAACCATCTAAAAATGTACGACAACCATGTATACCCTTAAAGTAAGCTTGACAGTATCCTACACATGTTTTCAAGCCTTAACGGTTCTTTTCTATACAACGCTAGTCACATCTCCAATAGAAGATTTAACCACATGAACGGGTCACACATTACCTTATCACAAAATTTAGTTTATCTAAAGCGTTATTTTAAAAGTGTTATCTATCAATTGCTGAAATAAAACATCTTACATATAGAGAATGTAGGTTACCAAAATTTGACAATCTATAAATGTGCCTCAGTTTTCAGAGTTACAGATAGAACGTATAAACGGAACAGTCTGTAAGATTTTATCTACGTGTAAAACTGTTAATGTAAATACATTTAACTGAAAACACAAATATACTTAATGACGATTATGTAATTTAAAAAAAATGTGTGCTATATTAAGAAAATCTGCGAAACCGCTAAGTGAATCTGCTAGGAGAATGTGAGCGTGCTAAATGTGACGCGCAATTCGTTGTCTAGGAAAACTAATTCTTTACGGTGAGTGGAACAAATAAGCTACAACTTTCACACAAATCAGAGACAATTGCAAGATGTAAAGTCAATTGACAATGACAATACATACGTCTGGTGTTTGGTTTAAGCAAACGTATGATAACAGAAAGATCTAACTAAGATGTTATAAAAATGACGAAACACGGAAGATGAATATTATGACATGTTGTGTGATAACATAAATGACATAGACAGTGTTCATCTGAGAGAAATTAGATGAAAATGAAATTAGTTGTTAATTAGAAAAGCCACAGACAAAAAGAAAGAAGAAATAAACAATATGTAGAGGTATAATCGCAGATGGCCACTGACTGCTTTGACAGCAGCTGCTAAGGGTCAAAGAAAAAGATGAAGATTATCACAAACACATTTACTCTCTAAATTGGATGATGATAGATAGATAGATAGATAGATAGATAGATAGATAGATAGATAGATAGATAGATAGATAGATAGATAGATAGATAGATAGATAGATAGATAGATAGATAGATAGATAGAAAGATAGATAGATAGATAGATAGAAAGATAGATAGATAGATAGATAGATAGATAGATAGATAGATAGATAGATAGATAGATAGATAGATAGATAGATAGATAGATAGATAGATAGATAGATAGATAGATAGATAGATAGATAGATAGATAGATAGATAGATAGATAGATAGATAGATAGATAGATAGATAGATAGATAGATAGATAGATAGATAGATAGATTTGACTCAACCCTCTTCACATTTATTAACAATCATATGAAAAGTGTCATGTTTCTTTCTACATGAGGTTAGCGACTAATATAATGGACAAGCGATGTTACTTCGTATTTCTCTGGTTGTGTGGGTTTTTGTATGTTCCAGGATTTGGATTCGAATGTCCATATATGGTGAGATTCTCTAAAAGTATACAGATGTATTTCTCACTATGTCAGTATATTATTCAGGTTTATCAGAAATCTACCTAAAATTACTCATGTTTTCCAGAAATCTACGTAATATTAATCAAGCTTTCTAGAAATCTACCTTATATTTATTAAGTTTTCCATAAATCTACCTTATAGTAATCAAAGTGTCCAGATATGTACCTGACATTACTCAATATTTCCAGAAATTTGCCTTAATTAAAAAATGTGTATATAAAGAAGTGACAAAATAATTTGCAACAGGTAACAGGCTATTCTCAAGAGCTGGGATACAAGGAATTCAACAATATCATTTTTCTTGTAGCTCTTGTGAAACATGGAACTGCTACTCCAACTGGTTCCGGTGTAGGAAACCCTGCACCAAACAATCACATGTTTTAGCAGTTGTGGTTTCTGTAGAAATGTGTTCTACATGAAGATGTTGCCAGCTTCACATACATTCTCATAAATGTCGACTGGTACGACATGCTTGATGGAACAGTACACTTATTCTTTATGTGTCTCAACAGAGACCCCAGGATACTGCACGCGGCCATGCATTAAACCAACATAAATAAAAGGTGTCAATATCCAGCAACTGGCGAGATTTAAACCTTTTCTGGCAGTGGCCGAAACATTTCTGACCAGCCTTGTATTAGAGGGTATAAGAACTTAGGAAGGAACGCAAAGATATTTTAACAATTACTAGACCACAGCAGATGAAGCTGAAACCCTTCTGAAGCTACAAGATTTAAACACATTGGCAGGTCACACATTGCCTTATCACAAACAGTAGTTTAGTATTTAAAGCACGGTTGGAAAAGTGTTATCTATCTATATCTGAAACAAAATGTTTTACATGTAGACAATAGTCTTTGTGAGAAGTCAACCAAATGTACGGGACTTCGCTTTTGATCCACTGTGTGGAGTGTATTTGAAAATTTAACACGGTACACAGTTTTACCAAACACAGGAAGTAATAAGAATAAATATAAAACAATCTACAACCATAGAGAATAGAAGTAGAAATGATACATTATAGGCGTATAGAATTGTCTAAATAGAATATAGAAGAAGAAATGGGTACAGAAGTACAAAGATGAGCTTTGGAGACTAAACTAAGCTGTGTTGACTGGCGTATCCAAGACGACATTGAGCTGTTAGTTGTATGAGTTTTTTGTATACATTAAAACAGAAAATGATATGGAATCAATTTTACGTATTAACGGAACAAAAGAAACACGGGCAGTTTCTGGGTTCACTTTTCATCAGTCAGTCACGAACAATCGATAAAGACAAGAAATATAGACAAATAAAAAAAAACACATACTATAGGCACTATGAACACGTAAAAGGATAAGAAAAAAAAGAGATAAGATGAGCGATACAGACAGATGAAAAAATTTAAACAACACAAGTAATGCAAGGAACAAATACAACAAATAAGCAAGTAAAAATACAAAACCAGAAAGAAACATCAATACACGGTTTTAGATAATGAACGAAAATCAAAATGAGAAAATGAAATAACAAAACAGGTTAATAAAATCCTCTTTAAAGCTACTCCTATTTGAGAAAATATTAGAGAATTGACAAATGTTTCAACATTTATTAATCTAATTCTATATTTACAACTGAAACGAAAACCATGTTAAACGCAGTGAAAATATTTACAGATATGATCATCCATGAAGTTACTATCTCCTCAGATTCGATGACATGTCTATAAGCGCTTAAACACCTACATAGGTACAGCCGACCAGACATCATAGAAGAGATAATAATAATCAATACATTTTTTAAGTAAATAGAAGATGCAATGTGAGGATCATGTAGATTCCAGTAAATGTAGGAAGTACTGGAAACTAATAATTAGATCAACAGCTTAATGGAATAGAATAAGAGGAAATAAAACATGCCACACTAAGGCTGGGAGATTCAAGTTTAAGAATCAAGTCAAACAAACTACATCTGACGAGTGGAAGATTGTCTCGAAGTATAGTCGTAAAGACAGACACGTTATGTAGTTATGAAAAAAACTATAAAAAAAAAAACTAAAAAAAACAAAGTTCTAAATTTGTGAAGAATCGAAGGAAATTTTAAACAATAGGCGGTGGCGTTCCCTCCTTCTAGGTACATAATACTGTCACGCACAGGAATTCTGCTGCGAAGAATGACAAGAAGATCAAGGCCATATAATGCCAACAAATACATACACTAGAAGTATGCCCTCATCCAGTATTTTAGTGATCGCTAAGTGAACATTACAGCAGATATTGGTAAATAAGTTCAATATACGTAGATGCCCTGTTGAGCTCCAAACAGTAATATATGTATATGTCATCAAAACAATGAAAAACATATAAGCATATACAATCAAATCTACACCCCCTTTCACGAAATAATTCTGGTTGGTCTCAGAGCGTCGCAGACCCGTAATTGTTTGTTCCGTCGTTTCATTGTGAGAGGTCAGCAGAAGGTTGGGGATAGAAAAAGTTTCTATAAAAAATGGACACAACGGGATAAATGTATTTTAAAAGTGCAGACACCAAAAGAGCCCGTATATTTTGCTTACGCACCTTTACAAGAAGGATAATCCTAGAACTTCACTGATAGAGGCAGTTATATTGGGAAGGATAGTCGACCTAATCAGACTAGACATGTCCTTGAATTAAATACACAGGTAAGAGAATAAAGTGGGAGAAGACCAAGACAACGTCGAAGCATTAACGTGAAAGAGAAAACCCAGTTAAAGGTAATCTAGGTGGTACAGGTGGGATCGTCGAGCTCACATAAACAAGCATTAACATGAAAGAGAAAACCCAGTTAAAGGTAATCTAGGTGGTACAGATGGAATCGTCCAGCTAACATAAACATGGGTGTCGAGATGAGTAGTGAACTCTATCGATGGATATGACACACATTGAGCAAACGTGTTGATAGGATTAGAAGACCGTTTTGTGATCTGAAATCGTTATGGTAAGAGAAATTTAGGGAAACCACGCACACATGGAAAAGGGAATTTAAGACACATAATAATGAGTATAAAAAACGGAAAGACCTTTAACTGATGGTTCCAGACAGTATGACGTAGCACGAGTGCGCTGATTATGCTCTTTGGAGAAGAAGAGCAATGAAAGAATTAATGAAATAACGAGCAAAAACCCGTCAACATTGACTGGTTATTAATTATAGTGTGTTGTGTCTGTTACATGTATTGCAGACGGTACTATCACTACTGTGGTCATTTCATTGTAGGCGACCGTCATTTGATATTTGTAGATAGATAGATAGATAGATAGATAGATAGATAGATAGATAGATAGATAGATAGATAGATAGATAGATAGATAGATAGATAGATAGATAGATAGATAAAGTAAAGCCAACATACATTTAAATCTACATGCATACACACGTAGTTACTTACAAACATCGTTGTGTACAAATCAACATGTTAACACATATACACACATACGTACTAACAAACATAAACACATTCATTCATAAACATTTACTTTTATGAAAATCACTGTTATCTGTTTATTTATGTTCAGTGGTGTACCTGCGAGGACATGAACATCTTCTGTTCTAACTATGGGTTTACTTCAGTGCCAGAAATTGTCAGCAACGAAACTGAAGGTCTGACATCTCTATATCTTGACGTAAGTTTTTTTTTGGTTTTTTTTGGTAATGTTTTACAGCAAAACATTATTACACCCTGAAAGTATAACTGGCTATCTACAGATTTATCCATGTATATCATCATAATTTTCCTTTGTGATCCTTACGGAGCATGGATCCATAACTTCAGCTAGCCCGCTTACAAGAAGCCTGCACCCAGGAGTCTCATCATCTAACATTTGTAGTTTCTGCAGCAATTTTTTTTTACAATAGGTTGCCAGTCCCATGAACTATATATCTGGGCCTCAGAGAATCGTTGGGTAGGAACATGTAAAGATAGAATTCTTTCTAACACCTGTATCGAAACACTCTCGTATCAGTCTTGCAGTTTTTAAGGAATAACTTTTCTATATTTAAAGCACAATGGTTCCACTTATTTGTGTGATACAACTTTCACTTTGTTACTTATGATATATACTATATTAATTATATATCTTGTAAATGCATCTTGTTGTTTTATCATCCACAGTGGAACGATATCCCTGTGATACCAGCTGGAAGTCTGCCCTCAAATCTGACTATAATTTCCTTTAATTACAATCCCATTACATTTATAGACGACACAGCCTTAGATGGATCATCGGACACACTGGAATTACTAAAATTCTTGAATGCTCGATTCACCAAAATTCCAGACGTATTGCTTCATTTAAATGTCTTGAAACACCTTCAAATTTATGACAGTAATATAACAGACTGGGATGTCGGTGTTATGAAACACCTTGGCTTAACACTGGAAACGCTGGATCTTCAAAATGCAGGAAATATCACAAGTCCATCCTGGATTCAGTACTTTTCAAATCTAACGGAGCTCACTATGGACAATTGTTTTGTTTCTGATCTTCCAGACAATGCGTTGGACACGGTGATCGATAGTTTAGCGACGCTTTCTGTTTTCAGTAATAATTTAACTGAGGTTCCGAAGAAACTTTCAGAATTTAGTGTATTAACTAAGTTAAATTTAGGATTTAATCAAATATCAAACATAACGTGGCTTCCACAGTCAAACCTGACCTCACTAACTTTGAATAACAACAACATATCAGACGCCAATCTTCTGAGCAGAGCTCTTCTACCTTATGCTGACTCGCTGATATATCTGACTTTACAGGCAAACAAACTAACTGCTATACCGGACTTGGGATTTTTATTACATGTTAGTGAGCTAGACTTTACATACAACAGAATATCTGACCCATATTCGGGATCTCTGCCTTCTAATCTCTCTGAACTTAACTTTGACTACAATATGTTCCCGGCTATTCCTCGAGTGATGCCAAACTTAGCACGTTTATCCAATATGCAACTAAGGTCGAACGCTATAAAGGAGATTACATATACAGACTTCCCCCCTGCTGTCGTTAGTGTCGAGGTCGTATACAATTTAATAACGGAGTTAACTGACACGAGTTTTCCGCAAAATTCGACGATACAATATTTGTACTTGTATTTTAATCCTATAAATAAAATTTCTGACCTCGCGTTTAAAAATCTGTCTCGTCTCATGTATTTAGGCCTAGGAGGAACGAATATAACCCGTCTTCCTCTAGCGATTGCTTCTCTCAGCAGTTTAACCTTGTTAGACGCTAAAAACAACCCACAATTGGTTTGTACCTGCACGGAGAAGAGTTTGGGGCCACGTATTGCGTCCCTGTGGTCTGGAAACGTCATGGGAAACTGTGGTGAAACAAGTATTTTTAGTTTCTTTACTGTTTTAAGCTCAGGATGTCCATGAGATATTCATCTGTCATGAAACTGTTAGGCAGTTGTATGTTACCATACTAAACAAAAATATGGTAACTGGTGTGTATCGAGGAAACTATTATTGTTATTTAAAGAATCCAGAAGGGAATTTTGTCTTTTTTCGATGAGACTATAGAACACTAAAAAGCCAGACTGAAACCTTTTATGATTCATAAACCCCAACTTTAGTAATATCAGACGTATGTAGATATTTATTTTGCAATACCCTCAAACATCCTTTAAAATAATAATGTTAATTAATATAAAACCTGCAGTGATTAATCTCCGCTATATTTTGTGTTTCTTATCATTGAACCTTTGTGTCAGCTTCATTTACGATCTGTGTCATAGAAACTTTGAATTTACAAATCCTAGCTTGTATTTGTGATGTAGATTTTGACTTTGAAATAAAGTTATCAGAATCATGTATTCTTTACCTCATTTCTTCTAATGTGTCAAATGGGTTTTGCAGTATCTAATATTTTGGACTTACAGTAAATAAAACAATTTCATAGTTACTTCATGGCATATTTTTGAGATGATTATGTGAAGTAACTTGTACATACGGAATAAGAGACGCACATTTACAAGGAACTAAGTATTCCATTGCACACACAGAGTAACGTCAAAACGTTGATTTAAAAAAAATGGCCATTCTAAAACAGGGCTAACCACATGTCGTGAAATATTCTAATCCACATATATAAATTAAAAGGTAAATATAAAGCCTAACAAATAAATTCTAATAAAGAAAAGAGCAATGGTAAAATAACAGTGCTGTCACAAAGAATGTACTCGAAATCCCCTTTGTTTTATGCTTCGTCTGCAAATTGTAACGTTTCCACGTTAAATATAAGCCACTGCATTAATACAAGCGTTTCCACAACACATTAAAACGGGTATTGCATTTCTAAGAAAAACATTGAGAGGCACACTGCGTAATGACCTAAATTAATCCTAACATTAATTATACTACGTTACCAAAACGAACGAACAGATGGACTAAAGGATAGAGAGAAGGGAGAGGCAGAAAGCCGAACACGTGCAACATTAAACACGCGTCTCGCTATTAATGCCACCCCAACAAGCGTAACGCGATACACAATTACTACTATCACGCGTGTAAGGCCACATGCACTAACTTTTTCGGACGGACAGTGATAAAAACACTAACCTTCCCAGAGTTAGGTTTTTAAATCCTGAAAAACTCTTATTAGAAAAGATGACATTAGATGGGTTTACGTTTGAAAACATTACAGTACCCAGACAGCACATCTTCGAAACAGGAGGTAGAAGAAATTGCATATTTTGAACGCAGCCACGTAGCTCTTTTAAATTTGTATATTTGGGTTCCTTAGGGCTTGCTGACAAAGAATATGTAAAACGTTACGCAAATAGTCTAGGAATTACCAAATTATAACCAAAATAAAATAGTGGGGATGCCTGACAGCATGAAATCATTTCTGCTCATAAAATTTTTTTTTATAACGTGTTTGAAAAAACCTTACGTTACGGAAATAGCCTACCATGTAAACTCCTAATTGATTGGAGCGCAACAAATATAAGACTAAACACGATTGGTCGGGCTATAAATACTATCTTTCGTTGTCAGGGGAAACGGGAGTAGGAGTATTTTTTGAAAAGATGTGTGGACAGGGTTTCATTGGTTAGAGCTGCGAATATACACAATTCAGAGCGTTAGTTCGAGACCACTAGTTCAAATAAGCTTGATAAAGCAACAGTGCGTTGAAGCCAGCTCATATTTTTGCTAAATAAAAGCCTGGAACATAAGCAGATGGGAATTTGTGCCAGTATTTGTGCCAGAATTCATTGCTAGTCAACGTATCTGTGTATTTCCATGAATTGTGGTAAGCTTGAAATATTCAATATCTTTTAATGAAAATTGAATGTAAATTGTTAATTTATGCCTGTATATATGTGTAGTTCAGTAGCAAACATGATGTAAAGCCTATAATGCTCCAGCCTGAACAGAAGGTGTCGGAGGAAAGTAAAACTGCATGGAATGGCCAAACAGTACACTGACACCTAGATTATTGATTAGACAGAAATAATGCTGGAATTGCAGAGGCGTAGTAACCATTAGGGAGGGAAATACTGGTATAAAGTATTTCAGATGAAGCTGACAGTTGGCCTAACGCTCTGAACTCAATGTTTGTGATGTATTGTGCTCAGTGTAAAAAGAGAGTATAAATTAGTTATGAAGTAGAAGGTACATCCTTCTTGTTTTCAGGGACCGTGGTCTTGACGTTATTGAGCAGCACCTGGTCAGAGCTTTGCTGAATCCAGAGTCGGACAGCATACTCCTTGGTCCATTTAGCTATCAGTGAGGTGTCTCCAGAGCCCAGGGGAGAAATCGAGCAGAGGAGTCTTTTCCTGCCGCCATCACGCAAGATAAGCTGATGTGGCCAGCTGAGCTCAACATTATGTACCCCCATCTTAAAATGACATTGTAAAAATAACATTAAGAGGGGAATTTAATTGTTTTAATATCAGGAACTGAGAACATCTCCAATACTAGTTCCAATAAAGACAAACTATTGAAGTCATGATGACAAATACCAACAGAGCTTGAACAAAACAAAACCAGTATTACTTCATATTACTACTACACAACTGACACACATAGGATACTTTTAAAAATATATGTCACTACAAGATTCATATTGATAAATTCTGTACATATAACTTGTAATTAAAATTGATTGTGATTCCTGGTTCCCTTTGTATTTGAATCAGGACACATATACATTCATGACAGCAATGAATACATATTGTTATTTGAAAAGTTATCAGTGACTCCTTTAAGATATCCTTGTAGAGTGTTTTATGTATGTGAGTGTCACAGTGGTGTCAAGTGTGGTGGAATAAATTAAATTGTTTATCTGTCTGTTGTTGTTATGACTTACACTTCATCATACACATACCCTAGACATATAACGTAGTCATCACACTATTCCAGAATAATTCTGACTGAGATATAATATATGTGGCAGCAAGTAAGGTTATCTATAATACACTACTCTTATTAGATATAGATACCTTCACAGCTGATCTCAGTCAGTACACTAAGTCCCCTATAAATATTTATAACATCCCACTTCACCACATATATTGGGGTCTCGCTCTTGGGATTTTGAATCTTTACCTATTAAAAATATTGGGGGTAATTCACTTCAGGGAATATAAGAATTAAAAGGTATCCTTGGGTGGAATTAAATAAGGTTGAGCTCACGGTGCCTGTGTTGTCCATTAGATATATATTTAGAGATTGAATTGTTGGTTAGACATTGTATAAATTTACCTGATAGACAATGGCGGACCTGGCCAAATTTCGATCTGCTGCTGTTCAGACTGCAAAAGAGTTAGGATTAGATGGGCAAGTTATGGTTGCCTATGTCACTACGGAATGTGACAAATTTATTGAACGCGAAGAAAGAAGGTTTGAAGCCGAAAGAAAGTTAGAGGCTGAAAGGGAAATTAAGAAGTTACAATTTGAGGCTGAGGCTGAGACTAAGAGGTTGCAGATTGAGGCTGAGGCTAAGAAATTGGAAGCAGAGGAAAGAGACAGGCTGCAGAAAGAGAAGAGAAGAAATTAGCTGCAGAAAGAGAAGAGAAGAAATTAGCTGCAGAAAGAGAAGAGAAGAAATTAGCTGCAGAAAGAGAAGAGAAGAAATTAGCTGCAGAAGAAGAAGATTGACTGCAGAGAGGGAAGCAGAAAAGGAGGAGAAGAGATTACAAAGGGAACATGAGTTACGACTAAGGGAGTTTGAGTTTCAAGGCCATGCTCCTGAAAATGGTGCCAGTCCCTTTGCCTCTGATGCCACTGCTAGCCAAGGAGCCTCAACCTCAGCTATGAATTTTCATTTAGATCATTTTGTTGAGAAAGACGATGATATAGAGAGCTATCTAAATAGGTATGAACTATTAGCTACCACGTATGGGTTAGAGAGAGAAAGGTGGAGCTTAAAGTTATCTCAGGGACTTCGTGGGGCAGCTTATGAAGTTTTTGCAAAAATGAGCAGAGGTGATCAGGAAAATTATGACATGCTAAAGCAGGCTCTTTTGTTAAGATATGAAAAGAATGCAGAATTTTATAGGAAAAAATTTAGGAATGCTAAACTACTGTCAGGTGAAACCTATCACCAGTTCTCTGCACGAATAGAGACATACTTGGAGAAATGGACTTCTCTGGGGAAAACCCAAGATCTTAAGGAAATGGTCCTTATAGAGCAATTAAGAGAGTCCATGGCTCCAGACCTGAGAAAGTTTCTCATGGAACAAGGTGCAGAGAGGCTGGGTGAGTTGCTAAATGTTGCTGAAAGGTATCAAGCAGCTCAAGCAGAGGTAACAGGTAATAAAAAGAAACAAGTGGATAACTTTAGGGCACCACAGAACTTTAATAAATTTGATCCTAGGGATCAAAACAAAGGTAAGCACCAATTTGATAGGCCACGGTATGAAAATAAAAATAAATTCCCACAATTCGATGAAAGGAAATATGATGAAAGAAAATCTTTCAACCAAGGAAAAAGGTGGTGTAAAAATTGTCAGATGGACAATCATGACACTGACCGTTGCAGAAGGAAACCTGTGTATATGGCAACCCTTCAGGTCAGGTCGACCTCAAGACAGGAGGAGGATATTATGTTAGATACCACTCCAGAAGAGATGAGGAAGGCACAGGCTGGGGATAAAACACTCAAGCCTTGTTTCAGAAAATTGTCAACTTGTCATACAACTCCAGGCAAGGGAGATTTTTACATGAAAAACAAGTTGATGTATAGGAAGACTGGAGCTAGATCCAAAGGTCAGGGACAGCTGGTACTTCCTAAAAGATATAGGGCAGACTTAATAAGGAGCCTACATGTGAAACCAGATGGGGACCATGAGAAGATAGGTACCATCATTCAAAAGGTGGCTCACAATTATTATTGGCCCAAAGCAAGATGGGACATTGAGAATTTTGTAGAAAGGTGTAGCATAGCACATGAGGGAACACCCACAAGTGGGAACATGGATCAGGACCTGGACACGCCACGGGGCAAAATTAGGCCTGATAATAAAAAGAAAAATAGATTTGATAAAGTGGACCAAATGGAATGGGAAGCCCCTTTTCACGGACAAGCTTCACTTAACTGTTTTACAATGGCCACTATGCGGAGAGTGCAAAAAGATGTCTTACCCCAGGATAAGCCGAAAATCCCTCAATCGGACTTAAACAAACTGGAGGAAGAGGATGTAGAGAGGAAATCTCTCATCAAGAATTTTAAGTGGGGAGAAAGCCCCAAAAGAAAAATTGGTAGCGGTCGTTTTGTGAATGATAATTCTGGGAGGAAAAATCATCACTATAAAGCTTCGAGTGGAAGAGACCATACCGGTGCATGGACAAATAGGTCCACACAATTAAAGGTCCATATGTAGCTTTGTTAAGAACGTGGACTGATGAAAAGGCAGAGGAAAACATTACATCTTCATACCAATATGTGAATGAGCTGACCACTCGTTTAAAAACTGGCTGGAAACTTGCCAATGAAAATTTGAAACAAGCCAGGAAGAAACATGCTGCCTATTATAACAGGAAGGCGAAAGACAGAAATTTGGCTGTGGGAGAGAAAGTACTGCTTCTTTTGCCCGGGAGTCAGAATAAGTTACAAATTGGATGGCAGGGTCCATATACAGTTCTAGAGAAGGTGTCTAGAACAAATTATAAGATAGATAAGAAGGGGAAAGAAAAAATCTATCATGTGAATCTCCTGAAGAAATATTTGGAAAGAGAACATCAGGAAGAGACACACTTGTTGACCTTGTCCATCGCCATGGAGATGAAAAAGGAACCACTTTCATCATTTGAATATCCATTACACCCCTGTGAGACAGCAGCACAGGTGAAAATCAGTACACATTTAACGAAAACTCAGAAAGAGAGAGTGCAACAGGTTCTAAATAATCATGCAGAGGTGTTAACAGACCGACCAGGGCATACAAACCTATTGGAATATGATATGAAACTGATAGACCCCACACCTGTCTGTATGAAACCATATTCGATTCCGTTTGCTAAGGAGAAAGCTTTGAAGGAAGAGATAGACTATCTATTGAAGGAAGGAATTATTTCGCACAGTGAATCTTCGTATAGTTCCGGTGTTGTACTCTTAAGGAAGCCCTCTGGAGAACATAGACTCTGTATAGATTACAGGAGACTGAATGCTATTACAGAAGGACAGGTGGATCCATTGCCGGATACAAATCAGCTGTTTGCCAGACTAAATAAAGCTAAATATTTCTCAAAAGTGGATCTGAGTAAAGGATACTATCAGATTCCAGTAAAGCCTGAGGTTAGACCATACCTAGCTTTTAGTACCTCAGAAGGACACTATGAGTTTAATAGATTGCCATTTGGATTGAAGAATGCGCCTAGTGTCTTCTCTAGAATGATGAGAAAATTGTTGGATGTAAACATTTCGGAGGAACGTAATGAATCCCTGAGTTGCCTCTTTGATTGAGGATATTCCGAATGTTTCATACAGGATAATAAGAAGATTATGGGATCCACTACGAAAACTCTGCTATCACCAGGTATATGTTATCTCCTCATAACGTACATTTTGAGGGAAATATAATGTTCTCTGGACATGTCATTGCGCAGACTCAGAGAAGAGAAATGGTGAATACGGGTTGCGAAGCAGCATTAAGACAAGCACTCACACTTGCGGCTGTTCAGTAACATAACCGAAATATATTATTGGTTGTAGAAGTCTGAGGCAGATTTCATGAGTAGTGCCTACTCTGAATGGACCCAACTACATAAAACCATGATAGCACCACAGCAGAGTAAAGTCAAGTTGACTTACATTTATCTATGTGTATATAGAATAAAGGACTGACATGGGATGTCTGTTTTAAGAGGGGAGGTGTCGTGAAATATTCTAATCCACATATATAAATTATCAGGTAAATATAAAGCCTAACAAATAAATTCTAATAAAGAAAAGAGCAATGGTAAAATAACAGTGCTGTCACAAAGAATGTACTCGAAATCCCCTTTGTTTTATGCTTCGTCTGCAAATTGTAACGTTTCCACGTTAAATATAAGCCACTGCATAAATACAAGCGTTTCCACAACACATTAAAACGGGTATTGCATTTCTAAGAAAAACATTGAGAGGCACACTGCGTAATGACCTAAATTAATCCTAACATTAATTATACTACGTTACCAAAACGAACGAACAGATGGACTAAAGGATAGAGAGAAGGGAGAGGCAGAAAGCCGAACACGTGCAACATTAAACACGCGTCTCGCTATTAATGCCACCCCAACAAGCGTAACGCGATACACAATTACTACTATCACGCGTGTAAGGCCACATGCACTAACTTTTTCGGACGGACAGTGATAAAAACACTAACCTTCCCAGAGTTAGGTTTTTAAATCCTGAAAAACGCTTATTAGAAAAGATAACATTAGATGGGTTTACGTTTGAAAACATTACAGTACCCAGACAGCACATCTTCGAAACAGGAGGTAGAAGAAATTGCATATTTTGAACGCAGCCACTTAGCTCTTTTAAATTTGTATATTTGGGTTCCTTAGGGCTTGCTGACAAAGAATATGTAAAACGTTACGCAAATAGTCTAGGAATTAACAAATTATAACCAAAATAAAATAGTGGGGATGCCTGACAGCATGAAATCATTTCTGCTCATAAAATTTTTTTTATAACGTGTTTGAAAAAACCTTACGTTACGGAAATAGCCTACCATGTTAACTCCAAATTGATTGGAGCGCAACAAATATAAGACTAAACACGATTGGTCGGGCTATAAATACTATCTTTCGTTGTCAGGGGAAACGGGAGTAGGAGTATTTTTTGAAAAGATGTGTGGACAGGGTTTCATTGGTTAGAGCTGCGAATATACACAATTCAGAGCGTTAGTTCGAGACCACTAGTTCAAATAAGCTTGATGAAGCAACAGTGCGTTGAAGCCAGCTCATATTTTTGCTAAATAAAAGCCTGGAACATAAGCAGATGGGAATTTGTGCCAGTATTTGTGCCAGAATTCATTGCTAGTCAACGTATCTGTGTATTTCCATGAATTGTGGTAGGTTTGAAATATTCAATATCTTTTAATGAAAATTGAATGTAAAATTGTTAATTTATGCCTGTATATATGTGTAGTTCAGTAGCGAACATGAGGTAAAGCCTATAATGCTCCAGCCTGAACAGAAGGTGTCGGAGGAAAGTAAAACGGCATGGAATGGCCAAACAGTACACTGACACCTAGATGATTGACTAGAAAGAAATAATGCTGGAAGTGCAGAGGCGTAGTAACCATTAGGGAGGGAAATACTGGTATAAAGTATTTCAGATGAAGCTGACAGTTGGCCTAACGCTCTGAACTCAATGTTTGTGATGTATTGTGCTCAGTGTAAAAGAGAGTATAAATTAGTTATGACGTAGAAGGTACATCCTTCTTGTTTTCAGGGACTGTGGTCTTGACGTTATTGAGCAGCACCTGGTCAGAGCTTTGCTGAATCCAGAGTCGGACAGCATACTCCTTGGTCCATTTAGCTATCAGTGAGGTGTCTCCAGAGCCCAGGGGAGAAATCGAGCAGAGGAGTCTTTTCCTGCCGCCATCACGCAAGATAAGCTGATGTGGCCAGCTGAGCTCAACATTATGTACCCCCATCTTAAAATGACATTGTAAAAATAACATTAAGAGGGGAATTTAATTGTTTTAATATCAGGAACTGAGAACATCTCCAATACTAGTTCCAATAAAGACAAACTATTGAAGTCATGATGACAAATACCAACAGAGCTTGAACAAAACAAAACCAGTATTACCTCATATTACTACTACACAACTGACACACATAGGATACTATTAAAAATATATGTCACTACAAGATTCATATTGAGAAATTCTGTACATATAACTTGTAATTAAAATTGATTGTGATTCCTGGTTCCCTTTGTATTTGAATCAGGACACATATACATTCATGACAGCAATGAATACATATTGTTATTTGAAAAGTTATCAGTGACTCCTTTAAGATATCCTTTAGAGTGTTATATGTATGTGAGTGTCACAGTGTTGTCAAGTGTGGTGGAATAAATTAAATTGTTTATCTGTCTGTTGTTGTTATGACTTACACTTCATCATACACATACCCTAGACATATAACGTAATCATCACACTACTCCAGAATAATTCTGACTGAGATATAAATATATGTGGCAGCAAGTAAGGTTATCTATAATACACTACTCCTATTAGATATAGATACCTTCACAGCTGATCTCAGTCAGTACACTAAGTCCCCTATAAATATTTATAACATCCCACTTTACCACACCACATACCATCTCCAACCAGGTACTGCTTATACGGTACAGTCATAAAGATATGCACGCTATCATTGCAGGCAGATGCTGGAACTGAGTTGGCCATATCCTTACAAGAGACCTTGACACCATCACAATAACTGCTATGTTATGGATCTCAGAAGGACGGCGAAAGAGAGGCACACCAATGACAACCTGGCTGAGAACTGTAGAGGCTGAGATGCAAAGCATGAACCAGAGTTAGGGTACTGCACGACAAATGACCTCCGACCGAGCAAAGTGGGGACAGCTTGCTGCTGCCGTACAAGACGCAACTGCGCGTGATGGCCACTGACTGACTTGTCAGTCAGGCCTTAAGTAACCAAGAAGAAGAACCACAGTCACATATGCATATGTTTGATCATTAGAAGCAACGGATACGGAGAAAGCAATAAGTCACACATGTCTATGAACTCTAATCGAATCTCCCTTATCGCTTGAAACTATATACCAAGCTGCTGAAAAGAATCGTCCAACAATTAGGACCATCTCACTAGATTCAAGCATATGCGAAAATAGGTGGAACTGTGTTGACAAAATATAGGATATGTATTTTACAAGTAACTCGGTGGACAATAGTTTTAAATGCATACCTGTGTTATAACAATAACAATGGCCCTTTCAGTCATAACTGACTACGGGAATGCGTCCCTGTGGTGACAGCCCTCAGCTGTTTATGTTCCTGGTGTTCCTTTCTACGTTTTCTCTTCTCTTCTTCTTCTTTTTGCCCAGTCTGAGGTTACAACGTAGAGAGCATCGCCACTTGGTGCAATTGGCAGCTTCAACCTCCCACGTTGCCCGATTTATGTCCAATGCCTTCATGTCTCTTGTCGCGAGAGGTTCAGATGGTATCGAAATTAATAAGTTATCCTGGACAAAAAGTTGTATCAGTTGATACCAGGATAGTGCCAGCTAAGAGTCTGGTCTTATAAGAAATACCCTCTTCTCTGAAAAGAGTAAGGGTGTATAGACATCAAAGGTAGGATCAAGCTGTATAAGTTCCTAGAGAAGATGGTAATATATTACTCTAAGTCCCTATGTGCTCCCTCTCCAGATTCTCCTATGATTTTATTATTATTATTGTTATTTTTGTTGTTGTTGACTCTGCTAGGGAATTAACAAAATTATTTACCAACAAGAACATAAACTCAACTTTAATAAGTAAGTAAGTCTGCTGGTAAATATTTACAATTTATTTAGCCTATACCGTTTCTATTTTCGGTTAGGAAAGCTTGAAATGAAATCAAATTTATTTACACCATGAAATCAATAAACATTGAAAAATAATAACTAATCTCAAAAAGTCATTCACTTGATGAAGGTTATCACTTTGGTTAATTATCTCCTTTTGAAGAATGTTGATGTGTGGCCGTATAACCCACCACCATCAGCATTTATTCATGCTGGAGCCCTGTTATAACATAAATGTAAAACTACTATTTTGTTGAAACAGACAAATGGATTCTTAACTAAAATAAAAAAAATTAACCCGAAGCATTGGGGTAGAGGGAAATGAGCGGTACATTTCATTAGGTCAGCGTTAGTAAACGAGGCACGCTGATTTTACCCGACAGTTGTCATAGAAATAATAGGAACGCAGTAGAGACAGGTAACATCACGCCTTGAGCTCATGATGTCCGACCAATGGTTAATAGAATAGAATGAGCTCCCAGCCAATGAAAATCGAAAGCAGCCCAGTTCACTTCGATTACCGGCAAAAAAATCCCCAGCAGTCCGAGAAGAATGTCTCAAGCAGTAAGACGTGTGACAACCGTCGGGTTTTCAGTTGAGATCGTTCAACAGTTTGTGACCAAGAACTTCTTATATGTGTAATTATACACATTGGAATAAATTTTGTGTTATTATTAACATGTAAGTAATCATTTTCATCATCATCATGTGACGTATTCTTTCCAGAACGTTGTCTCCATTACAGCTGCTCTGAACGCATCACGATTCTGGGCACGTCGACCTGCATCAGCCAAAGACAAGTTCAGACTCTCTGTGATGTCCTGGGTCCACCGTCGTCTAGGTCGACCCTTCCCCTTTTTCCAGAGACCATGCCTTCTATCACTATTTTTTCCAGACTATTATGTCTTTTTATACGACCGAAAAATTTCAGCTTCCTTATTGCGATGGTACTTAAAAGCCAATGTTC
This sequence comes from Oreohelix idahoensis, assembly GCA_024509875.1. NCBI lineage: Eukaryota > Metazoa > Mollusca > Gastropoda > Stylommatophora > Oreohelicidae > Oreohelix > Oreohelix idahoensis. The sequence goes on from JAMPIV010017640.1 coordinate 240,057, forward strand.
CTGTATGTTTAGTGAGTGCAGTACTTCTCTGTTGGTCTTTTTTCTGTCCAGGGTATTCTCAATCATGATATGTTTCAACTCGTATAGACTATGCATTTTCATAAGGAGATAACTATACGACAATGAAATAGAAAATGATGCTTAACCTAAGGAACGAAACTCATAGAAGAAAAACTACAAATAAAAGAAATGCAAAATACTATGAAGTTTTGAGGATCCAGAAATTAAGCAAATCATGAAAAATAATAAAATGATAATGTGGGACATATTATTTTAGTTAGGCATTTGACTGGAATAATGCACCTCATGAAGATTCAACTTATTATTGCACTCTGTACAAACTGTAACAAACGTTCACTTTGTTTGAGAACCTGTTGAAGTCAATAAAATAGAATGGAAATGATAAATTAGAGACCCTGTCATGTTTTGTCAACATATTTACCACTGAAGCTCTCAACCAATACTACCTATAGAAGGAAGTCTGGAACGAACCGCTGTACCCAAATAAGGTGTGAGTATCAATATCTCTGGCGGGCTATAAGCCAGTAACCAACTCTCACATACCCAAGTATAAACATTGAATATAAACACTGAGTATATACCGGCTACAGATGTGCTACTAAATTATGTCACTATTACTTGACTGTAAAGTTATACTGGGTAAAGTTATGTCCACACTTTTCATCATTCACTTGGATCTTTATTATCATCTTGTCTTTTAATGTGGGGTTATTATCTGGATACACTGATCAGTGGCTTTGTTTTGCCACTTATCTTGTGTTTAGAGATCGGTCACACTCCTGCCAAGGACGAACAAGTATTTTTAATTTCTCCAGGCAGTGGAAGCTGGGTAGCTGGCCCTGTTCACCACAAGGGCACTTGCACCACAGAGTCCAGCAGAGGTGGATGACTCTTAAAAGTTTGTGTAGTTATCAGGATAGAACCTGAAACAAAAGTAAACGTAACCCCTATATGGTCCATCAATATTCCCTTATCACACAAGGTTAGGACAATAGACAATGTCAGATAAATTGCTAGCAAATGCACAGAACAATCTATACCAAATTTATACCAGTACTGCCCACATCCAGTTCACTGTGACTACACTTTCCTTCTAAAACCTTAGTTAGATCCATTTGTCCACGATCTGCCTCCATACAATGATTTGGTCTAGTATAAAATACTAAGTAATACCTTGATCCATACATTAAAACAATTTCTGTCATTCTTTCTTATGCTCCAGGCATGTGTCCCATTTCCTCAAGACATATTTCTTTAAATGCTTTTCCAAACCTAAAAACACAATTCTGCTATCATTCTCAAATTAATTTGAATGTACACAGGCGGGTAAGTCCTTCAGAAATTACACAATGGTTGCCGAAACACGTCTACACACTTTCCAACCCACTGCAATGAATCAATAGCAAATCATATCATTATATATATATATATATATATATATATATATATATATATATATATATATATATATATATATATATATATATTCTATATTACCCTCAAGCACACACACACACACACACACAGTCGGGCTGTTAAAGGCAAACTTGATCTGCTCTAAGGTACAATATCAAAGGCAGTTTTCATTCACAAGTTAAAGCTTCTGTCTGCTCGCTGTGTTTTTTTTGTCAAATGTTATGGCATCAATTTAGAAAGGGCAAGGTCTATTTATACTAGCACATCCGGCGTATCGGGAAGCAGGGGGATAACGGGGTGTTGCGAATCCCAAAACGAGGCATATTTTGTCTCTCTGTTCAATTATGAAAAACTATTATCCCCATTATTTTTCTTTATTCTGCAGCGATTTTATTCATCTAAAACTTAAATTATACCCCGAATTATTCTTTATCTATCTGTCTAATAATCTTTTAGTCTCCTAAGCGCATTTTATTCTATGCATACTTTTACTTACTTACTTACTTACTTAGTCGTTCCACTTTTAACAGCTAAATTAGGTACTAACCCGATGTGCCGAAGCCGTTCCACTCAATATATCTCTCTTAATAAAATACTTTTCGTGGAAGTCTTTACACCTACCTCTAAAGTAACATTCCTGTTGTAGAATTAGAGACCTCCTACAATTGGTACTTCGCTCTTACTTATGTAATAAATGTGCATCCTTCAATCGGTTGCACAAATTGAGACACCATGTAAAGCATAGTACGTTTCAGTCAACACACGAATGCGGCAGTCTTTCCTTTGGCCAGTGTATCATACAATTTCTACAATGTATGGCGCGCGGTTTTGTCAGAGTTACTCAGGATTACACAGAAGCTGTGTTGTGAAACAGACCGCCTCACGACATCTCTTTTGCACACATCTTTTAACCGTAGCTGCAGTCGCCCAACTATTCTTTTGCCATATGTCAGTTGTCCGTAGAAGATATATTTCGGAATCCAAACATCTTCCATGTGACAGACATCGCCACGCCAGCGTATTCTGCCTAGTAACATCTGTGTTACAACCTTGGAAACTGAAGAAACAAAAAAAAAAAAATACTTTATTTAACAGTTAATGTGTGATTTTTTTTTTCATGTCGTAAGAGACGATCATGGAGAGTTGGGAATTGAGATCCATTAAAATACTAACAGGCAAAATATCTTTAACCCGTGTAAAAGCCCGTCATCAGACGGGAATTCAAATCAAATGCACCAATACATAACGGCAATTTTACTTATTCAAAAGTATTTTACAAAACTACTGTGCATCACCTCAGTACACGAACTATATAGAAGCAGTGTGGATCCAAATGTGTGTATACGGGATCACTTACTTACTTAGTCGTTCCTCTTCTACCGTGAGGTGCAGAGGTTTGGAATAGAGAGCGCCAGACTATCCTAGCCGCTGTCTTCCTCCTGGCCTGATTCCATTCTAGTCCTCGGTCCTTCAAAGAGTGTCTAATGTTGTCCTCCTAGCGGACTATGGGTAGTCGTGGGGGTCTGGATCCATGGCTTTTTGTTTCCCATGCTTGTCGTGGTAGCCGATCTTCTCCCTTTCTGCAGACATAGCCAAACCATCTTTGTTAGGACTGTTCTACTTGGGTTTGTAGGGGGTGAGATTTTAGGCCTAGAAGTATCGTCTGGTTGCGGACCATGTTCACTTCTTGTTACTTCAACCACCTTCCTCAGATACCTCATTTCTGAGGTCTGGATCTGGCTTTTGTGGGTTGAAGTCATTGCCCATGACTCGCATCCATACGTCAAGACTGGGACATAGGTGAGCGGTATACAGCTATCTTCGTTTTCTTACCAACCTCTATCTTGCTGAGGAATCCTCGATTTATGGATTGAAAAAGTCTCCCAGCTGCTGCTTTTCGAGTGGCCAACTCTTCTTTGATGCTTCCCTTTCAGTCTTTAATAGCTCCGAGATATTTAAATTGGTCAACCTTCTCCAGGACCTGTTCTCCCAGCTTAATCTGATGTCTTCTTTCTACTCGTGATATCACCATGGATTTTGTTTTAGAGCTGCTTATGACCATCCCTCTCTTCTCCAGCTCTTCCTTCCAGGCTTGCAGGTTGGATTGGAGATGTGCCTCTGATTTAGCAATCAGGGCAACATCATCAGCAAATGCCAGCTCCGAAATACAGACCTGTCTCACCTTCCAGTACCCCACTGAATACTTTCTTGTTATCTCCTTACATACCATGATGATATCGTCCATGAGGAGTATGACATGATAAAGTGATAGGATATCACCTTGTCTTACACCAGTGGTGGTCCTGAACTCTTCTGACTTATGGTTTGCTGTCCTCACATAATTTCTTCAAGACTTGTAGAAGCTTTGTATAGCTCGAATCAGAGGTGCTGGAATGTTCTTCCATGCAAAACAATCCCAAAGTTTGCTCCAGGGGACCCTGTCAAACGCCTTTTCCAGATCTATGAAACAAAGATGGATCTCACTCTTAAACTCAAGGGCCTTTTCCCTCAGCTGTCTGAGTGTGAAGAATAGGTCTTGAGTACTTCGGTTTGCTCGGAATCCGCACTGGAACTCATCCAATTGTGGCTCAGCTAGGCGTCGGAGTCTCTGCTCTAGAATTCTAGAGTAGATTTTACCAGGGACACCGAGACAAAGACCTTTATATTGTGTCTAGTTATATATATATATATATATATATATATATATATATATATATATATATATATATATATATATATATATACAGTAGAACCTCCATAGTTGACCACCTCTCTACATTGACCACCTCCCGAAGTTGACCACATTTTCATAGACCGGACACGCACCACATGTACTCAATGGAAGACGACCTCTATAAGTTGACCACCTCTGTAAGTTGTATCTTGACCACTTGGACTATAACACACAATAGTAATTTACCCTCTATTACTTGACCAGTTTTAAAAACAGTGTCTTTGAATTTTGTCGGCACAGGCTTTCTGACCGCTTTTCGAATGATGCTTGCCGACAAAGAAAATTGACCTAACCATTTTGATTTTTTCGCAAACATGCAGTATAAAAAGACCAAATTCTAAGCAAAATCTTCATTATATACCTTAGACCTAAGGGTCTTTTATATTTGGAGATGCGCCCTAATATAACCGACTGGGTTGAACGAGACGCGCTTCGCCAAAACGAGGCAAAACTTTAAAAAAAAATCTTCATTCTTGCTATGACTGCCCTGTCGCTCTGGATGCTGTCCTCTGGATCAGTTCTGCTTGGAATAAAGTTCAGCCGGAAACGATACAGAAGTGTTTCAAGAAATGTGGATTTGTTACAACCCAAGAGCATGACGTTTTAGCCCCATCGGACAGTCCATCGCCAATGGCAGAATTCGAAGGAGTAGATTTTGAAGGTTTTGTTGCAATGGATGATGAGGTGGCAACCTGTAATGAACCTGACCCAGAAGGAATTTTCCAAGCGATATTGACCGAAGTACAGACAAGCATAACAGTGCATGAAGCAGCTGGTGAATTGAAGAAGCAAGTGACGATGACACAGAAATTGCAGAGACTCCAAAAGAAGAGGCTGTCAGGCATCTGATAATGCAGTTGAAGTCATTTGCTGTGGAAAAATGCCCAGGTATGTTGAGTGGTGTAGCCAGCGTTGAGAGTGCTTTCTCCACTTATGTTTGTAATAAGAATAAGACACAGACCAAGATTGACTCCTTTTTTCAGAAAGAATGATTAAACCATGATAAAACAGATGCTGATGATTTGATTTGATGTGATTATGTATGATTTCGTATGATACTGTATTCTCCAATATAAGCTGTTCAAGGAAGTAAAGTATCAGAACAATAGGCCTCGTTCCGTATGTTGACCACCTCTGTATGTTGACCGGTTTGCTACAGTCCCTTGGGTGGTCAACTTATAGAGGTTCTACTGTATATATATATATATATATATATATATATATATATATATATATATATATATATATATATATATATATGAGGCTGGCAACCTCAACTTATGAAACTAGAATATTCATAAACCATTACAGCAAGCGCTGGTGATTTCTTCTAGCTAGTCGTGCGGAAAACCGACAGCAGAGGTGACCCCAGACTCCGAATGGAGCAGTGATGACTGATGATTACATCACATGTGCCTAAAGTGAACAATATTTTGTGAGATATATGCACTTTGTTAATTGTAACTAAGGCAACTCATTATTCGCGCCGTCCAGACACATTCTCCCAGTTAATACCCAGAGGAATATGGTGATTTTCAATCATCTTCCCTGAGCTACACTGTGTTTTCGGGAATTTAATTCTTCTGAGAGATTAACATTGGTGAGTAAACAGCGAGAATGCGCCTGTTAATTGGCAGTCTACAAATGTACTTAGCAGAGTCATTTGTTGTCCTATTTTCTAAACGTTTGTGGTACAGGATTACTTGTGGTTAAAAGCTTTCAGACGGTGCGAAGTACTGAAGTTACTACGCCACTTGTGTGTGAGAAGTACACTCATCACCAAGAAGTGACGAAAGAAATCAACAGACTTTGATAAATCCTCAACTACATCTCCGTGACGAAAACGTGTATTTACAGCACAGTTCATCATTCCCTTCTAATTTTAACTGTTAAAGACTAATTCATTATTATATGTGTTACATGTTGTTTTAAAACTAAACATTCATAGTCGATTCAGTTTTTATATGTATGAAAGCGAACGTTTGAGTAAGATACTTTAAAACATACATCTACGAGTTATATACACAGATATATTTACATCCGTAGAGCCATTACTTTTAAGAGGAATTTCGTTAGATTACACCAACTGGGGGCTTGAACGGTTAAAAACCATTGCTTAAATCCTTCACAAAAGGCGACGGACAGTTATAAGTTAACCATTGCTCAGCCCTATGCGGCATGTTCTTGGCTTCTGAATTATCTTGTGATAGAAGCGCCACTACACTTCTATCTACATCCCTGCCAAGAGTAATCTTGTGCGAAGGTAAACACCTTTGACGAGCCAGATTAGATACTCTTGAGTTTTAGCCATTGTTGGATTACTACTGCAAAGCAGGGGAGGCTATCCGTGACAGGCACTGAAGGGTAAGAATCATCCTTGAGAGCTTAAAAGGGTCCATAGACAAGAAAATGAGAGATGAACAAGCAGTTTTCGACAAAACAGATCATGTACAGACCAGATAGCCACATTGAGAATAATAGTTGAACAAAGTCTAGAATGGAATCCACCGCTATACATCTGATTCGTGGACTATGAAAAGGCATTTGACAGTGTAGACGGAGAATCACTTTGGAAATAGATGAAGCATTATGGAGTTCCCATGAAGATCATTAACTTAATAAGTGTAACGGCACATGCAATAGGGATGTGCAAACTTAGACGAGATGAGCTGGAATCACTAGGTGGCAGATGGCAGGTCTAGTGACGTGGTCTTAGTTTATAAACTTCTCCGTTTCATCTTCCAAATTAAAGAGTAAATTAGTACTGGACAACTCCAACAGAGATGGTGATTCTTGGATGATATTTCTATCTTTTCAATATCCCAGATTCGTTCAGTTCCTTCTATGATGTTATTCTAGTTACTTCTCATACAGTACAAGTTCAGCAACATGTAATGACGAAATCAAATCCTAGTTGCTCCCTTAAAACTTTTAATAACATAATACGTTTAACAGGCATGACAAGGTAATTCAAACAATGGAGCTCGCATACAGTCAAACGTTGGATCCCTGGACATTACTGGTACTTGTTACGTGAGCTCAATAACTTGTAGAAATTGTTCCTCTTTACAACATTGTCTCCTTTAGATATTCTTAGTCTTCCAAATCTGACACTTTAAACTTGTGGTGCTTATGCTCCACTGTAGCATTCAGTTTCTTTTAAACATTTATAGAGTTTTCTTTACGAACTGGCTGATCATGCCTCTACAAACGTTCCCTAGAACAAGAATCAATCTAATGCAAAATAAACTTACAATCAGATACTCACGAGAGAGCATAATCGCTATTCTCAAATAGAAATATACACTTCCTGTACACCACAGAAATAATATCTATCTCTTAATAGATTAACCTTCACTTAGAGTTGCTCCTCCATAACATTCAGTTTTCTTTAGATATTTATAGAGTTTTCTTAATGAACTGGTTAATCATGCCTCTAATTATGCTCCACTATAGCATTCAATTTCTTGATAGATTAACCTTTGCTTGAAGTAGCTGGACATATGTATATACTCGTGAGAGCCAGTGTGTATAACCACAGACATACAACCTGTCCTAATGTGTTCTCTGTCCGCACAGTTACTACTCGAATCTCCTTGTGGTGAAAAATTCTAATCCACATATATAAATTAGAAAATAAATGTAAAGCCTAACGAAGTAATTCAATAGAAAGAAAGAAGAATGGTGAAAGATCAGTGCTTTCACAATTGCATACGCCTGTGTTGTAGAACGCCATAATGGCTGAAAACGAAACCCCCTTTTTCTACTTCGTCTGCATAACTGTAACGCTTCCACGTACGATAGTAAAAGCCTACAGCATCATACACGCGTTTCTAAAAATAAAACTGGTACTGTGTTTCTTAGAAAACCTTGAGATACGCAAACTGCATAATGACCTAGATACAAATACTAGCATTAATGTCATTATACACACTACGTTAACCTAAAAGACAGACGGGCTTAGAAGAGAGAGAGAGAGAGATGCACGGAGGAACGCATGCAATTGTACCACGTCATCTCGCGATTAAAAAGTGAACGCCAATCACACGCGAAAGGCATGAAGACCTGATTTTTTCAAATAAACAGTAAATAAAAAAACACTAACGATACGAGGTTAGGTTTTGAAAACAGGTTTAAAATCTTATTGGGAAACCTGACATTCTACTGTTTTATGTCTAAGCTCCTGACATTAGTCTGACAGTACAGAAGACATCCCATAGTATGGAAGTGAACGGGTGGTAGAAGCAAATACACGACTATCTTCGAAAAATACATATTTTTAACGAAGCCACTTAGCCCCATTAAACTTATATATTTGGGTGCCTTAGGACTTGCTGACAAAGAATATGTTATGTGTTACGCAAATAGTCTAGTAATTAACAAATTATAGCCAAAATACTATAGTGGGGTTGTCTGACAGCGTAAGATCATATTTGCTCATAATGGCATGTTTGAAAAACACTGCTTTAGGGGAAATGAGGCCAACAAGTTAGATACGATTTGATCGGCTGTAGTAATATGTAAGGCGAAACCTTATTAGTCGAACTGCAAATACTATTATTGTGGTTAATGGCAACGTGTAGGACGGGTAAAATTTTTTCAAAGGCTCTTGTAAACATGGTCTCATTGGTTGGAACGTTCGATATAGTCCAATAGAAGCGTCAGTTCAGGGCCAGTTTTGAAAATAAATTTTGTGAGAAGCAAGTGCGTTGAGATCAAGCTAATAATTTTCTAATAAAAGCCTGGGATAAGGCAGATCAAAATTGTGCCAGAATTCATCGCCAGTCAACGTTACTTGTGTATATTTCATTGAATTGTGGTAAGCTAGACATATTTCCTATATATATATATATTATATGAAAATTGAATATGAAATGACAAATTGTGTCTGTATGTGTGTGGTTCAGTAGCAAACAGAAGGCAAAGCCTAGATATTGCTCCACCATGTAAAAGCTTGTCAGAAAGGGGTATAACTGCATAGACATATATGGGATTGCCAAATAGTACCATGACACCTATCCTATTGTATAGAAGGAATTAACGCTGGAATTGCAGAGGCGTTGTAACCATTAGTGAGAGGAATACTGGTGTATATTGTCACATGAGAAGCTAGCAGTTGGCCTACAGTGCTGAACTCTGTGTTTGTAATGTCCTGTACTTCAATGTGGAAATAGATTATATATATTAGTTATGACGAAGGAGGTACAACCTTCTTATTTCAGGGACCGTGGTACTGAAGTATTAGAGCAGCACCTGGTCTGAGTTTTGCTGGATACAGAGGGCTAGCAGCAGACTCCTTGTCCAAGATATCGACCAGTGGTGTATTTCAAGATAACTGAGAAGCAAGCGAGCAGAGGAGACAGTTTTCCTGCCGCCGACATAAGAGCTAAGAATTCGTCAGCCAGAGCAGCTCACCCTTGTTTAACCCACCCTAAAATTGACTGTAATACTAAATCAAGAGGGACAGTTATTGTTTTACACATAAAAAGAAACTGTGATCCCTTTAATATTATTTCCACCAGTAACAAACACATGAAGTCGTGATGACAAACAACAACCTAGCTTCAAAAGCCAGTATTACCTCATAATACTACATCACAACATTACACACTTATTGTAATAATATTATATGTCAGGACAAAGATCCTTTGTATAATTTTTGTACATAAACATTGTGTTTACATTTGATTGTGATTCCTGATTCACTCTGTAGTTGGATCAGGATATCTATTATTGAAAAGAAACTAATACATAATTTAAAAGTTAACACTTGACTTACTTAAGATAGTCTTCTAGAGTGTTATATGTATGTGCTTGTCATAGTGTTGTAAAGTGTTGTGGATCTTAATTAAAGTGTTTATCTGTCTGTTGGTTGTTGTGAACTTACACTTCATCACTATCATAACCCTAGACATTCAACGTAGTTATCACAATATTCCAGAATAAGTCTGATTTGAGGTCTAAATGTGGTAGCAAAGTAAGGCCATCTGTAACACACCACCATTATTAGATACAGATACCTTCACAGCTGATCTCAGTCAGTACACTAAGTCCCCTATAACTATTTATATAATCCCAACTTACCACACTCCTAAGCAATGACTTCTAGTCACCTCAGCGTGGTATGTCCCCTTGCCAGTTTCTGATTCGTTAACCCAATACTTTTGGATTAAATTCATTGGTCAAGCTTCGTTGTTCTCAACCATTCTATTTACGATTCTAGATTGTTATGATCACTCATTTTTGTTGTAAATGTGAGCTGCTATCTTGAACTGTTGTCAGTAACATTTATTATTATTTTCATTCATCATTTTTTTCTTTTGTGAGATGTCCTAACTGTTTGTCTCATTCTAAATCATAACAATAGCACGGATAATGCTAGCGTAGGTCTCTCGGTTACATAAGGAAGACCTATAAAGATGTGACATACAGAGTTCTTCATGAAGGACAACTTACAGAACCGTTTAGAATTAGAGCGGGAGTGAGACAGGGATGCCTCTTGTCTCCATTTTTTTTCTTACTAGCAATAGATTGGGTTATGAAAACATCGACATCACACAATAGAAATGGAATCCAGTGGAATCTGACTAAACAGCTTGATGATCTGGATTTTTACAACAGGCTAGAAATCAAACTAATTATTTACATAGACGAGGAGGCGAGATTTCTTTGTAGATCGACGCGTACATAAACCTATCAATCACCAGGCGTTAAGGTCAGCGTCAGTAACAGACTATAAAATCTCACAGTATAACGCCTTACATACACTTCGTCAAGACGGACCCGCAGATAGCCAGAATTATTCAGATCATTGAGGCGAAAGATACGACCCGCTGTGTCTTAATTCTTGCATAGCGGGTTAAGTTAAGAACTTCTGGCAATACTGTCATATTTGGTGACAACATATTCAGTAATTCGAAGTGCATAATCGTACCAGTATAATTCCGTCACGTAATAACAGCTAACCGATACTTAATCTGGTAAGAGCCACATAGTTTTGTTAGTGTTTACAATGGGTTAAATGTAAGCCTAAACTGACATTACTTTGGGGAATTAGATTTGTGTAAATTATTCACAAAATTCTAATAGTGACGTGTTTACTGGTACGAGTGAATTTTGGGGAGGAATTCATTTATTTTGGGAGAACTGCTGATGCAGGGAAAGAGACAAGTGAATGCCTATTGTGATCTTGAATATAACTTACAAGGCAGTTCTAAAGTTAACTACCCGCCATTAAAAGAGTTTTACACCCTGTATAGTTACGATATATCCAACAGGCATAAACATTTCAAATGTATGTACACTATTTTGGAGTTTATTATGTTTTCCTTTTGTGTATCGACCCCACGGGGCGCATGCAAATTAATGGTGTAATGTATTTAATGCTAATATTTTATGTAAAATCAAATAATGACATAATATGAGTAATGCATTCTCGCTGTCACAGATTGCCTTCCCTTAGCTCTGCAGTAGTGGCCCAACAGTGGCAACAACTTCAAGAGTAACTAATTTAGGTCTTCAAAGGTGTCTAACTTCGCACAAGATTACAATTGGCAGAGTTGTTGGTAGAAGGATAATGGTGCTTCTACCTCAAGGCAGTTTTCACAAGATATTCAGGAAAGCGAGAACAATGCTGAATGTTTCTTAGCAAAATAACTCTAGTATCTGCAGTCAACTTTTGTGAAGGATAGGGTTATCTTATAATTCGTTAGCTCGTTCAGCCCCCAGCTGGTTTAATCCAGCGAGATTTCTCTGATTGTTATTATTGTTACTATTGTTATTATTATTGTTAGTGGCTCTTCAGGTGTAGATAGAACTATATATATTAAAAGCAGGACTCATACATGTGTCTTACGCTCTGTAATCATTAACTCGACAATGGGTTTATCAAAATCAACATATACACAATTTAATAATCAATCGCTTTTGGAACAAACGTAAATAAATATAAACTAGTAATTCTTAGAGATAGTTATCATCATTGACTGGTTATCAGTTTTAGAAATAAAGTTTGTTGTTTTGGCCTGCCCCACGCCAGGCTGAAAAAGGAGAAATGCGGCCTGCATGGAAGCCGTAAGGATGCTGCCCATCCACCATGCAAAGGTACAACAGGCCAATCACCTATTTGCTTTAAATCATGATTACGCCAACTACAAGAGAGAAAACCGGACTGATTCTAAAGGCGACAAACTGAAGCAGACTACGGACTACGACTTATGAAACTTGGAACACAAGAAGTATAAATGGAAGAGGAGCTGGTGGAAGAGATGAGGAAAGCAAAACTAGAAATCCTGGCTATAACGGAAACAAATAAAAAAGGACAAGGAGTCATGGATCTCGATGGCAACACGTTGCTCTACATTATGTACCCACATTTGAAAGAGTTAAAGGGGGACTGGGTTGCATTGTGGCCAAAAACGAAAAGATAGTATCAAGGGATGGAACTTTGTCTCGGAGCGCATTACGGTTGTAAAACTAACAGAAGGAGAAACCATAGTCAACCTGGTCATAGTGTATAGGCCAAATGATGATGAGATAGCAGAGGTCAAGGAGGAATTTTTCGAGCTATTTCATAGGACAGTGGATGACTGCCTGGATGAAATTATCATGCTCGGAGATTTCAATGCCAGAGTTGGAAATGGCCATGCTAGATGGGGTGAAGTTATCGGAAGATATGGAGAAGATACTCTCAATGACAATGAAAAGCGACTCCTTAGATTCTGCAGTGAGCAGAATCTGATCATTACAAACACAAAGTTCCCCCATAAGCGCATACATGCATATACTAGATATGAACCAACAAAGAATGAGAAGTCAGTGATCGACTATGCCATTGTTAGGAGCCCATCAAATATGTCCGGAATGCTAGAGTCTGGAGGGGGCCAGAGATTGGAAGTGATCACTACCTGCTTACAATCAAAAGAAATACTGAAAGAGTTGCTCAGCTAGGAACTGTCCAACATCACGGAAGAATCCCAGTAAACGAACGGGAGAAATGAGCATTAAGACCTACAAGCTGAGAGAGCCAGAAATTAAGACCAGATATCAGGGGCTTATTGCTACAGCGGTGAGAAGCACAGAAGAACAACCTGATGACTTGGAAACCCTCTGGCTTAAATTCAAGGACATCATAAAGACAGCTGCTGCAGAATCATGTGTTGAAGTCCGACTTAGGAACAAGAGAAAGAGGACACCTTGGTGGACAGAGGAAGTCAAACAGAAAATAAGAGAGCAGAAAAAGGCATGGAAACAATACTTAGGAGCTAAAAACCCAGCAGGATAAATGGAGAAATATAGAGAATATGTGATACTCAGAACATGAAGCAAAGAACATGGTGATAGCAGCAAAACAGAAGTCGTCAACAACATACAAGGAAAGCAGCAAGTCATGCTTGGGATTCCAGGAAAGAAATAGCCAAGACTGGATAACACCAGATACGCTAAATACCATAGCGAAGAGAAAGGAAATGAAAAGAAAGAAAACAGAAGCTAAGTCTCCCAGGTTAAACGCAATATATAGTGAACAGCACAGTCAGCTGGACAAGGAAGTTAAATGTCAAACACGTGCTAACAAAAGGACATTTCTGGATGAACTTGCAAGACAGGCAGAAGGGGCAGCACTGAGAAATGAACAAAGCACAGTTATACAAAATAACTAAAATCATCAGTGGATAACGAGGTGCAAACAATATTACATTAGTAAGAGATAAGCACGGAAATCTCAGCACGACAGTAGAGGGGCAGGAAACAAGATGGGCAGAGCATTTCAGAGAAACTCTGAATAAGGAACAAGCAGAGACACAATTGAATGTTTCTTAGGCTGAAAATGATCTAGATGTTAATACAGACATCCCACGAAAAGAGGAAATCATCACAGCAATCGAAGGGTTAAAGAATGGAAAAGCTCCTGGTCATGATAACTTAAATGCAGAGCTATTTAAGACAGACCCAGAGCTAGCAGCAGGACTATTAGAACCACTATTTGCACAATTCTGGAAAACAGGGACAACAGCAACAGAGTGGAGAAAAGGAATAATTGTCAAATTGCCCAAGAAGGGAGAACTTGCAGACTGCAATAATTGGAGAGGAATAACTCTTCTCTCAGTTCCCTGCAAAATACTAGGCAGGATAATTATACAGAGAATCTCAAAAGCAGTAGACCACAAACTGAGGAAAGAACAAGCAGGATTTAGAAAGAACAGAAGATGTGTAGATCATATATTTACCCTCAGGAACATTATAGAGCAGTGCTCAGAACGGCAAAGACATCTGTACATTAATTTCGTTGATTTTGAAAAGGCTTTTGACAGTATACATAGGGACAGTTTATGGAAAATACTGAGGGCTTATGGAATTCCAAGCTGCATAGTGTCAATCATAAAAAGCCTTTATGCCAACTTTACGTGTAGCATTGGGCAGAGCAACCTGACCTGTTAAGTGAAGACAGGAATACGACAGGGATGCCCCTTATCAACCACTCTATTTTTAACAGTCATAGACTGGGTGATGCGCCAGACAACAGAGGGCAATCCAAGAGGAATAAGATAGACTACATTTTCTACATTAGAAGATCTGGAATATGCAGATGACATTGCACTACTAGCACATTCACATCAACAGATCCAGGAAAAAACGGATAGACTTAATAAGTATAGCCAGCAGGTGGGCTTGAACATCAACCTAAAGAAGACAGAGGTCCTGACGCTCAATGTGAGCAACCCTGAGCCCATATCAGTAAGAAATAAGCAACTGGAACAGACAGATGCCTTCACATACCTAGGATGCTTAGTAACACCAGACGGCGGAGCAGGCAAAGACATCAACAACAGAATGAACAAAGCAAGAACAGCCTTTTTTAGTTTTGTCATCACTTGCACATTGGTGATCTTGTCATCCATTTCAACTCTTCTTCTCTACGCAAGTAAGAAGAACAATACTTTTAGTTCATTGTATTTCCTTTGATGTGGATGTTTTATATCAAGTTAATTATCTTATTCACTGTCATCATCGTAGTCTGCATCATCATTTTTATCTTCATTTCATTCATTATTAACGTCATTCCTACTAGCACTTTAAGCAATTTATTTTTCATTTTTGTGTTTTACACTGAGGCATGTTAATTATCTGTTTCCACCTTAGTGCGCAAAGGGTGGCTTGACTTGTTATGATACTGTATTTCTATAAACCAGTGTTCCTCTCTACACAGATCTCACACATTGGCGGATCGGGGGGGGGGGGGGGGGGCGACAGGGCAATCGCCCCTCCCTAGGGACTTTGAAAACTTGTATTTTATATCAACCACTCCAGTATTTTCCCGCATTTGGGACTTCAATGTAAGTAATCGTTAGGTCGGACGACGGACGAATTAAAATATGCCTTGTACTGGACAATGGTAAGTACCCTATAGGTTACGAACGGAGATTTTTTTTTTTTTTTTTTTTCTATAACCAGCGGCACTCGAGCTTTCTAGCCCTTTTGGCCCAATGACATGTCATTGCGAGGCTGGGGGGTCAGTGGACTTTCCTTCCAACCCGGTCAGGAGCTTCGCTCCTTCCCATCCACACGGGATTTATGTGCAGGAGCCGTTCAGATTATTCAGTCAAATTTCCGGTCGTAAACATTTCTTCAAACGCCGACGCCCGGGTTTGAACCATGAACACCTGGTCGCCAGTACAACGTTGTAGCCATTACACCAGCGCGGCTCCCTACGAACGGAGATTAAAAGTAATTAAACGTGGCTGGACAATGAAAGATAATAAAGTGAACCGCCATACAATAATGAGAAAACAAAAACGGCACCAGTAGGGCGACACAAGGGGTCTTCACTCAAGCCGCAAAAACAGATTACTTTGTGACAAGAGGGGGATAATTTCTTTATCGGGTGTCCAATCTCAAGCAACAAATATTAGGCTATAATATAAAATATGTGTGAATTTTTATCAAATTTTGCATATTTGTAGTTGCACCTTACTTTTATGTAATTATTGAATATGTTCTAAGAACGTGGCAGCCAGCCTGATGCTTCTTGTATCTCTATATAGAGTTTGCATTGAGGGAAAGTTTGGATGAATGGAGAAGAGAGGAAAAGAATAAAATTACCATATGGCACTGCGTCTTTGTACTTCTAAGCGTCCTTATCGTAATCTTCTCTTAAGCGTCAGTTTGGCACGGCAACTGACCAGGTCTCAAGAATGGTAATATTCTATTTAAGGTACACTACCATTTATCTCCTTTAAGTATTTTTGTCGAAACAAAACGTATTTTTTACTACAAGAGCACATGTCATACGTCTGCTTCCAGATTTAAACAAATCAGCAGGTTACACATGCCCTTATCACAAGGTGTACTTATAGCATCTTAAAGCGTGATTTTACTTGTTATCTAGAAACAGTTGAAACACGATGTTTTACATATTAGACAATGTAGGTTAATAAAGTTTTAGAAGTACAATGAAAACAATGCAGAGCTTCCAGCATTATATATGGAACATATTTTCTGGTACAGTCGATCACAAATGGAAACAATAAATATGTAAGTGTAAAACTATAAATACAATAACCTGTACTTGAAAACAGAAATGGCCATTATAGATATATTTTTAGTCCATACAGTATCTGGAATATATTCAAAAACTATCAAGCAACTGAGAAATACAAATTTAACTGTATTTAGATTACGGGTGTCACAGATCGTCTGGACATGCTCTTCTGTGTGATTTCTCACACTTTTTGACACTACGGCAGTATCATTTGTTTTTCTTCATTTTCTCATCAATGGCTTTTATTTGGCATAAATTATGCTATTTCATTCCGTTTTACTCTCTATGCTGGATCTAGTAGCGTGAAGTCTCTAACACTCTACTTCCCTACGGACGTATCTGTTTTACACGCAGAATCGTTTACGTTCCGCGAGATAAATGCGATAATACTAGATAATTATACCGGTCATACGCTTATCTATTATCTCAGTCTGACCAGCTTTTGAAACGCGTCAACCCAACATTTGACCCCAGGTGAAAAGCTGGTGACAACACGGTCTCACCCGATGGACACGAAAAGAACCCAAGATTGTCTGTCTGGGTTGCCAACAGCGGTTTCTATTTGTCTAGCAGATTATACAGAGGTTAGATGCGTTTATCGTTTTTGTGGGACAATCCATTGTCATTGTTAAAGATAATCTGTTTGGATAGACATCTTGGCGGAAGAGATTACGCCAGGCAAACATGGTCACATGTTGTTGTGAGCCGGCGAAAATATTACCGCATGATTTGAAAGAGGTCGCGCGTTGGAATATAACATTTAATATTTTAAAACACGTGCGGGATATTTTGAAATTAGACACCCTAAACATGTGCTAAAGAGCTTACGATTGGATTAAAGTAAGAAACCGGAATAAACTATGGATCCTAATGAACAATCCGACGGAAGCACCATCTGTGATGTGAACTGAGAACAGCACATATAATCTAGTGAAATCAGAGACACAGAACAGAGAGACTGCAGCGAACGTCATATGAGTGACAAATCGAAGTATTTGGGAAACTTAAAACTTTAAAAAGTAAGCCCGCCTTAATAAATACAGAGACTGAAAAACTTAAGGAACCATGACTTAAAATGCGAAGACTGGAAACCTAAGAATTGGATCACTCGTCATAAGAGAAACATTCCCAGACCAATTGTTTCGCAGATTTACCCATCATACAAGGGATTCAAAATTTCCAGACCAAGTGACTCGAGAACATATAACCTAAATTGCTCGTGTCCATTCTAACCAGCGCGAGGACATTGTACATTCCCAAAACTTTGGAGTAAGTATAACAATTATTTTACAAATATAAATTTGATATGTTTTCTTGCTAGGTGGTTATACAAGTGTATATATGAGGCTGGCAACCTCAACAGACGAAACTAGTACTTTCGTAAACCACTACAGCAAGCGCTGGTAATTTCTTCTAGCTAGTCTTGCGGAAAACCGACAGCAGAGGCGATCCCAGACTCTTAATGGAGCAGTGATGACTGATGATTACATCACATGTGCCTAAAGTGAACAATATTTTGTGAGAGATATGCACTTTGTTAATTGTAACTCAAGCAACTCATTATTCGCGCTGTCCAGACACATTTTCCCACTTAATACCTAGAGGAATATGATGAATTCTATTCATCTTCCCTGAGCTAAACTGTGCTGTACTCGGGAATTTAATTCTTCTGAGAGATTAATATTGGTGGGTGTTATAAGTCAAATGTTATATGTGGTTTTATTTTAGGTGATAACACAAGACTCGACCACCACTGTTAACTACTGTCCACTACTGTTATTATAATGGTATTGCTCCACTGTTCCATCCTGATTACTGAACTGTTAATGTGACTGTTGAATCTTGTTGTTACATCTGGTAACCGAAAGGATGTTGTGTGTATTGTCTATTATTAAATGTATGAAACGTCATCAGCAGTCTATCCTTTATTGACTTCTATCTATGATTGATTGAGTGACTTGTCAACTCAACATAACGGTACACACATTCGAGTCCTTTACATCTACATTCTCACTCGATGTCAGCACTGTGTCGGAACGAGTTGACCATTCATCTACGTGTCTAGTATGACCTTATGAAAGCAGTAACATCACAACAAAAACACCTTATCAATGGGTGTACAGCGCGAATGCGCCTGTTAATTAGCAGTCAACAAATGTACTTAGCAGAGGCATTTGTTTTCTTATTTTTCCAAAAGTTCGTGGTTACAAGCTATCAGACGGTTTGAAGTACTAACGTTACTACGCCTCTCGTGTGAGAGAAGTACACTCATCACCAAGAAGTGACGAAAACCACAGCTGCAGTTCTCCCTTATATCAGTTAAGTGCTTAAAAAAAGGCACCAGCAGAAACGTTACATAACCTTCTGACTATATCCTCACTCTAAATCTCTGTAAACAGAAAATTGATTTCAGTATAAAATTTGCCAGCATTTTATTTATTTTAAACTGTTAATACTAACTGATTATTAAATTTGTTACATGTTATTTTAAAACTAAATAAACATAGTGATACAATACGGTTATGTCACTGATACAATATGGTTATGCTTCAAAGGTATGTGTGTTCAAGTCTACATCATCGCCACATAGGCTAGTAATAAATATGTGTTACTACTGTCACGTCTAGAATATTGAGTGCGTGTGTTGGTTTAGTCGTTTACACCACAGGTACGTACACAAGAGTCATGGATGGTTGTAAACGACTGGTGACATTTAATACTGATTTATTCACGTCACAACACATTGATATAAAATGCACATAGTCAGGATACAGTTCACAGCATAACACGAAATATATCTTAACACATAAGGACTGCGCACTCGGCAGTTACTATGAGATCACCGCTATAAAGTATCATCAATAACTCAGCGCTATCTCTTCCTTAACAATTATCCTCTCACAGGAAACAATGGCCTTTATATAATTCATCAGCGCTACAAAGTGTCATCAATAACGATCCTCTCACAGGAGATCATGGCCTTTATATAATTCATCAACAACTATCCTCTCACAGGAAACAATGGCCTATATATATATATATATTCCTCAGCGCTTTAAAGTATCATCAATAACAATCCTCTCACAGGAGATCATGGCCTTTATATAATTCAAAATGGCCTACACAAAATCTTTAACTACTGTCCTCTCACAGGAAATAATGGCCTTTAAAGACTGCACACTGCAGTTATCAAAATTGCCTACACAAAATCTTCAGCTACTATCCTCTCACAGGAAATAATGGCCTTTAAAGACTGCACACTGCAGTTATAAACATTTCCACAATAATTCAAACTGCAGTTTTATACTACGCTGTACCCACAGCGAAAAATCCGTCGACATTTTAACTTCAGCACTGTACAGGCATTTCACACTTCCCAAAAACACTGTCTTGACCTACCCGGTCAAAACGCCCAGAACACTCTCTCCAAAATAACACACTCGTTCCGCTCAAAAGCAGTCACGAGACTTCCTCACGGTCAACACAACTCAGTCAATCAATCATCTGCGGGCTAGCCGCAAACTATTCTCGCCCGCTCAAAACATTACAGAATAAATATATCTCACACTTGAGATGATCAGCGTTTTTCCACGCCTTCTGTAATCTATCTCTCGAAACTACCACGAGATATTTTCAAAACAATTCAATAGCCAACAAGCAAACAAGTGCTCCAACTCAGAATCTATCTTGACTACTAATATACTCAGATTTACGTCCCTTACACCAGTTCTGTTCTTAACATCTTACCTCACCCGCGGAGAAAAAAAAATGATTCTATCATTTTTTTTGACAAATACATCCCCCCAAAAAGTTAAGAGGACAATGAATCTCTAAGATATGCGTGTAAGAATTACCTTAAGTAAAGTCAAAATAAGACATCTACAAAATATAAGCATTAAGTGAAATGTAAAAATGAAATATCCAATGTAATTAATTAAACATACTAAAAAATAATGCATTACAAAACCGAGTTAAGTGAATACAGAACAATTAAATAGGAAACAACCGATAGTAAAAGAAAAGACAATATCAAGCAAAAGAAAAATGATCCGTAATAAAGGTAAGTATGAAATCCGAATATGACGAAAAACAATAATATCACATTCCAACAATTTCTTATATGTAAAATAACTACAAATATCACAAGTAGTTACACTATATTAAGTTATCCCATTAACTGACAATACAAAGAATGAAAGTATAAGAAGCGAAAGAAGAAGTATATAAGAAGGATGCGAAACACAAACAACGCACGAAATGTAAACAAAATATGAAACCATTTTGAAAAGATAATAGAAAAGAAGAAATGGAATGAAGAATAATCAACAAAAACAGATGGAAAGCAAAAGGTATGAATATAGAGAAAATTGGTAAAATATATACCAATAACTATTTAGATCAAACAAAAAATTTTATAATACATACAAACATGATCGAAAACGACAAAACAAAATAACAAAGTATACCTATACTAATATCATAAAAAATAGTTTATAACTAAACAAAACATAATCAGTAATTTAAACAAGTTATACAAGTTAAACATAACCAACAATAAATTATCGACATCACACAAAAAAGTAATAGCATAGCTATATATCTAAGTTCGACCAACGCACAATCAAGCGCTAATACAACATAACATCCAAAAAACCAAAAAAAAAAACTTTCTTTCAAGAACAAAAATTACTCTACATATCAAACATAGCGCATAGTCAAGCGCTAGGCACACACAAAAACCAAAAAATTACAATGTCAGGGAAAAAAAATATTTTCCAAAAAATACAATACAAAAATATTTCTTAACGCTAAGTTACATAAAAATAGTATTTTAATTTAATTAATTCAAATCTATAATTAACAAATTAACAAAGAAACTAACTCTAGCAAAATGAGAGCAATATAACAATTCCTGTATCTAAGCAAATACTAAACAACACGTGAAAGTTTTTTCAAAAAATACGTCACAAAGAAACACATAGGAAAAGACACTATTACCAACATACAAGTTTGCAAATATATGAAAACAACGTAATGTATGTTAAGTAAGTGCTTAAATTAGATTTCTAGATTCCTCAATCAAATAACAATATCAGCAAACGCTGTTAAATTTCTCTATACAGTTCAATTTAAACTTTTAAATATTTCCGGCTGACAATCACGTTCAGCTTAGCTACAGTGTTATTTAGTTATAAATTTATATCTATCTCCATCTGATATACTAAAAGTAACTATTGTAACACTACAACTAATGAGTATGTGCATAGGGCTGGCAAACTCATCATGTACAAAACTATCTTAACTATCACATCTGCAAAACAAAACACAAAAAAACTTCAAGTTCTACACCAAAGTATAAAAGTCAATGATTATATGGTGTAAATAGGCATAGGTTTGTAACCCGTAAGGTTAAATATAAACCTGCTTATTGCATTCATCACTAGTAAACGACACGTCACTACCATCTAACACACTACATATTATCCAAAACACAATAGTATAAAAAATAGCATCGAAATGAACTAATGCATAATTAAAATAGTCATACATATCAAGAAAAACTATTGACATCAAATGATGCATAAAATGATAATCATAATATAACAACCTATAATGATCTATACAATAGAATACAATAACATCGACTGTCCTAAAAAACAAACAAACAAAAAAATCAAACGCAAACAAAAAATCTCCATAGGTCTTGCCGACATCTCATAAACACTAGGGGTAAAACGTCGAATGCATAGTTAGCACGCTGATTTGTTCTGCTTGAACAGATCCTCGGCCACAATGTTGACCTACATTCTTGCCGCTACCGTAAACAGAAGCGTTGAACCTTATCGAGAAGTTGCCTCTGTTCAAAAAATACAAATGAAAATTTCCATTTTAATGAATGGTAAAATTTACTGAGAACAACGGAGAGGTCAAATAAACAATCACCCCGCAATGTGGTCGGTGTAGAAATCTGGTCACTTCACGATGTCATCGACTCTTCCTTTATGTTCACAACAAAGTGATGCTCTTTCAAAATCAGAAACGTAACAAGCAGTAGTATTTGTGACATCATTATCATTGCTACTTTGCTTAATAACAATGATTCTAGCCTCATGTCGAGCAAAATTAGCATAATTGCACTTATTATTTGTTGTTTGATCAAAATATTTATCATCATTTCCTCTTTGTTTGAGACCGTTATTATGTCTATAATCCCAATCAGACCTGTTGTGCTTAACATTTCTAGTTCGAACAAAAAATATGTCAGAAAAATTATTGCACGATTGAAAACCTTTCTTGTATTTGTCTGTACTATTATTTTCAAAATTCTCAGAATTAAAATGTTGAGATACATTAACTTGTCTCTTATCTCTCTGAGAAGGAAAATTATTATCATAAGAATGTCCTTGGTACTTTCTAACCTTAGAAACCTCTCTCCTACATAAACTCTTTCCATTCTTTTCTTTTGACAATATGCTTGTTTGCAGTATAAATGGGTTTCCTCATTGGAACCACTACTTATAACTTTATCCCTTGTTATCATCTTATGAGAACTTCCAAAATTAGTTACTCGTTTAATCCTTAGGCTTTTATCAGGACTGGCTGTTACATTATCATTCTCTCTATTACCCTGCCGCCAAGAATCGTTGCCATTGCAAGCAGAATCAAAAGATCTTCGGAAGTTATATTTTCCCCGAAAAGATCTTTGTCCTTCACATTTAACTTTTTTATTAGCAAAGATTGTATGATGCTGGATCTTTGCTTTTCCAACTTTTTGGCAAACAACCTTCTGTCTAGTATTGTCATCATTGACAGAAGACCATATTTTGTTGTTCAAAATAACATCGAGTAGACCCTCTACTCTTTTTGTACTTCCTGAATTTCAACATTTTTTTGTGAAATTTCTTCACTTAATTTCCTATTTAATTTGTCAAATGTCAAAACTTTACTTCTCTCCTCTGTTAACAATCTCTCAATCTTAATCATCTCCTCTCTCTCAGTCGTTAACTCTTCTAATTTGTCTGTCTCATTCTTTTCTTTATTTGCTCTAGTTTGACATGATTCATTACATAATTTTCCACATTTCTTATCCTGAACTTTTAATTTTCCATGTATCTCTTTCTTTTCTTTCAGTTGGCAACTGATAATATCATTATCATCCAACACCTCATGAAGCATATTTATGTAAGTCTCTTCACGAACATTGCTCTCAATCTTTAATTTGTCATACATCTCCTCCTTCTCTTGAAGTTCTTGTCTGAGATTACCAACTTCGTCATCTTTGTCTTTCTCCCGAATTTCCAACTCTTTGTTCTTGTTCAATGCTGCATCTAAAGCCGCATGTACTTTAGTAAGTTCCGTGTTTGACTTATCTAACTCATTTGTAAGTTTAGAGACTGTTTCGTGTAGTTTACTCACTTCAGCAGTACCTTTTAAACAATTGTCCCTTTCTCGTAGGGTACTCTGTTTGTTGACTTTTATTTGTTTCTCACTTCCTAATTCCATTTTCTGCTCATTAGGAATACCGTTATGGATTATCTTAAATATTCTTTGCACTATATGTCCGTGTTCAAGCTCGATATACTGTTGCGAAAACACACGAAGGTGCCGTAGCAAACTAACTAAATCCTTAGCCATTACTAAATTACAAACAAACTTAAAGTTATGTTCAGCAAATAACTCTAGGTATGCCGATACATTAACCAAAAAATCGTCCATCACCCATGCTCCAAGTCGTGGGCCTCTCAATCCCTTATTATCTCTACCTACCACCAATGCACACTCTAACATAGGCCTTATATCTGCATGATCCATATCATGATCCATGGTGATTCAATCACTCAGTCAACTATATATCTATACCAGTATAATTATTAATATCGCAAGTTTTTGTTTCAAGAAGTTCTGACAATTACCCTTTCATTTCACACAGTTAAGTATCTATACCTAAAATTGCAATTATTTATTAACTTTGTATCCCCAATTCCTCCTCAAAGAACATTTATAACATCATATTCATATGAGGGAAGTCATCATTTATCATACAAGCATCAATACCTATGCATTAAATCCTAATAATCTGTCAGTATAGACCTAGACAACCAAAAACAACAGTTATCAACAGAATAAGCATAGGAAGGTCGCTGACATAGTAAAGTCGACACAGTTCACACAACAACGAAAACCACTTATCTTGAATGAAAACAAGCCCGTTCCTTTCCGCAAACACCCTGGATATCACAAAGTTCAATGGTAAAACAATCGACCACAGAAAGGCATTGGAACTTGACACCTTGATTCCGCTCAGGTCCTCGATTCAGCATACCACGTGCTTGCACATCGCACAGGAAAACAGGAAATGGGTCACCGTCTGTCAATTTCGTTGAAAGGAGGTACAACGCTCGTTCATACTGCCTGACGTTTACTTGCACTGGTATACAGTCGCCACTGTATATCATGACATCTCATAATCTTGAGTAATAAATTCCTTTATTTGCGAATATGGCATGAGTATCTGGTCCTATAATTACTGGAAACCACCAAATGATACCGTCCGATAAAGGTGGGTTATTGATACCTATAAGTTTGTTGTCATCCTCATAAGGAGTCTATTGTTGATACATACACATACGCCACACAGGCTAAATATAGAGATACGTTGCTAAAAGGATTCTGTATTACAGGCCACGTACACACAGAGCTATTCCTAAATATGTTAAGTAGGTATAATCAGTCTTGCAATATAGCAGTAGATCCTGCTTGATTGTAATCCACCACTTGATAAGAATAGGGTTATGTTAAGTTACTGACACGTTTGGTTTCCTTGAATGCGCCACACAGGCAGATCCAATAAATAGGTCAGAGTTCACTCAAACTCTTGTCACGCGAATATCGTGTATTCGTTCCAAATTGGAATGGTCCACCACTGATACAATACGGTTATGTCACTGATACAATATGATTATGCTTCAAAGGTATGTGTGTTCAAGTCTACATCATCGCCACATAGGCTAGTAATAAATATGTGTTACTACTGTCACGTCTAGAATATTGAGTGCGTGTGTTGGTTTAGTCGTTTACACCACAGGTACGTACACAAGAGTCATGGATGGTTGTAAACGACTGTTGACATTTAATACTCATTTATTCACGTCACAACACATTGATATAAAATGCACATAGTCAGGATACAGTTCACAGCATAACACGAAATATATCTTAACACATAAGGACTGCGCACTCGGCAGTTACTATGAGATCACCGCTATAAAGTATCATCAATAACTCAGCGCTATCTCTTCCTCAACAATTATCCTCTCACAGGAAACAATAGCCTTTATATAATTCATCAGCGCTACAAAGTGTCATCAATAACGATCCTCTCACAGGAGATCATGGCCTTTAGATAATTCATCAACAACTATCCTCTCACAGGAAACAATGGCCTATATATATATATATATATATATATATATTATATATATATATATATATATATATATATATATATATATATATTATATATATATATATATATATATATATATATATATATATATATATATATATATATATATATATATATATATATATATTTTTATATATATTTATATATTTATATATTTATATATTTATATATTTATATTTATATATATATATATATATATATATATATATATATATATATATATATATATATATTTTTATATATATATATATATTTATATATATATATATATATATATATATATATATATATATATATATATATATATAAATATATATAAATATATAAATATATAAATATATAAATATATAAATATATATATATTTATATTCCTCAGCGCTTTAAAGTATCATCAATAACGATCCCCTCACAGGAGATCATGGCCTTTATATAATTATATAATTATAAAATGGCCTACACAAAATCTTCAACTACTGTCCTCTCACAGGAAATAATGGCCTTTAAAGACTGCACACTGCAGTTATAAAAATGGCCTACACAAAATCTTCAGCTACTATCCTCTCACAGGAAATAATGGCCTTTAAAGACTGCACACTGCAGTTATAAACATTTCCACAATAATTCAAACTGCAGTTTTATACTACGCTGTACCCACAGCGAAAAATCCGTCGACATTTTAACTTCAGCACTGTACAGGCATTTCACACTTCCCAATAACACTGTCTTGACCTACCCGGTCAAAACGCCCAGAACACTCTCTCCAAAATAACACACTCGTTCCGCTCAAAAGCAGTCACGAGACTTCCGCACGGTCAACACAACTCAGTCAATCAATCATCTGCGGGCTAGCCGCAAACTATTCTCACCCGCTCAAAACATTACAGAATAAATATATCTCACACTTGAGATGATCAGCGTTTTTCCACGCCTTCTGTAATCTATCTCTCGAAACTACCACGAGATATTTTCAAAACAATTCAATAGCCAACAAGAAACAAGTGCTCCAACTCAGAATCTATCTTGACTACTAATATACTCAGATTTACGTCCCTTACACCAGTTCTGTTCTTAACACATAGTTGATTCAGCTATTACATGTATGAAAGCAAACGTATGAGTCAGCATACTTCCTATATATGTCTAGATGAATATATATATATATATATATATATATATATATATATATATATATATATATATATATATATATATACACACATCTAGATATATATTTACGTCTAAACAGAGCTATACTATTATAAGAGGAAATTCGCTGGATTAACTCAGCTGGGGGCTTGAACGGACTAAAAGTCATTGCTTAAATCCTTCACAAAAGACGACGGACAGTTATAAGTTAACAAATGTTCAGCGCTAAGCAGCATTATTCTTGACTTCTGAATTATCCCGTGAAGACCCCCCTTCGGATAGGTAAGGTAGTAGCGTCATTAACCTTTTATCTACATCTCTGGAAAGGTAATCTTGTGCGAAGGTAGACACCTTTGAAAACCCATTTAGATACTCTTGAGTTTTGGCCACTGTTGGACCACTACTGCAGAGCAGGGGAGGCAATCCGTGACAACGGGGATACTGTGTGTAACATATGCGGGTACTGCTCCCTTAGGCATGTTGAATAAGGCGAGTAAAATGAGACTGTGCATGACTTTAGCAGCGTCAACATTTAAAACACCTTGGTACA
Source organism: Oreohelix idahoensis (assembly GCA_024509875.1). Taxonomy (NCBI): domain Eukaryota; kingdom Metazoa; phylum Mollusca; class Gastropoda; order Stylommatophora; family Oreohelicidae; genus Oreohelix; species Oreohelix idahoensis. The sequence goes on from JAMPIV010017640.1 coordinate 267,928, forward strand.
GAAACCACCGCTCCAAAAACAAAGAAATGTTTTGAGGAACTCGTCCTGCAAGCGGGGAACCTGTTGTTGTGTGGTTCCATGCTCTATAATTAGCGTAAAGGCACGTGATAGTAATCAAGAAGTGTATTCTCTATTCATGAAAAGGTGTCCTTCAAAGTGGAGTGAAGAAACAAACAAGGAGAGAAAAGAAAATGGGAACGTATGCTCTAATATAAGAATTTGTTGAACAATTTGACAGGAACTTAATGTACAGCTAACAGCAGTATTAAAGCCGTAATGCAAACGATATACGGCAACGATGAAAGAGAAAAGATAAAAGGGACAATGCGCTTTTGTTATGTCATTTGTGAGAAGATAAAAATTAAGGAATGGTGTATGATAAATTAACAAAAAATTATCAGAAAGACAAACGATGGAAATCCTAACTACACAAACTGGACTGTTAACAAAACATCGGCAGAAAAAATGTTAAAGCATGTTAGTAAGACTTTGATGAAATTATTCTCGGAGATTTAAATGTCAGAATTAGAAATGAATATACTAGATGTGGTAGAGTTATAGGAAGATATGAAGAAGCTATACTGAATGACAATGGAAAGCGACTCGTTAGATTCTGCACTGGACAAAACCCTGTCATTACGAACACAAATTTCCCCTATAAGCCTATAAATAAGTAAACATATTATTGAAAAGCGCAACTCAAATCTATTCGCAACTTGTTGATGATGGTAATTATACAAAGGCAAGAAGTTTATAATATAGATATTTATTCCAATTTCTTCTTCATTTTTTTAATATGTTTGCCGATTAAGGATGATAAGCCACAAATACAGCTGATGCTTTTGCAAAGGACCTAAGCAAAATCTATGTCGTATATACTCTGGAAGTTCTTGTTTTCAATAATATGTTCACTGGGTTAGAGAGCTAGCTTAAAACAAAAACAAGTCTTTTATTTCTTGTAAGACGTGTTCACCCGTGTGTTACCGGGGCCCGAAAGGGGAGCAAAGAATAGTAACACTGTCCCCTGCCAAGCATGTTGTAGAAGGCGACTGAGGAGGGTTGGGCATGGGACCGGTTACCCCATCCTGTAAAAAAAAATTTAAACCACAAAAAACTTCAACAAATATGGACAAGTCAAATAAAGAAAATAAAACACAGCCATCCAAGACAGGGGAAGGTCCTCTCGCGGGGAGGCGTATGATGCAACACAGAGAAAGCCGAAAGGAGTCTGTGTTGCTGACTAACCTTCTTTCTTCTAGGAGAACTTCCAGATTTGGCACCTGGAATGTTCGGACATTGAACGAACAAGGGAAAGTGGCACAAGTAGCAGCAGAAATGAGGGAATACAAAATCGAGGTTCTGGGAATGTGTGAAACAAAGTGGAAGGGGGTAGACAGGAAGAAACTCATCACAGGTGAATTGGTGCTGTCCTCAGGACACGAAGACGAAAGTTCACACCACAGTGAAGGGGTAGCTCTTATGTTATCTAAAGAAGCACAGAAAGCACTCATTGAATGGGAAGCTGTGGGACCCAGAATAATAACAGCTATTTTCAAAACAGCTAAAAAGAAAATTCATGTCAATGTCATCCAATGTTATGCACCAACTAATGACAAAGAAGAGTCTGTGAAAGAAGCATTTTATACTAAACTACAGGAAATTATGGATAAAGTAAAAAGAAGAGACATCACAATTTTGATGGGTGACATGAATGCAAAGATAGGTACAGTCAATACCGGATTTGAAGAAGTCATGGGAAAACATGGGCTAGGAGTAATGAATGAAAATGGAGAACTATTCGCAAACTTCTGTGCTTCAAATCAACTGGCTATAGGAGGAAGCATGTTTCCACATAAGAGAATACACAAGGCAACATGGATATCACCAGACCATAGAACAGAAAATCAGATCGATCATATATGCATAAAGAAGAAGTTTAGATCATCATTGCAGGATGTAAAGGTATATAGAGGAGCAGATGTGGCATCAGATCACCATCTTCTGATAGCCAAAGTAAAAATGAAACTCAAGAGATATGCAACAATGCAAAATTATAGACAACAGTTTAATGTAGGACAGCTAAGAAATCAAGAAACAAGAGACAAATTTGCGGTCACAGTATCCAACAAATTCCAAGTGCTCCAACAGTTGGAAGATGTAGAGAATACAGAAGACTATTGGCAGCAGGTCAAAACGGTATGGAAGGAGACATGTGAAGAAATACTGGGGAAAAGGGAAAGACAACAAAAAGCATGGATAACAACAGAAACCATCAATAAGATAAAAGATAGAAAAAACAAGAAAGCAGAGTTAAACACAAGCAAAACCAGAAGTTCCAAAGCCAAGGCTCAAGAAGTGTACACAGAAGCAAACAAAGAAGTAAAAAGAAGTATCAAAAGAGACAAGAGGAAGTATATTGAGGAGTTGGCAAGAGAGGCAGAAGATGCTGCAGCCAAAGGAAATATGAGAGAACTGTATAGCAGCACAAAGAAGCTAACAGGGAAATACAAGCAAACAAGTTGCCTCATAAAAGATAAGAATGGGAAACTGCTCAGCAATATACAAGAGCAAATGAAGAGGTGGACAGAATATTTTGGGGACCTTCTCAATAGACCAGCTCCACAAAACCCGCCGGACATCCAGCCAGCAGAAGAAGAGCTACAAATTAACGGTGAAAGACCAACGAAGGAAGAAATAAAGAAAGCCATAAAGCTTCTAAGAGATGGAAAAGCGTCTGGACCTGATGGCATTCCAGCAGAGGCCATCAAAGCAGATATCGACACGGCTACAGAGATGTTATATAAATTACTTGGTAAAGTCTGGGAAAAAGAAGAGATACAAGCAGAATGGAAGGAAGGATATCTGGTTAAGTTGCCTAAGAAGGGAAATCTACAAGAGTGCACAAATTATAGAGGAATAATGTTACTATCAGTGCCAGGAAAGGTATTGAACAGGATTATCCTTGAGAGATTAAAGGAGTCCATAGACAAGAAATTGAGAGATGAACAAGCAGGTTTTCGACAAAACAGATCATGTACAGACCAGATAGCCACTTTGAGAATAATAGTTGAACAAAGTCTGGAATGGAATTCACCACTATACATCGGATTTGTGGACTACGAAAAAGCATTTGACAGTGTGGACAGAGAATCACTTTGGAAATTGATGAGGCATTATGGAGTTCCCCTGAAGATCATTAATTTAATAAAGAAAACCTATGAAGACATGACGTGCAGAGTTCTTCATGAAGGACAGCTTACAGAACCATTTGGGATAAGAACAGGAGTGCGACAGGGATGCCTCTTGTCTCCATTTCTTTTCTTGCTGGCAATAGATTGGGTTATGAGATCATCGACAACACACAACAGAAATGGAATCCAGTGGACTCTGACTAAGCAGTTGGATGATCTGGATTTTGCTGATGACTTGGCTCTCCTGTCCCATAACCGTAATCAGATGCAGGACAAATTGAAAACACTCGATGAGAGGTCACAGCAATTGGGTCTGAAAATACACAGGGAAAAGACAAAAATAATGCGAATAAATGCAGGTAATGAAAACAGGGTTGAACTTGAAGAAACACCAATACAAGATGTAGAATCATACACATATCTTGGCAGTAATATAGACAAAGTTGGAGGGACAGACAGCGATATCAAAATAAGAATACAAAAAGCAAGAGGAGCTTTCATTGCATTGGGAAATATATGGAGATCAAGAGAAATAGGATCCAACACGAAAATAAGAATCTTCAACTCAAATGTGAAGTCAGTCCTATTGTATGGCTCTGAGACATGGAGAACAACAAAGACAACAACCAAAAAGCTACAGACTTTCATAAATGGGTGCTTGCGTAGAATAGAGGGATTAAAATGGTATGACAAGGTTACCAACGTGGAACTGATGACAAGAACTAGACAAGTGCCAGTGGAACAAGAGATGAGAAGAAGACGATGGCGATGGATAGGACACACACTGAGGAAACCTGTTGATAGCATTACAAGGCAGTCCTTGTTCTGGAACCCCCAGGGCAAGAGAGGCAGAGGAAGACCAAGAAGTACATGGAGAAGAGAGTTGGAAACAGAGGTGAAAATGATGAGGAGAACATGGAAAGAACTTGAGATGATGGCACGTGACAGGAGGACTTGGCATGTGTTTGTTGAAGGCCTATGCTCCTTTGGGAGTGGAGGGTTATGAATGAAGACGTCCTTGGTATGAATCAGTAGTTGAATATTTTTCTCCACAGAATCAGGGAAACGAGATCTACAAGTCAGATCTGCAACGGACATAGGCAAACAGATGGTGCACTATCCAAATAGACTATTAGCTGAGAATGTAGACATGTAGACATACATATAGACACACATTGAGATCATCGTGGTAACAACAAGTAAGGAAAGATATATAATTATATATAAATAAATAGAAGGACAGAACTGTTGAATAAATTGTGGAGTCCTTATTTAGATGACATTACATTATAAACACGCACATGCTAAATGCCTCTTTTCTTTCTGTTCGAGGCTGAGGACTAAAGAAGCGAGTAACAGCCGATACGTGACACTTCTCTGGTTTTGTGGCATGATATTTGTTCCAGGATTTGGATTCGAATGCCCATATAAGGTTAGTTCACCCAATTGATTATTCTACTAATCAAACCATTTACGAAAATCATCTCATTAGGAATAATTTCTTGTATTGATGAACTTAAAAAAAGGTAGCAGGCTTTCCTACAGTTGAAACGAAAATTAATCTAAGAAAGTTGACTATATACTGGAACTGGCGAATGTAATACTTCTTAAAATGTAATGACCAGAAGAATGCTAAAAGTAAAGATAAATGTAGTCCCGTAACAAATACTACCTTATGGGAGTGAAGAGTTAGAGACGTCACTATACTAGAATAATTGTTTTTAATGAAGTGGGGTGACTTGTTCCTCGCAGCATTTTATATTCCTTAACTTAACAGCAGAAGCAGGTACTGACTTTCAGCTTTCGATCCCGGAATCCGCTGACTGTAACACGCTCAAATCGGTTAGCTAATCGTACGCTCAGATGGAAACTTAGACAGTATAACAAACAACTCAAGGAGGAACAAATGAGACTTCAAACAGATCAGACAGCAACAATCAGAATATTCACAGAAAAATAAAATAAATAAAAGATACATTTGTTCATCTTACTTACTTACTTACTTAGTCGTTCCCCTTCTACCGTGAGGTGTAGAGGTTTGGAAGAGAGAGCGCCAGACCATTCTATCAGCTGTCTTCTTCCTGGCCTGGTTCCATTCTAGTCCTCGGTCCTTCAAAGATTGTCTAATGTTGTCCTCCCAGCGGACTCTGGGTCGTCCTGGAGGTCTGGATCCCTGGCTCTTTGTTTCCCATGCTTGTCGTGGTAGCCGATCTTCTCCCATTCTGCAGACATGGCCAAACCATCTTAGTTGGGACTGTTCTATTTGGGTCTGCAGCGGATGGGATTTTAGGCCTTGACGGATCGTCTGGTTGCGGACCATGTCTCTTCTTGTTACTTCAACCACTTTCCTCAGATACCTCATTTCTGAGGTTTGGATCTGGCTTTTGTGGGTTGTAGTCATTGCCCACGACTCGCATCCATATGTCAGGACTGGGACATAGGTGGAGCGGTATACAGCCATCTTCGTTTTCTTACCAACCTCTTTCTTGCTGAGGAATCCACGATTTATGGCCTGAAAAAGTCTCCCAGCCGCTGCTTTTCGAGTGGCCAACTCTTCTTTGATGCCTCCCTTTCGGTCTATAATAGCTCCGAGATATTTAAAATGGTCGACCTGCTCCAGGACCATTTGTTCATCACGTTGGCGAATTCTTAGAAAGCATTTAATATTATACATGACGCGGTCTTCGGTAAATTCTGAACGTTTTTGGAATCTTTCGAGAAAGAATTTAAAAACATTTAACATTTATTATCACAAAAACACCTGCACATATGTCCACACAAATAAACTCCGAGAATACGTTAAGCATGGGAAACAAAGAGCCAGGGATTCAGACCCCCAGGACGACCCAGAGTCCGCTGGGAGGACAACATTAGACAATCTTTGAAGGACCGAGTACTAGAATGGAACCAGGCCAGGAAGAAGACAGCTGATAGAATAGTCTGGCGCTCTCTCTTCCAAACTTCTACACCTCACGGTAGAAAGGGAACGACTAAGTAAGTAAGTAAGTAAGAATACGTTAAAATAGAGAATGGAGTCAGACAGGGATGTCTGCTTTCATCAGCGATCTTCTTAATGGCCATCGACTGAGTGACGCGACGGACAAAGGCAGGAAAGAATACAAAAAATGTTTGAAAACAACTAGTCGATGTGATTCTATAGATATCAGCTGTCTTTTATCGCATAAATAATAGGACAGACAGGAAAGTACAGACTAGCTGTAGAAGTAAACATTAAGGATTTCATATCAATGTATATAAAACAAAGAAAAATAACAACACAAAAGTAAGCAAACAGATTTAATAACAAATACAGGATTGTAGCACCGAAATAAAAAAAAAATCATACAGCATCGAATGCAGGTGATGATTAAAGTGTGAAGTGGAGATAAAGTGTCCACATCAGACTAGTATACCCAGACATGCCTTAGTTATAGGATAACCTTTGACAAATTAGATAGATAGATAGATAGATAGATAGATAGATAGATAGATAGATAGATAGATAGATAGATAGATAGATAGATAGATAGATAGATAGATAGATATAGATAGATAGATAGATAGATAGATAGATAGATAGATAGATAGATAGATAGATAGATAGATAGATAGATAGATAGATAGATAGATAGATAGATAGATAGATAGATAGATAGATAGATAGAGATAGATAGATAGATAGATAGATAGATAGATAGATAGATAGATAGATAGATAGATAGATAGATAGATAGATAGATAGATAGATAGATAGATAGATAGATAGATAGATAGATAGATAGAACGAACGAACTTTATTTTCGAAGAGTAAAGAATTGGGCGCGCAGGCCCGTCTAACATTCTGCCCTTTCACTCTCATTGATCTTGCATACTATATCCTTTCATTCCCACATGATGCTTTAAGCATTAATTTAAAGGCATGCAACATTATAAAGTTACCATAACAGCATTCATTTACAATATGCAATCAAAATAAAAAAAATGAGTAGGTTTTTTTTTTTTGAAACAAACAAGCTAGTAAATGGGGGAAAAAGTAATAATAAAATAAAATAAATAAAACAATAAATAAAAATAAATAAATTCTGCATACCGACACTCACTCATGCGGTCAATCCGTCTACAATTAATCTGTATTTTTGGTATGCGGGTACATTCTCAAGACTCACATTTCTAAAGTACAGTATTATGTGGGTACATTCACCCATACATTACATAATATAATAATATTTTAAAGTGAATATAATAATGATATTACATGGATATAAAACAAATTATTCACACACAAAAATGAGCGGAAGAGAAAAAGAAATGTTGACCTATGGATGAGATGTTGACAGGCAGATAATGTTTCTATGGGGGTAGATAATCAGTGTTGAGAAAGTGTTTGAAAAGTGCTTTGTTAAAAGAATATTGTGTAGGTAGGCTTTTTAGGTGGTGTGGAAGGCTGTTCCATAAGTAGGCACCAGAGTAGGTGTTGCGCACATATTCTTTTGTGTGGCGCACAGATTACTGTTTTTACGCATACAAATGTAAAATGTAATTGTTTGTCTGACAATGTATATATTTATTATAATATTTATTTTGTGTATCGAAATATTTTTCTGGTAAAAGCGATATCACCCATGTTGAGCTAATACTTTTATTATATGGGTTATCTTTCCTGAATATCGAACTCAGCGTAGGGATCTAGGTTTACAGCGATCTATTCTTTGTTTGGTTAGAAATAGATTGTTCTTGCTTCAGAATATTTATGGCCAGAATCTATGTGTATTTCTTGTCTATGTAGGACGAGACTGTCTTATATCTTAATATCTTTGTATGTCTAAGTAGAACTATATCTTCGGTGTCGAACTCGGGGTCATAGGTTGTTCGGCGGATGTGTCGCTAAGTGGAGGTGAGAAGGTTCCGCCCTGATGGGTGCTGAGTTGTTGTAGCGGCCTGTCGCCAAAAAAGTGATCTCTATATTAGTGGGGTAAAGAGGTAGTCTCTTTAGACATACCATGTATTATTCACCCCAGTGTTTATTCTTACTGCCAAGGAATGACAGAATCATATTCTAGTGTATTTCTGATACCAAGGTAAAGACGCATTTCTTATGAACTTTTCCTGAGGCATTGTATTCGATGGGCAGTCGTACGGTTGTACGTTTAGATGAATATTAACCAGATGAAGATGACATTCATACCTAGCAGCACCATATTATGTGATGAAGTCAATAGTATCAATGGTAGAATCTACAAAGCAATGAGGACATTTAATGAATGATCAGCTTTGATTGCGCTTCATAGTTTGTATCCTGGGTGAGCGACAACTCAATGGGAGGAGAAGCCATTTTGAATTCTATATTTTTCAATCATCGAGGAGAGAACAGGGATGCCCCTTACTATCACCTGATGAGTCCAGAGATCACTGCTACAGAAGAGAACCCACTACTAGTGGTTCAATATTGTTATCAAAAAAATATGTGCTGAACTTTTCCTAAATGAATCTTTGCTAGACGAGGTTAGGTCTAGGAACCATCTTGAACCTTGTTTATGAACTGACGTGCTCTGTCAGTAAAGTCAGACGATATATATATATATATATATATATATATATATATATATATATATATATATATATATATATATATATATATATATATATATATATATATATATATATATATATATATATATATATATATATATTGGAAGTACTGAGTGCTTGTCTACTGACATTCCATTGGTACTGTTATGCAACATGAATGCTAATGTGATAGTGTATTTCATTGATCAACATTATTATGATTTATGCCAACCTGTCTGATGTCACTGTACCCGTGCTGTCAAGTGTGATCGTTCCAATTAAACTGTATGAAACGTACACAGTAGTTGGCGTAAATGACTTCCAGCCATAAGTGAGTGAGATTGGTCTATTTGTCAACTCTAACGAACGTTTGCCATCATTCGCATGTACTGTATCCTCACTCCATGTCTACACACCACTGCGTAGGTCGAGTTGACCTTTTGTTTGTCGTCATTCTGACAACACCCATCAACACCCTTCGAACACGATTGCAACCAAGCAAGCAACACTGGTGGCCAGCTTTCTGGGTTTGACCTCGCAGAAATTGAGAAGTCAACAGACTACTGATACCAGACCGTTTCCTGTGGCTGATACGACACACCTGCAGTACTAGTTTGATCTTTGTCAACACTTTGTCACGTGATTTATCGAGCGAATACTGGAAATAGGTCAGCGCTCGTTGAACAGACGGTGTTTAAATAAAACAGATAACATTACACATCAAAGTTGGAGCATATATTTGACTGTGTTTGCGAAATGTACAGTGCAACTGAAGTGAGAAGTCCTACTTGTGATTCTTAGGAACTTAAACGGTGGATTTTCCTGCACTGCTATAGTTTGTGTTGAACTTTAATAATTTAGGCCAGAATTAATTGTTTAATAAAGTACCATATTACAGTACCATTATAACTGAGCCTTCTATTTGCAACACATTCTATCTGCAACACATTTCATTATATTATATGTATTTATGCTATATGTATATTTATGTTTATATGTGATATTTGTGTATATTTCTGTGGGCGGTTGGTGAGGTGACTAGTATAGGGTATACCGAGTCATATTGGTTCTATATTAGCTATCTGTAGGGAGCAATTTTCTTAATTGAAAATTTGCATGCAACATCTGTTGCTTTTTTTTTGTTAGCTGTGAAGACTGTTCTTATCGTTGTTTTTGTGATATTTTTTCTGTTCTTCAGTTTTGTTTTAATTTGTTCGTATTTGTAGATCTACCCTTTTCTAAAATTTAGTTCTATACACATTTATATTTATACACTGTGACGTCATTTGTTTTGTTTATTCCCTTGCAGTTGTCATCACAGATTCTGTGATTATTTTCATTGATTTCCCTATTTTATTTATTTGATTTCTGCAAATGTTTGCGTATTGTCTTTCTTATTTGTACTTTATGTATGTTGTTGGTTGACATATACTATAAAATATACTTGATCATACACTACCAGCTGTGTAGTGAACTTATGAGAAATAATCAGCTGATGATTAATTGTTGTTATTATAGGTACACAGTTGATTATACAAGACCTTATTTAAAGGCTTGTTTCCCATAGAGATTGGGATAAAGGAGCTGATTATTCAAGCTATTAAGAGCTTTTTTCCATTTATTTGGAGATAGATTTCATTATTGCTATTTCAGGTATCTAGTCACATATTGGTATACATTATATCGACTTTAAATTACTTCATTGAGATATGGAAATCCCTAGGCAAGACTGGAGATAAGTTGGAGGAGTATGCTACCAGTCAATATGAAAAAGCACAAAAATTGGAAATTGATAAACTGAAAGCTGAAGAGAAAAAACTAAAAAGTGAGGATAGAAGATTGGAATTAGAATCTGAACAAAAAAAATTGCAGCTGCAGGTTGAGGAAAAGAGATTCCAAATGGAAATGGAAAAACAAAACAAAGAAGCTGAAAATAAAAGATTAGAAGCTGAGGCTGAGCAGAAAAGATTAGACAGAGAAGCTGAACAAAAGAGATTAAACAGAGAAGCTGAACAAAAAAGATTAGACAGAGAAGCTGAGGAGAGAAAAACAATGAGAGAACATGAACATCAAAAAGAACTTTTAGCATTTGAGTTAGAAAAATTGAAATTGACAAATATGAGTAATGTTAATTAGTCAAATGGTAATAGTGGTAAACCCTTTACTTATAAGGTCAAGGTACCAGCGTTCAATCCTTCCAGTGACGATATTACATTTTGGCTGGATCGTTTTGAACGTTCTTGTCGAGCTCATAATGTGGATAAATCACAATATGCAAACCAGTTATCAGAAAATTTAAAGGTGATTCTCTGACTAGTTTAAGCTTGGTTGGAGAGGCTGACAAGGATAATTATGATGTTATTAGAGCAGCTTTATTGAAAAATATCAATTAACAGAGGAAGGTTACCGTATTTTGTTTAAGAAAATGGTACCTGAATCAGGGGTAGAATTATCAGAATTCATTGCAAGGACACGTCTTACATTCAATCGTTGGATTGAGTTGTCCAAAACAGAAAAGACATATGAAGCCTTTATGGACTTGTTGCTCAGGGACAAGATTATGTCAAGTATAAATAAACCATTCCTTGAATTCCTACATGAGCGTAAACCCAAGACACTAAAAGAAATGGAAGAATATTGTACCCAATACGTCACGGCACATCCGGACGTAGCTTTTAGCAATGCTAAGGTTAAAGAAAGTATGCCAGTTGCATCAGCAGCACCATACAACCCTAATTATTTACACAAATTTCAGGGACCTCAAAACAGGTTTGATAAAAAAGGTAACCATAATAGTTATCAAAACCAAGGTAACCAATCATTTCAGGGTTCTTCTGCAAAGAACTGGAGACGACCTGATAGCTCTCGACACAGGGGTGGTCATAATTATAGGAATTTCCGTAGAGGAAGTAATTATAGAAACTATCCAAGTCATCCATCATGGAGACAACAAGATCATAATTATAGAGATACTCATTATAATGAATATGATAATAGTAACCATGAGAACTATGACTCAAACCCAAATAGGGGTTACAATAGAGGAAATAATAATGATTACAGAGGCAATAATAATCGTGGTAGATCACAATACAAAAAACATAAATTCTATTATCAGGCAAAATCTGCACAGCAAGAGTCACATGAAGCCTATAAACAGACTAAAGATAATAATGACGCTAATAATATGGCATGTTCCGCTTTTGATTTTGGGAGAGCATCTCAGTGCCCCCAATGCAAAACATTATTTGAACCAACTACGGTGTCCACTTTAAGTTGTGGCCATCCTCTTCCCGCTCTTCCTGCGTCAGTCGCGCATGATGGAAGAGGTTCTCTTGTCTTACATAAAGGTTTAGTAAATGACAATCCAGTCTCAGTTCTTTTTGATTCTGGATGCACCACAATTGGTGTTAGGCAGTCACTTGTAGATCCTTCTCGTGCCACTGGAAAGTAGTCAAATGTGTAACATTTGGCGGCACCTTAGAGAAATACTCTACTGCTATCATTAGGATTGCTACTCCTTTCTTTACAGGAGATGTACACGCATGTCTTCTGCCGAATCCGATCGCTGATCTTATCATCGGTCGTATTCACGGAGTCAAAGAATGCACTCCACAACAAATTTCCGTTTGGGAAAAACAAAATATGCAAACTGCTAATGCTGTAGTCACTAGAGCTCAGGCTCTTAATATGCCTCAAACTTCATCTACTGAAGATAATGAAGTGCATAACCAAGATGATCCCTTGGTAATTTCTCGTGACTCGTTTATAAAACAGCAAGAAGATGATCCGACTCTAAAGAAATTCTTCACTCTTGCAACAAAAGGTGATCCGAATAAAGATACAAAGCGTAAATCTTGGATTACAATGAAGAATGGCGTACTTGTACGTATGGTGCAAGACTCCACTAAGTCAAGTCATTCTCAGATTCTTGTTCCCAAGAATTTGAGAGTTAAAATTTTGCAGCACGCTCACGACTCTCAGTGTGCTGGACATATGGGTTTTTCCCGTACAAAGTCAAGAGTTCTTGCGGCTTTCTTTTGGCCTTTTGTGAACAAAGACATACGGATTTATTGTCGATCTTGTATAGTATGTCAAGAAGTCAAATCCAAAGGTCCACGCCATGCTGCACCTATTCAGGCTGCAGACATTCCTATTCGACCATTTCAGAAAATGGCGATAGACATCATTGGTCCATTTAAGATCAAATCTGCTAGAGGACATCAGTTTATCTTGACGTGTGTTGATATGTGCACACGTTGGCCAGAGGCTATTCCTCTGAAGAGCATTACTACTGCTGACATTGCAGATGCTCTTTGGCTTATATTTTCTCGTCTGGGATTCCCCGGAGAAATATTATCAGACCATGGCACCCAACTAATATCGGATACCATGTCTCAAGTGATGTCGACTCTGCAGATAGAGAGATCTTTGAGTAGTATCTATCATCCTATGTCCAATGGGATGGTCGAACGCCTAAATAGAACACTCAAAAACTTACTAGGGAAGATAACTGAGGATCATCCTCAAGATTGGGACAGGGTTTTACCCGCGGCCCTCTTCGCTTACAGAGAGGTCCCCAATGAACATACAGGATTTTCTCCCTTTGAACTTGTCTTTGGCGCGCGACCGCGCGGCCCTATGTCTTTGCTTCATGATCTCATAACCGCTGATAATATTACCGATGACACAAAATCTTCTTACGAATATGTCATCGCGCTGAGACAAAAGATTATCGAAGCATGCAAATTGGCAACTTCTTCTTCTGAATTTGCTAAGCAGAAGGCAAGACAATTTGCCAATAAGAAAAGAACCTTACGACAACTTTGTCCTGGTGACAAAGCATTTGTTTTGCTACCTTGTAGGGAAAACAGACTTCTTATTTCTTGGAAAGGTCCGTACGATATAATCTCGAAAATTTCCGATGTTGACTACATTGTCGATATTGATGGAAAGCATAAAACCTTCCACATCAATATGCTTACGGAATTCCATGAACGTCCGGATTATTTACAGCCTATTTTCCAGGCAACGGACGATTCACCAGTCCAACATGGTCATTACTCATCACTGTCCGTAATACAGGATCAGGAGACAAGTTTTTCGGATGTTAATCTTCCGCTTCCGATGATTCCACTTCATTCTAGTCAATCATGGAAAAATGTTACTGTATCTCCTGATTTATCTCTAGGAGAACAGCGACAAGTTTCGGCTATGTTACAAACATTTCAGGATGTCCTTACTGACATCCCTGGACAAACTCATGTCATTGAACATGACATTATTCTAACTGACCATAATCCTATTAGGGTCAGACCTTATCCTATCCCTATACATTTTCAAGCACAGGTTGAGAAGGAGTTGGATGAGATGATAGATTTAAAAATAATTGAACCATCCACTTCTGCATATTCTTCGCCGATGGTTATTGTTCGAAAAAAAGACAATAACATACGTCTTTGCGTTGACTATCGCAAATTGAATCAAGTTACGAAGTTTGATGCTGAACCTATGCCTTTACTAGAAGAGCTACTTACTAGGCTTTCTAAATCTCATTTTTTCACTAAACTAGATTTGTCTAAAGGATATTGGCAAGTTCCTTTATCTGAACGCGCCAAACCAATTACGGCTTTTTCTACACCTAGAGGCCTTTTTCAATGGAATTTCATGCCTTTCGGCCTTATGAACGCACCAGCTACATTCGTACGCATGATGCGTCGAATCCTATCTTATCGGTCAGATGTCATCGCGTACCTAGACGACATCTGTCTTTTCAGCGATACTTGGGAAGATCACTATTAGGGTTAGTTGAATTACTATCTACTCTACGCGAGTACAACGTGACACCGAAACCGTCTAAAACCTGCATTGGTTTTAGCGAAATTTCTTTCCTAGGCCATCGAGTGGTCATGGTTTCCTAAAGACAGAGGACCATAATATCACTAAGATACTTAACATCTCTATTCCTAAGACTAAAAAGCAAGTGCGAAGTCTCTTAGGTCTTATTCAATTTTATGGAAGATTCATTCCGAATCTATCCTCTATCATGGCACCTCTTTCTACACTACTAAAGAAAGGGTCGCCTAATATGGTCCACTGGTCACAGGAATGCCAATCCTCTTTGGATAAGATTAAAAATTTGTTTTCAACACCACCTATTTTAGTGTTACCTACTACAGATAAGACATTTGTTCTTCGTAGTGACGCTTCATCCACTGGGATTGGAGCGGCACTAATGCAAGAGTACTCTGGAACTCTGCATCCTGTAATGTATATCTCCAGAAAACTTAATGCTGCAGAAAGGAATTATTCGGTTTTAGACCGTGAACTATTGGCTATGGTTTGGTCAATACTCAAACTACAAAGATTCCTTCTAGGCGCACATTTCATAGTAGAAACCGATCAGAAAGCTCTTACGGCTATACAGAGTAAGAATTTGAAGAGCTCGAGGTCTACTCGATATGCAATTGCTCTTCAACCTTTTCATTTTTCGGTACGAGCTATCCGTGGATCAGATAATGTGATGGCAGACATTTTGTCTAGATGCCCACATGATTCCACCTAACTGTTGGGTCTTGGACTTCTTAACACTTCCAACTCTACAACAGTTTTTCTTTTCTATATCAAGATAAATACACATTGTAATTTGTAAATATAGTGATTGTATCACTACTATCACTACGTTCATTGATATATATATTCACCGATACTCGTTGATGATTTTTTTTTGTCAATCATGTACTTATAGTGCTTAAATATGAAATTGTTATATGCACTGTGTCATTGCCAGCATTGTAGTATACGTTGGTGGCACCTCCCTGGAAACATTTATGCTTAAGAGAAATGCTTTATCTGAGAGGTTGAGATGTATTCTCACCAGTCGATCTATATTTCAACTTTGCCTTAATTTGGCTTATAAATTCCAGATATTTCTCTTCTGCGCAGTATTTGTGCATTGTGAGCCTATTGTATGTTGCCCTCAGATGAAAAAAAAAATGATTTTCATTTTTTTTCTCGGGGTGGGGTCTGTTGCGCACATATTCTTTTGTGTGGTGCACAGATTACTGTTTTTACGCATACAAATGTAAAATGTAATTGTTTGTCTGACAATGTATATATTTATTATAATATTTATTTTGTGTATCGAAATATTTTCCTGGTCAAAGCGATATCACCCATGTTGAACTTATACTTTTATTATATGGGTTATCTTTCCTGAATATCGAACTCAGCGTAGGGATCTAGGTTTACAGCGATCTATTCTTTGTTTGGTTAGAAATAGATTGTTCTTGCTTCAGAATATCTATGGCCCGAATCTATGTGTATTTCTTGTCCCTGTAGGACGAGACTGTCTTATATCTTAATATCTTTGTATGTCTAAGTCGAACTATATCTTCGGTGTCAAACTCGGGGTCAAAGGTTGTTCGGCGGATGTGTCGCTAAGTGGAGGTGAGAAGGTTCCGCCCTGATGGGTGCTGAGTTGTTGTAGCTGCCTGTGATCTCTATATTAGTGGGGAAAGAGGTAGTCTCTTTAGACATACCATGTATTATTTACCCCAGTGTTTATTCTTACTGCCAAGGAATGGCAGAATCATATTCTAGTGTATTTCTGATACCAAGGTAAAGACGCATTTCTTATGAACTTTTCCTGAGGCATTGTATTCGATGGGCAGTCGTACGGTTGTACGTTTAGATGAATATTAACCAGATGAAGATGACATTCATACCTAGCAGCACCATATTATGTGATGAAGTCAATAGTATCAATGGTAGAATCTACAAAGCAATGAGGACATTTAATGAATGATCAGCTTTGATTGCGCTTCACAGTTTGTATCCTGGGTGAGCGACAACTCAATGGGAGGTGAAGCCATTTTGAATTCTATATTTTTCAATCATCGAGGAGAGAACAGGGATGCCCCTTACTATCACCTGATGAGTCCAGAGATCACTGCTACAGAAGAGAACCCACTACTAGTGGTTCAATAATGTTATCAACAAAATATGTGCTAAACATTACCTAAATGAATCTTCGCTAGACGAGGTTAGGTCTAGGAACCATCTTGAACCTTGTTTATGAACTGACGTGCTCTGTCAGTAAAGTCAGACGATATATATATATTGGAAGTACTGAGTGCTTGTCTACAGACATTCCATTGGTACTTTTATGCAACATGAATGCCCATGTGATAGTGTGTTTCATTGATCAACATTATTATGATTTATGCCAACCTGTCTGATGTCACTGTACCCGTGCTGTCAAGTGTGATCGTTCCAATTAAACTGTATGAAACGTACACAGTAGTTGGCGTAAATGACTTCCAGGCATAAGTGAGTGAGATTGGTCTATTTGTCAACTCTAACGAACGTTTGCCATCATTCGCATGTACTGTATCCTCACTCCATGTCTACACACCACTGTGTAGGTCGAGTTGACCTTTTGTTTGTCGTCATTATGACAACACCCATCAACACCCTTCGAACACGATTGCAACCAAGCAAGCAACAGTAGTCTAGACTCTTTTTGAACAGGTCGATCCTAGGTTTGGGCAGACGTAACTGATGTAATCGTTGTCCCTCCCTTCTACTGGTTTGAAACAATGATCTTAGGTACGACGGGGCATTGTTAGATAGAATTGTGTGAGTCAGCTTGGCTTTGTTGTAGAGAAGACTTTTTTTAGCGACAGTATTTTGGGTTCTTTTCCTGTCCTTGTGTGTGGTGTCGTGCGATTATCGGTGATCAGACGCACTGCTCTCTTTTGCAGGGAGTGCAGTCTCTTCGAGGTGGAAGCAGGGCAACAATCCCATAGTGTAGAGCAGTAATCTAGATGTGTCTGTATATGTGAGGTGTAGAACAATAGTCTAGTGTCTGCGTCTAAGAAGTGTTTTATTTTGGCTAGCTGGTACGTCTTTTGTGCTATGTGTTTGGTTAAATTCCGTACATGGGAGTTCCACGTTAAGTGCTGGTCAATCGTGATACCCAGAACTTTGTGTTCTGTTACATGTTCAATTTGTATTGATTCCGCGTGTAGCTGTAGCGATCTTTTGGTGCAACTTAGGAGTTTCTGTCTGGTGGTAATCAACATAGATTTCGTTTTTGTTGTGTTTACTGGCATACGATTCATATTACTTCATTTTGTTAGATTGTCTACATCGCTATGAAGAGTCATTTCAAGTGCCACGCAGTCATTGTCACTAGTGTACATAGTACAATCATCTGCAAAGAGGTCACAAGTTGAATATTTTAGATGTAGTGGCAGGTCGTTGATGAACATTGCGAAGAGTAGGGGCCCAAGAATAGAGCCCTGCGGTACTCCTGTAACTACCTTCGAGAAATCTGATGCCGAGTTGTTGTGAAGCACTAACTGTTGTCGATCTGCCAGGAATGATTTGATGATGTTTAGTGGATTCGAGCCTATTCTGAGGGTTTCCAACTTTTGAACCAAGATAGTGTGGTCAATCATGTCAAATGCTTTCTTGAAGTCGACAAAAACAGCACCACATAATTTTCCATCATTTATGTTCGACAGCCAGTTGTCTGTCATTTTGGTGAGAGCTGTGTGACAGGAATGTTTGGGTCTGAAACCTGACTGGCTATCAATGAGCAGTTTGTTTGTTGTTAAGTGTTGAAATGTGGTGTTGTAAATGTAATTCTCTAGTGGTTTTGAAAGAGATGATAGAAGGGATATTGGCCTGTAGCTGTTGGGATCGCTATGTGAGCCAGATTTATAGAGGGGGTACACTTTGGCAGATTTAAATGCTGTGGGGAAGTAGTTGTGTGCAATACATTGGTTGTATACATAGGTTAAGGAGTCGCAAATGATGGGCGCAGCGTAACGTAGAATCTTATTGCTGATACCATCAAGCCCAGATGAATTGTTGTTTTTTAATGCCAAGATATATTTGAGAACTTCATGTACTGTTAGAAAAGGAATATGTCTTAGATCTGTGGTGGTGTGTTCAGTGTTGTAGAAGGCTGTCAGTTTACCAATATCGCAGTCCATTGGCTTTAGTGTCGACTTGAGAAGGCTAATTTCTGTTTTGAAGTGGTTGCTAAAATGAGTTGCCGTGAGGGAGCAGCTTTTTGGTAAAGAGTTTAGTGACTTTGATTTGTGTGTTAGTGTTCTAATGGCTGCCCAGACTTCTTTGCTGTTTGCTTTGTCTTGAATCATATTTCTGAAATGTAGTTTCTTTTCCGGACGAATGAGGTATTGTACTTTGTTTCTACGCATCCGATACCTGCTGAAATCTTTGAGCTTATGTGCTTCGTCCCGCTCTCTCATTGTTGATAGTATTTCGTTGGTTATCCATGGGGTCTTTCTGATGTTTTTGACCCGAACCTGCTTTATAGGAACATGTTTGTCGAATACGTTGTTGAAAGTTTGTGTCCAGTATGTTATGGCTTCTTCTGGATGCGGAAGTTGGTACACGTATGAGAGAGGGGATATTTGTAGGTCTTGTAGGAATAATTGAATGTTAAAGTTTTTGAAATTCCTGTAATGGACTGTGATGTGTTCTGTTTAGGTGCTTTAAACCCCTTTCTCGTCCAGGTACAGCAAATAGGATAGTGGTCACTTAATGATGTCTGTGGGACTGTGCATTCTATAATGTTTTCTGGGCAGGTCGTATAGATATGATCAATTAGTGTAGATGATGAGTCTGTCACTCTCGTGGGTTGATTGATTAACTGTATGAGGTTGTATGAGATGGTGATATCATTCCACGTGTTGTTCGGTTTGTGAAGGTCAATATTGAAATCCCCCAGTAGAATAATTTCCTTCGAAGAAGCCCAAACGTTGTCCATCATTCGTGAGAATGTGTCAAACCATACAGTAGAAGAGCTAGGGTTTCGGTACAGGTAACCAATTAAAACGGGGGTCAGGTTGAGGAGTTTTTTTTCCAGCCATAAACATTCAATGCCAGTATGTTCTAGATCATCACGGCGTCTGTACTGAAGAGATGTTGAGATGTATATGACTAGCCCTGTTTCATGTTGTCTGTTAGGATCCCTGCGAATGGTGGTGAACCCATTAATCCTAATTTCGTCATCTGTAATTTTGTCATTGAGACGGGTTTCAGAAAAACCAAATATGTGGAAATTTTGTTGGAGGGAGGTGGAGACTTCAGAAAGCTTACCTAGCAGGTGGTAAATGTTTAAATGACCAATTTTAAGCCCTGATAGTTTAAGCCATGAATTAGTGGTATTGCCTATATTTTGATTACAGTTTTTGCACTCGGACATGATAATAGTCAATAGGAAAGAAATAATGAGGGGAGTAGGAATGAGTAAGAAGCAAAAATATTGGTACACAATGGTTTATACAAAATTGTAGACAAGTAAAAAAATATGCACTGCTAGAGTCCGTGGACACTGTTTACAGTATCTTAATTTCTGCAAAAAGTGTGGTTTTTATCTTAAAATGCAGTCTGTTCCGAACAAAAAGGAATATTTTTACTTCAACCACAGTCAATGTAGAGAATTAATCCTTCCGGGACAGTTAAAGGCCACGCTGTGACTTAGTTAGTTAGTTTTGTGAGGATTTCCTAATTTTCCTCAATATGAAAAAACGAAGGTGCAGATGTATAAAAGATGTAAAAGAGATGTAAAAGAGAATGGTGAGCGTAAGGATGAGAGGAATAAGCACAGAGATAATAATAATAAGAAAACAATAGTATTAATACGATAGAGTTATTACTAAATCGGAAACAAATTTAGATACGCCCTGCTCTGACGAACAGAAAGAAATGTTTGAACAGACAATGTAATAAAAAAAAATAAAAAAATTATTAACATCCAAAAGTGACAGTTAAAAGTTCTACGCTGATACTCAGCTATGTCTTTTATCTCAGGACAAAGGTCACTAAAGTGCTTCCGAAGAGAACGCGCCAGGTCGAATGTTACACTGCAAACTTGTTTTTAAAAAACAGTTTTAAGTTGCTTGGTTTTAATCTTCTTCTGTAGAGCCGTTTATAGACATCTAAAGAGCCTGCATTAATATTTCTGGACTATATTGAGTCAGTTGCCGTAAAACGGATGAACTGTGACAATTCCGTTCTGTGCGGGTGGAGACGGGGTGAGAAAACTCCCATTTTCTTGCTGTAGTTCCTGCGTTGCGCGTGAATGGGTGTTACTTGTAGTCCAATCTGTCCATCTGTCCAGTGGTGTCTGTTGTGCATTTAGCAGCTGGCGGGACTGTTGTGTGGGCAGTGGGGGATACATTTGGTCATAAAGGTTAGCGTGGGAGGTGGGCTTAAATGTAGCTTTTCTAGATACTTGCTTGTCAGCTGAGGACGGTGATTGATGGTTATGAGCTGTTGTGCCTGGGTTTACTAAGTTAAGTGTATAATTTGTGTCCCTGGTGAATGAATGTGTGTGTTTCTGGTGTGTCCTCTGAGGAAACTTTAAATTTTTGGCTAGGTAGCTGATCCCTAGTTTAGAAGTGTGCACCTGATCTCTGTATAGCACTTTTTTTGGCGCACCTAACTTAGATGTGAAAAAGGGTGTGTTGTTTATGAAAGACGTGTTATGCTTTGAACAAAAAGTGTAAAGCACCTTGTTGTTGATATCCACAGTTTGGCGTGCTTTACCATAGCTGGGTGGAATAATTGACGAAATATATGTGGATTTTTTGGGAAATTTTTGTTTTATGGTGTCAATCATTTTGGAGATGTCTGATAGGTTAAGAGTGTGTCCATTTGTGCTGTCGTTTATCCCTACGTGTATTGTTGTTTTCTTTATGTTGGTGTTTGTGTTGAGACGGCTTATTTCATTGATAACTCCTACTATTCCGGCTCCAGGTAATGGTATAACAGTGACTAGTTCCCCTGGTGTTGCTGACATTCGATCGCTGTGAATGCCATTTAGCAATGAGTCTCCTATAATAATGTTGGTTGTGTTGTGAGAAATGTGACGATCAGGATGTGGCTGCGGTCGAGTACGACTGCGTTGTTGGTGCCATTGCTCGTTGTCTTGCAGTAGGTGGTCAGCAGAATCTTGTGTCAAGTGACATTCGAGTTTATGTGCCCTGTCATCTCCTTCTGAGGTTGCTGATTCGGAATCTGCTTGTGCAGATAGGATTGATGGATTTCCAAATCGATTGCTAATTTTTACTTCAATTGGGAATGTTTCATTTGGTCCTAATCTTCTTCCTACACTGCTGCTAATGTCCTTATGGCTTTTAACATTATGATGCTGTCCTGGGCATGCTTTGTTTTGAGGAATGAGTGTTGGAGAAGGGGTGGGTAAGTTAAGTGGTGTAACTGGAGATTCATGATGAATTGCTTCTCGTGGGCTGTCAATCACCTCCCCATTTTCTTTTTTCTTATTACTTGAAATAGGTTGGTGGTTTAGGTGATGAACCAACCTTGTGTTTTCTCTGCGGAGAGTCATAACTTCATGTCTCAGTGTTTCAAGCTCTGTTTTCTGTGAGCTTTCTATATCCTGCTTGAATTTTTCAATGATATTTTTCAGAGAACTTTCAATTATAGTTTCCAGCTCCTAACAGAAGTGTTTCTCTGTTCGTTGGCTTAGTTGTTCCATAACACACTCATTTGCTAATAGATATTTTGTGGAGCATGAGTAGACATCTGCGCTATTGACAGGCACTTTTGTTTGGAAAGTAGCTGTATCTGGGAGGCATGATGGGCTGGTCTCGTTCATATTGGATGGGTTATCTGAAGAATTGGGGAATACATCACTCAAAGTGTGGTTTACACTGACTTGGAAAGTAGCTGTATCTGGGAGGCAGGATGGGTTGGTCTCGTTCATATTGGGTGGGTTATCTGAAGAAGTGATGAATGCATTTTTCAAAGTGTGGTTTACGCCGATTTCAGTGGGTTGGTTGATGTGAACTCCTAGATAATTTATTGTGGGCTTTTGAGCTGTCGGTCCATTAGAGGTGGGTCCTGTTGGATCAAATATGGGTGGTGTTGGATCGAAAGTGGGTGTTGTTGGATCACAGGTTGGTGGTGTTAGATCAGGGGTAAAGGTGGGTCCTGTTGGATCAAATATTGGTGGTGTTGGATCACAGGTTGGTGGTATTAGATCAGGGGTAAAGGTGGGTCCTGTTGGATCAAATATGGGTGGCGTTGGATCAAAAGTGGGTGTTGTTGGATCACAGGTTGGTGGTGTTAGATCAGGGGTAAAGGTGGGTCCTGATGGATGAAATATGGGTGGTGTTTGATCGAAAGTGGGTGGTGTTGGATCACAGGTTGGTGGTGTTAGATCAGGGGTAGGAGGACTGGCTTCAATGGTTAGCTGAGATTTTGCGTTGGTAGACTTGTCTCCTATCATTGTTGGAGAAGAAGTAGGATCAGTTACAATCATGGTTTTATCTAGAGCTGATCCTTGGAGGTGAGAAAATTCGACGTCCAACCATGTCTGTACGCACTCTGTCGCTCCTTGTGCTAAACTCTTATTTTTTGTGTGATACAGATGTATTGTGAGGAGGTCCGTGCTTATTTTATCCTCAACAATAGCGTTTAGTTGATCGCTCCGGGTTTCAATGGAACAGCTTTTGTAGTATTCTAGGCAAGTGTGTTTGAAAATTTCGTAATGTTGACTGTTACGGAATTCAACAGAGCAACATTGACCCTTGTTCGTTTGTTTGATGATCAGATGTGAAGGGTTGCTCCAGGCGTGAAGTTTTCTTTGTATGGCTTTTTCTTTCTTAAGGCAGTTTCTCTTAACGACTGTAGAGGGACGTAATCTTCCATCTCTGGGTGGTTTTACTATCGCTGATACGACGACGCTGTTCTCCCCGCTTGCCATGATCAAATTACATGCCTGAGGGCTGACAAGCCCTGTAATTTAACATTGTCTATTGTTCCCTAGCCAGAAGGTCACCGTCAGAATTAGGAATGTGTAACAATTGTTGAAGTAGTATTCGATTTATCGACAAATGGTTGCAGGACACAATACCGTCATGCCATACAGAAAAAACACAATATTAATACGTGAATTTAACACAATTACAATATAAACAATTTCATTGTATGTCAAACAAAACCGCCAACACAGGGATGTATAAACCATCCATATTAAATGGGAACAACTTAGAATAAAATATCCAAAATGTAGAGCCAAATAAAAACACGTCCGCACACGTGTCCAGGTACGAGCATTCTCCATAGATAGATAGATAAATAGATAGATAGATAGATAGATAGATAGATAGATAGATAGATAGATAGATAGATAGATAGATAGATAGATAGATAGATAGATAGATAGATAGATAGATAGATAGATAGATAGATAGATAGATAGATAGATAGATAGATAGATAGATAGATAGATAGATAGATAGATAGATAGATAGATAGATAGATAGATAGATAGATAGATAGATAGATAGATAGATAGATAGATAGATAGAAATTATTATTTTAAACCAATTTCCTGTTTTTTTCCCAGGAATGTGTTTGTGATGATTCAGAGATCAACTGTATTGACCAAGGTTTCAATTCAGTACCACAAATTGTCAGCACCAACACTGCAGGTCTGACAACATTACTGTTAGACGTAAGTTTTCTTGTTCATTATGATAGATCACAATATTGTAGATCGAACATTAGTTTCGTTTGTTGTAAGTGTTTATATGGTCCTATTACTTACGTTTTCGTTCTACTGACGCTGTAAGGGCGTAGTGGGGCGCTGATGTTTGCACACTTGAGCCATGTGTGTCACATAGGCTTCTGTGAACTCATGTCGTTGCGGAATTTCTGTGATGTTTTCTGTCTATCTTGGTCTTCACAGTACCCAGAAGCCATATCGTCTACTGCTGTAGATTCTTGGTGGTAGTGTGACGCGTTCCATTCTCGTATGATGGCAACACCACTCTATACACTTGATACAGAATGTATTTCCTACAATTGTTCTAATATTTAAACTCTCATTGTGTCTTTTCTGGTAATATTGATGACTTTTCTTAAGCATACCGTCTCACGAGATGTGCTTTTGGACAAACATGAATGACATCATCATTTCCTGTCCACCTGTTTCAGAGACATTGCTTTAGAGGAAAGCAAGATGTTACATCAGAAACACATTGCCGAAAGAGTGTACGGACTTGTCACTTCCATATATGAGAGACGTGACTTGTTGCATCACGCACAGAATTTTCCATGTCGGAATAATTTTGATTTACCCTACCTAAATATGCAGTTTTGAAACGATTGGCGGAGGTTCGAAATAAAGGAACCACAAAATTCCTGATTGAACCCTGCCTAAATCGTAAACAAAGTACTGCGGGGGAGACGAAGTGTAATATAACCTGACGCTTTTGCACTTTTACGACACTGTGAAAATTTCACCTCTCGCAAAGATGAACACCAGACTGCCGGAGTTAGAATCAGAATCCTTTTATCAGACAGGACTTTGTTGCAGCATTTTGAAGGGCTTAAACAGCCCACGAAAACAATATCATTTTAACAAGGAAAACCGGTATCTGAGGAAACTGACACGGGTTGCCTCACATGCTTTGCAGTAGTATTCCAACTGTGGCCAAAACTCAAGAGTATATAAAGTGGGTCGTCAAAGGTGTCTATCTTCGCACAAGATTACTCTTAGCTGAGTTGTAGATAGAAGGATAATGACGCTTCTATCCCACGATATTCAGAAAAGATAACAACAGAAACTATCAATAAGATAAAAGACAGAAAAAACAAGAAAGCAGATTTAAACACAAGCAAAACCAGAAGTTCCAAAGCCAAGGCTCAAGAAGTGTACACAGAAGCAAACAGGGAAGTAAAAAAAAGTATCAAAAGAGACAAGAAGGAGCATATTGAGGAGTTGGCAAGAGAGGGAGAAGATGCTGCAGCCAAAGGAAATATGAGAGAACTGTATAACAGCACAAAGAAGCTAACAGGGAAATACAAGCAAACAAGTTGCCTCATAAAAGTCAAGAATGGAAAACTGAACAGCAATATACAAGAGCAAATGAAGAGGTGGACAGAATATTTTGAGGACCTTCTCAATAGACCAGCTCCATAAAACCCCACGGGCATCGAGCCAGCAGAAGAAGAAATACAAATTAACGGTGAAAGACCAATGAAGGAAGAAATAAAGAAAGCCACAAAGCTTCTAAGAGATGGAAAAGCGTCTGGACCTGACGGCATTCCAGCAGAGGCTATCAAAGCAGATATCGACACGGCTACCGAGATGTTATATAAATTACTTGGTAAAGTCTGGGAAAAGGAAGAGATACAAGCTGAATGGAAGGAAGGATATCTGGTTAAGTTGCCTAATAAGAGACCTTTACAAGAGTGCACAAATTATAGAGGAATAATGTTACTATCAGTGCCAGGAAAAGTATTAAACAGGATTATCCTTGAGAGATTAAAAGAGTCCATAGACAAGAAGCTGAGAGATGAACACGCAGGTTTTGGACAAAACAGATCCTGTACAGACCAGATAGCCACTTTGATAATAATAGTTGAACAAAGTCTGGAATGGAATTCACCACTATACATCGGATTTCTGGACTACGAACAGGCATTTGACAGTGTAGACAGAGAATCACTTTGGAAATTGATGAGGCATTATGGAGTTCCCCTGAAGATCATTAATTTAACAAAGAAAACATATGAAGTCATGACATTCAGAGTTCTTCATGAAGGACAGCTTACAGAACCGTTTGGGATAAGAACAGGAGAGCGACAGGGATGCCTCTTGTCTCCATTTCTATTCTTATTAGCAATAGACTGGGTTACGAGAACATCGACAACACACAACAGAAATGGAATCCAGTGGAATCTGCCTAAGCAGTGGGATGATCTGGATTTTGCTGATGACTTGGCTCTTCTGTCCCATAACCGTAATCAGATGCAGGACAAATTGAAAACACTCGATGAGAGGTCACAGCAATTGGGTCTGAATATACACAGGGAAAAGACAAAAATAATTAGAATAAATGCAGGTAATGATAACAGGGTTGAACTTGAAGAAACACCAATACAAGTTGTGGAATCGTACACTTTTCTTTGCAGCAATATAGACAAAGTTGGAGGGACAGACAGTAATATCAAAATAAGAATACAAAAAGCAAAAGGAGCTTTCATTGCATTGGGAAATATATGGAGATCGGGAGAAATCGGATCCAACACGAAAATAAAAATCTTCAACTCACATGTGAAGTCAGTCCTGTTGTATGGCTCTGAGACATGGAGAACAACAAAGACAACAACCAAAAAGCTACAGACTTTCATAAATGGGTGCTTGCGTACAATAGAGGGATTAAAATGGTATGACAATGTTACCAACGTGGAACTGATGACAAGAACTAGACAAGTGCCAGTGGAACAACAGATGAGAAGAAGAAGCTGGCGATGGATATAACACACACTGAGGAAACCTGTTGATAGCATTACAAGGTAATCCTTGTTCTGGAACCCCCAGGGCAAGAGAGGCAGTTATAGACCAAGAAGCACATGGAGAAGAGAGCTCAACAGAGGTGAAAATTATAAGGAGAACGTGGAAAGAACTTGAGATGATGGCATGTGACAGGAGGACTTGGCATGTGTTTGTTGAAGGCCTATGCTCCTCTGGGAGTGGAGGGTTATGAAGAAGAAGAAAACAATGCTGTATTGGCTGAGCACGGTAATTCTATGATCTACCAACAATTTTTGTGAATGAGTAAGCAATTAATATTTTTAGCTCGTCAAGCCCCAACCTCTGATATACTCAGTGGAATTATTATTTTTCTGGTATAGCTTTGTTTTGTTTAGAGTGTGTTTAATAAATTGACCGAGACAACATGAGTACATTTAAAAGTATTGAATCGAAGTTAAATTTGTATAATTACAAATTTTAGATTTAATAATCATTTAATTTTAACATGGTTTTAGAAAATTTGAAAAATGAATTATGTGCAAAAAGTTTTCATCACGGTTTTTTGGGAAGTTAGTTTTAAAGGAGGTCACTTGGTAGCTTATAGGGCTACTTAACTTCCTATGGTATGTTCTGCTCCTGCTGATGTGTTGGTTCTGTGCCGAAAGGTCACTGGAGTTCTCGCATCTCTGGTCAAGATTAAAGGCGCAGCACGTTCCCAGAAATGTCAAGGAGTAACTGCCAAGCTGGTCCCGTGTTTCTACGTCAGTCCGCTTCTACCCTCATTTTGTTCCAGAGATTAGTACCCTCCTGGTACCACCAATAAGTATGGTAAAAGAATAGAAACGAAACGCTCTCCTGAGTATTGCGTTTTCCGGCACATACCTATGTGCCCCCCCCCCCTTCTTCTTCCTATCCCACCATCCCATTTTCCTCAGAATTTACCCTCGATGAGAATTAAAATTAATCCATCGAGAGAAAACTTTCTTTACATTTACATTGAATAGCTTTATCTTTATTTCACATTTAACTGAAAAGTTAAATAGTACAGTTAGAATATGTTTACATTTACATTTCCACTGATTGAAAAGTGTTCACTGTCGTAATTTTTAAACACAGGTATAGAGATTTATTTGGTCCCGTCTGAGTAGAAGTGATAGCTGTAAATAAGTGAGAAATAAGGTGTAAGAAATAGATTTCACGAGTGAATAGTTTAAGGGTAGAATCTGTCACTGGATTGAGAAGATACTCTAGTCCAGCCTATCTTTACGACTGAAATTTGTTATCAGACAATCCTACTCTCCATACATGTAACATACACGTTTAACCACTCACACACACAGTTATGTGACAACAAGATACACAATCGTGAAAACTATGGTAAATGAAGAATGAGGATGACCAACACATAAATTAAGTTTTGTTTAGTTTATTATCGCTTAAACTTCTCACAACATCAAACATATAGAAATCAATATAAAAAAAGGTTACAGACATAGGAAAATAACCCAATGCAATTGATACAATTGAATGCAAAAATCTGGGTATTTTGTAAGCCCAGTTACTATTAATCGTATTGTTTATATTTTTGGTGTCTCTTTGGATGAAGCAAGAGAACCGAACAGGTCAACATCGAAGACCCGATAATAATAAGAGTTGTTACTGGTGCTATTAGACTGCTGGCAGCTGGTTTGTGATCAGTTCTAAATTAGGAAGAAAACAAAACATTTAACCATAATATCAATATCCAATCCTATCACGGTATCCTCTCTATCATTTAATTAAATTAAAAAAGCACACGTGTCTTAGCCTATCTTATCACGCTTCGCTCAACTGGTACGGGTTGGGTTTTAGGTATGCGCCTTTCCCCTCCAGCCCGGTAAAACCCTCAGCGCACAACATCAGTGTTAATTTAGTTATGACTATTTTACAAATATCGCTTTTCAATACTAGCTATTTGTTTCGCCACATGATATTACACTAGACACTTATATAATTACACATAATGAATTAGAAGAGAATTGTATTCAGTCACTTATCAGTTGCCTAGTGTATTTATTGGTCAATTAAAACATCTCTTTCTGGGTGATGGCGGGTGATTAAATCTACTTTACAACTGGAAAAAATAGCTATGCTTTATTTAATACGCTAGTCTTAGCACCAGAAAATCCCAGTGAATTATACTGATAAACTTAATACATTAAATCACGTAAATGCTAATTTCTATTACCGCAATCAGAAATGAAACAATCTCCGCGGAATGCTATAACACACTTTCATAATGGCTGTAGAATAATGAGCTGGATTTTCCAAAAGTTCTGAGCGACTAGATACCTGACTTTGAGAGGACGGAGTTTTTATACAGAAATGGTGCTATTATCACTAAAGGGTGCGATAATTCACACCTTCGGCCGTATGAGGGAAAATTAGCGAGTTCGACTCCCGAGGTAAAGGATTTTCCTGTTCGCTCGCTCGCGGTGCCGACACGACATCATAAGACCTGGCTATGCGAACCGGCATTTTTTTATTTCGTCCCTCTGCCGTAGATCAAAAAATTTAGTCCCCTGGGATCACGAACATCAGATGTGGTCGGTAAATATTATTATCGCCCTTGCATTTGCTACCGACGTCTAATCTGTCACTATCGATGATTGACATATCAGCTCGCTTGATAATTCAGATAAACGAATCATAACTCGCTGACTGTTATCTGGCAGGTCGCGGGCTAACTAATAGGTCTGTTTGTAAATACTCATTAGCGCATGCAAGACAGGAAAAATAGGCGTGGCTTCAAAGGTGAGTCAACAACATCGAATTGCGTTGTTGGCTTTAGCAAAACGTAAACGCTAATTAAAGGAAGCAAACGTGGTCGGATCTACGTGGCTATATTTACGTCACACGTCACAGTTCGTCCGGGCTTGAAGATATGAAACCCTTTCATGTCTCATTTATGGAAATAGAGCAACTGTTATCCGTGGCTTCCGAGTGATTGCTATGTTCAGTTCCATCTTCCTCCTCCATGCTTCAATTTCGACTCATAAAATCTGCTCCCACATTTTCTTTTCCTGGTATGGATTGAACCTTAAAAGAATACACGCGTAGCAGCAAAGCCCAGCGCATGATGTTCGCGATGAACTCCTTATTGGCTCCACGAAACGCCAGTGGAGCATGGTCTGTTTGCCCTGTGAACGACACTCCATACAGATATTCATGGTGTCTTCTGATCCCGTGCGCAAGTGCTAAACATTACCTCTCCACGGTCGAATAATTCCTCTCTGCTGCGTTCAGTTTGCGACAGCAGTATACAACTGGAAATAAGAGGTTCGGGTTATTTTCATCTGCCTGAAGCAGCGTTGACCCGATTCCCCGTCCCGAGGCATCGACGCGCAATATAAAAGGTTTCTTAAGCTCAGGTAACCTTAGAATTGGGTATTTGGACAGCTGTTCATTGAGAGTGACGTAAGAGTGTTCGCTCTTTTTCAGGTTGCCCCTTCTTTGTGAGGTCAGTGAGAGACCGTTAAAGAGTATTAGACCGTTAAAGTTTTTAATGAATTTCTGGTAATATGCACACAGTGATAGAAATGAACGTGTGTCTCTCTTCGTTTCAGGCCTCTTAGATGGACGTATTTTCTCTACGTTTTTGGCAACTGGCCACATGCATCCTTGAGAAATGGTATGCCCCAGGAAGTCAAGCTTTTCAAACCCGATTAAACATTTGCCAGGACGGGCGGTAAGGCCAGCTTCTTTTAGTCTCCTGAGGAGCATAGCGACCGTAGCAATATGTTCGTCGTAGTTTTCCGTTGCAATCAATATGTCGTCCATGAAATTGTGGATATGCGGACTTTGCAATAGTTCTAAAAGCGTTTTCAACATTCTAGTGAAGACTCCTGGTGTGTTGTGCAAACCGAAAGGCATAACGTTGAAAGTATAGTGTTCTTCACTGGTGCTAAAAGCTATGAGGGGTTTTATTTCCTCCTTGACTGGTATTTGGCGATAATCTTTACTCAGGTCAATCTTGGAGAAAATTCTTGCCTTGCTAAGCTTGGTGAACAGTTCAGAAGCGCTTTTCAGGGTCTCTGGTTGGAATTCCGGTTCTGTGTTAAGTAATCGGTAGTCAAAGCGCAACCGAACTTCCTTATTAGGTTTCTGCAACAGTACTACACTCGAGCAATAAGGAGATGTAGTTTCGCTAATAATCCCAGCATAACGTAGTTTGTCTATTTCTGCATGCAGCGTAACAGCTTTCGCATACAGAATCAGATAAACTCTGATTCGAACAGATGTCTCGTTTGTCAGTTTCATATCGAATTTGGCGAGATGCGTTCGACCAAGTATGTCCGTTAAGTCTTCCGAGTACTATTTCAGTAACGCTTTCGTTTCTGTCTGTTGTGCTTAGAGAGAGTTTCACCGAATTTGACATCTTTGAAAGATTCCGTTTGTAGCAATGGATATTCCATGCAACTCTCGTCATCTTCCTCATCTTCGGTTGCTATGGCGACTGTCAGGAGTTGTTCGGGGGAAGGTACAGGTCTTTCCAAATATTTCTTTAACAGATTTATATGGTAGACTTTTTCCTTTCCTTTAATACAGATCTTGTAGTTAGTTCTTGAGATCTTTTTAAGAACGGTAAACGGCCCTTGCCATCCGATACGTAGTTTGTTGCTTCCGGTTGGAAGTAGCAACAAAACTTTCTCTCCTGGTTGCAATTCTCTCTCTTTCGCTGCTTTATTATGTTGTTTAGCGTGCCTCGTGCGTGCTCGCTTAAGGTTGGTTGTTGCTAAATCCCATCCTAGTTGTAACCTTTCCTTAAGTTCCGATACATATTTACTTGCTGAGACGACTGTCTCGTCAGCATTCTGGTCTGTCAGTGACCGGAGTAAAGCTTCGAGCGGGCCCTTAATAGGTCTGCCGAATTAGAGTGTAGCTGGTAGTAAACATGTAGAAGTCAGTGGGACGTCCCTGTAGGCGAATATTGCTGCAGGAATGAAAAGGTCCCAATCTTCAGGTTTTTCTTTTGCCGGCTTACGTAACATCATGGTGAGGCTGCCATTGAAGTGTTCCACGAGCCCATTTCCGGCCCGATGGTACGGACTGGTGTGGATGTGTTTGGACCTGAAGATCTTAAAGATCTCATCCAGTAACAGGCTACGAAATTGGGATCCGTTATCCGTCAAAACTTGTTGAGGGAATCCTAACCGTGTAAAAATCTGCACTAGGGCTTCTGCGACATGCTTGGAATCCGTGCATGTTAGAGGTATTGCTTCGGCCCACAAAGTGCATGTGTCGACTAAGGTCAGCATAATCATGTTTCTTCTTTTAGTCCTTCTAGGTGTCATATAATGTCGACTGCAACCCGTTCAAATAGTGTCCTCACTATTGGCATTTCCATTGCTTGTGTGCCACACGTTGGCACTTGTCGCAGGATTTCACGTATCTGATAATATCAGTGTTCATTCCTGGCCACCATTAGTGAGTCGATATTCGCTGAATAGTGGCGTTTTGTCCCATATATCCGCTAATGGGAAGAGAGTGCCCCATTTCTAAGATTTGCTCTCTGTACTGCGTCAATACTAGAAGCTGATTATGCCCCTGTTCACGGTCGCGTGTTCTACGATACAATACTCCATCCTTAGAAAAGATGTCTCCGTTGTTTCTGGGGTCCTTTGCCATGGGTAGTTTTCTAAAGCAGGGCTCTAAGGTAGGGTCCTTTTGTTGCACCTTTTTTAGTTCCTTAGGTAACATGTTAGGCGCAGGCTCCTGTTCCTTCTTGGTTTGCCCTCTTGTGGTTACAGCTGCCACAATCGGCTCTTTCGGTCTCCCAATAAACACATATCTACAACCAAGTATGACTGGGTAGTTCTGATCATCCATAATAGCCGCTTTGATAATACCTTTGACGAAATCAGAGTGTATCTCCACCAGTGCGATGGGAAGCGTTATGGTTGCATCACCATTCAAAACTCTACATAGTTTGACGTTTTCTTCTGTCTCTTGACCAAGCTTGACCAAATGCCTTGCGACAATACATTCAAAGAACAAACCTGTATCGAACAGACAATATATTGAAGTCCCGTTCAAAATAACAGTTCCTCGCGTTGAAGGCCTCTCACCCTCAGGTTGAGAATCACTGACATTAATTCTCCTTTGCGAGTCAGTTTTCAAGCAACCGTGGTCGAATTTGCGTGGCTATATTTACGTCACACGTTACATTCACCATATACATTGAATATGGTTTAATTTATATCTACACTTGTTGAAGAGTTTTAAACTTACATTAATTTTAAAGTG
Source organism: Oreohelix idahoensis (assembly GCA_024509875.1). Classification (NCBI taxonomy): domain Eukaryota; kingdom Metazoa; phylum Mollusca; class Gastropoda; order Stylommatophora; family Oreohelicidae; genus Oreohelix; species Oreohelix idahoensis. Next base: position 301,303 of record JAMPIV010017640.1, read on the forward strand.
AAAATGTTTATACAGACATTTACACTAGTTTGAAAATGTAATTATTATACTTAGAATGTACATCATTTCTTTCATCTTTCCCTCCCTGGTCCATATGGAACTTGGGACTACCTTATGCTTTTAGTTCTGATTAAGAAACTAGCAATAAATAGTCACCAGCCCTTGCAGTGGTGGGTTAATACGTCATCATTCTATACGCTGAGGTTGCCAGCCTCAAATGACTTGGACATGCACTAGCGATTTTCACATATTAATATAAACATATTAGTTCACATGCTAGTAATGATAAATATAGAATGTAAAACGACAACTTACGCGAATCCTAGCTCACATATTTTTGCTCAGATGACTGAAGTTAAGGCACTTGATTATGCCTCTTACACGTGTTCTTGGGTATCGTTACTTTTATAAGATAATTTACTCTATGACTCCGTGTGTTCAGATTCCTCAGTCAGTGGCTTTCCTTATTAAATTGATAGCGATTTCTTGGGCTGTTTTGTAAGTCCTTATGAATACTCCAATAAAACGTGTCCGGTCGGGTAAGATGGAATCCTGATTCTAACTACTGGCAAGTCTGGTGTCTTTGGTAAGCGATTCTCACAGTGAAATAACACTGAAACGTGTCAGGTTATATGCCTGTCCTACCTCCGCATCTGTTTGTTACGCAGCTGCCCAGGGCTCCAATCATTTCACACACAAATGTTAGGTGGGGTAATTTCAAAATATTTTGACATGAAATAATTCTGCGCGTGATGTAGAGGTTACCTCTTCCGTATATGTTATGAAAACATCCGATTGCCTGGCAGGCGAACTCACCAATACATATGTAGGCTCGTACAACAATGTGTTTCAGATGTAACAAATTATTATTATCTAAAGTAATCTTGTCATAACAAGTCCGACAGGAAGCGATTAAGTAATCATTGCCTGTCCAAAATGTGTCACCCAGATAAGTAATCTCTTACCTGTCGCGCACCCTGGCTTTATCAGCAGTTAGACAAATACGCTGGCGATTTTCGTGTTTAAGGTTAGGTACGTAAGAATCACCAACAAGCCTGTCGTTTCAATATTGCATCACCTGTCTACTATCTTCAGCAGGGATGGGCAGGTAAACAGACAAGACGAAATATACTGAAAATAGCAAATATCTGCTACAGTGTAGAGAAAGAAAAAAGTGCTGACCACTGAAAAAGCATGTAAATAATCAGTACAAAGATGTAACTGATTACTTTCATAGTGAAAGAGAGATCGAGAAGAGGTCTCCTTAAAATCCATCTTGTGACAGAAAGTGAAAACATCTTGTGACAGAAAGTGAAAACACAGAGTCAAAATGTGAATTTATTGTTAACGTAGCGACCACCAAGAACGCGTGTAAAAGGCATCTGCAGGTGCCTTTACCTATTTCTCTGAGCAAACAGTCTGTGAGTCAAGATTTGCTTAATTTATACATTTTATATTATATATTTTTCATTACTAACTCTTGAACTTAAATGTATATATTGCCATGTGAATATTAATATGTGAAAATTACTAGTGGATGTCCAAGTCATTTGAGGCTGGCAACCTCAGCATATAGAATGATGATTTCATAAACCACCGCTGCAAGAGCTGGTGACTGCTTTATTGCTAGTTTCTTAAAGAGAACTAAACGCATAGGTAGTCTGTTGCTGTCATTTTCGACGGAGTTTCATATGTCAAGTTATTTGTCGTATTATTTTCACCCTAGTCAAAGGTGAATAATTGTGTCTTTACCTTGCGATGTCAGGTTGATTAGGGGTTATCTTCCCTGTTGGTTCTTTCATTGTGTTTGACATGTATGAAGACAGGGTCAAAGGTAAACAATTCGGAGCTTGTGCTCATGCGCAGATTTTAAGCGCCAAGTTGAGTTACTTCCGTCAAGCCGGGATGTAAGCTGGCTTCTGTGGGACATGATGTCCATTGTGTTTTTGGGGAAAATCTTCGAAGTGACTGCGTTAGCAGTTCTCCCAGTGATTCTCTGTACGTCGGAATGACGACAGAGTTCGTTATTGTGTTCTGAGGATTCTGTGCTAGGTAACACCGACCTTTTTTACATTATTACGCGTTCGGTGGCAGAACATGTTAAAGGCTTACCAAGACTGTGAACTACAGCTCACCGATCCTAAATTTCAGAACTTATATTTTGTGCTCAAGGGAGCCATCCAAGACTATTAGTTTTTAAGTTATCCAGAAGTCCAGGGACGAAGTTATATTGTGGGAACCGCAGATTGGCGGTGGTTATATCTACATAAGCATTACCGCAGGGTTGATGTTAACCTGCTTAGAAGAAGTACACAGATGACGCCATTTTGGGGCCTGTGTTACGGCTAATGTGCAATTGGCGGGGATGCCAAGTTGTACCTGTATGTCAAAGTGATTAAGGTATCTGACGCGTTCAGTCAGAGGTACCAAAGCGGCATTGAGAACTGTATATACATGAACATACTACTATTGTCCATGTACGAATATTTGGATGTTTACCAGCCTTTTGAATGCCTGATGTATACCAAACGATTTCCTGTTATCATGACCATGTTTACACTGACTGTTCCTGTTGATGCTACTGTGTGTTTCCGTCAATAAATGTTTTGAAACGTGCCAGCAGTGTCCAAGCATCCTTGACTACTGCATGTGAGTTTATGGGTTGTATTACACAACATATACGAGCCTAAACACATTCGCGCCTCCATCCGCTCCCACACTCAGCACATCATCTTACCAGTACCACACATCTAACAACATGATGTTTACTGTCTTGTGCAAGTGATCACCTCAAGAACGAAAAAAGACAGTTACATTTCTGGTAGGCCAGATCTGTGGGTCTAAGCTGGACAGAGCGAGAAATTAACATTTCCGTGGACTTTGTGCTACATGTTTTGATAAACAAGGTGGACATCTGAGAATAACACACATACTCGACACTTCCAAGTTTTGACTACACAGGACAGTATAAACAGTGTTAGCATTTTTGTTATAATGCTACATAAACCACAACATGACAAGTCCTGAAGTTAGCATCGAGGCGTTTGTTACGTGAACCACAGCTGCATACGAGTCAAGTCCCTTTTTGTAAATGGTACCGCTGGTCATTTACACGTCTCAGTCAACAACAGACTTTCCTACGTCCGAGCATTCAAGTTACATTGTTCGAGGTCAAGTGTTTGTAAACAGTACGTGAAATCGTCAACATTCAATGTGCAAGTCCTAAGTCGAGAAGGTCATAGTAACTTTATGTTCTGGAAGACCACTTCATGCTACAGTGGATCTGACAATCAGTGCGCGCTTGACATTTTGTTTCTGTGTTCGCAAGGAGCAGGATAGTTACTGTAACATCATGTGTGACTAAGCTTTATTTTGCAACACATTCAATTGCTATTTATGTTACTTGTACTATTGTTGTGTATTTTTATTGTGTTTTTCAGCGGGCTGGTTGGGTAAGGTGACTCCTTTAGATAAATACCACGTAATAGAGGTTATCTATTGAGAGCGTGTCGTTAGGGACTGCAAATTTCCTTAATTGGAATTTGCTAGCGACAATTGTTGCTGTTTACGTTTAGCTGTGACGACATGAGTTAGTGTTGTTTTCGTTATTTTTTCATTCTTTGATTTTCGATTTGTTTTGTTTGTATCTGTTCTTCTCTCCTTCCTTTCGTTTATTTCTTTACACCTTTTTGTTTATAACAGTGTTGCTATTTGTCTTGTTTACTTTTCGCGGTCATCATTACACATTTGTGTAACATTTTCTTTACTTTCTGCTGTATTGTTTATTTGACTTCTGCGAACGTTTTCGGTCATTGTTCTGTATCTTTGTCTTTGTATTTATGATTGTAATACATTATTGTTATACACAGTCTACATACATATACTGGGTCATGTATTATTATTGTCGTTATTAATATGATACACTATTCATATTGGGAGTATTGATAGAAAATTATTATAAAGAAATAAGGTAACCATACAAGGTCTTTGATTAAGACTTGACTCTCAAAGAGAGTGAAATAAACTGAACTGAGTATACAAGTCTAACATTAAAGACTTGTCTCCCATTAAAGTGGGATAAGGTAATTTATTTAATTTTTTCAGGTTACTGATCTCATTAGACAATGTCTACACTAGACTTCTTCATTGAACAAGGGAAAGTCCTTGGGAAGACAGGTGACAAGTTAGAAGAATTCGCAACTGCTCAATTCGCCATAGCATTGAAGTCAGAAGAAAAGAGACAAAAAGAGGAAAATAAATTGAAAGCAGAAGTTGAGCAAAAGAAGATAGATGCTGAGAATTTAAGATTGCAGATGCAAGCTGAACAAAAGAAGATAGATGCTGTGAATTTAAGATTGCAGATGCAAGCTGAACAAAAGAAGATAGATGCTGAGAATTTAAGGTTGCAAATGCAAGCTGATGAAAGAAAATTCCAGATGGAAATGGAAAAACAAAGAAATGAAGCTGCTGCTGAAGAAAGAAAACTTCAAGCTGCTGCAGAGAAAAGAAAACTTCAAGCAGAAGAAAGAAAACTTCAAGCTGCCGCAGAAGAAAGAAAACTTCAAGCTGCTGCAGAAGAAAGAAAACTTCAAGCAGAGGCGGAGAATAGAAGATTGGATAGGGAAGCCGAGGAAAGGAAAGAGAAACATAAAATGGAACATGAGGAAAAACTCGCGACTTTGGAATTAGAGAAATTGAAAGTAACAAATATGGGTACTCATCAAGTAACTTCGGATACAACAAAGGAGAGGTCTAGTAAGATCAAATTGCCTCATTTCAATCCTTTAAAGGACGATATAACTGATTATCTTGATAGATTCGAATTTTTATGTGGTACGCATAAGATAAAAAAGGAAAACTATGTTGAACAACTGATGGAATTTTTTACAGGTGAAACTGTGACTACTCTTATGACAATAGAAGAGCATAATAGAACTAATTATGATGTTGTCAGAGCGGCATTATTAAAAAAATATCAACTAAAAGAAGAAGATTATCGTCTTCGTTTTAGGACAATGTTGCCGGAAAATTGAGTAGATTTCTCTGATTTTGTTACAAAGATACGTCGTACATTTACACGATGGGTTGAGTTGTCTCAAACTGAGAAAACATATGAAGGTCTAATGGACTTATTACTTAGAGACAAAGTTTTGTCATCTGTTAATGATTCTTTCCTTGCATTTCTTTATGAGCGTAAGCCTAAAAACTTAAAAGACATGGAGGAATACTGTTGTCAGTATGCCACCGCGCATCCCCATGCTACAGTTAGCAATTCTAAAGTGAAAGAAGGGTTGCCAGTTGCTTCGGCAGCACCATATGGCCTTAATTTCAATAAGAAATTTCAGGGTGCCCAACAAAACTGGAATAGGAAAAGTAATCAGAATTACACTCATAAGCAGAGTAATCCAACATATGATGGTTCTTCTTCTAAGAACTGGAGACGAGATGGGAGTTCTCGTAATTTTGGTGGTAATAATTTTAGACACTTTCGCAAAGGTTATCACAATAAAAACTACCCAATATTTTCTGCTCGGGATAACCATTCTCGACGTCAAGAATATGACGATGGTAAATATACAAACCGGGATTCAAACCGGAATGATAATTACAATAGACAATATGATAACAATTACAGGGGAAATGATAATCGCGGTAGACCTAGATATAACAAAAGGAAAGCTTTCCAACAGGCAAACTCTGCACAACAAGAGTTTAATGGAGCCTGTAATCAAGTAAATGATAGTGGGAACTCTAATGCTATCACTGGTTGTGCTTTCGATTTTGGGAGAGCAACTGAATGCCCCCAATGCTCAACATTGTTCGAGCCATCGTCTGTATCTACCTTAATTTGTGGTCACCCTCTTCCCGCTCTTCCTGCTACAGTTGCGCATGATGGGAGAGGATCTCTCATCTTGCATAAAGGTCTAGTGAATGATAGGCTAGTCTCAGTGCTTTTTGATTCTGGTTGCACTACTGTCAGGGTTAGGCAGTCTCTGATAGATCCTCGCTGTTACTCGGGAAAGGTGGTCAAATGTGTTACGTTTGGTGGTACCATGGAAAAATATCCTACTGCTATCATTAGCATTGACACTCCTTTCTTTACAGGAGATGTCCACGCGTGTCTTCTTCCTAATCCTATTTCGGATCTTATAATTGGTCGTATTCATGGGGTTAAGGAATGCACCCCGCAACAAATTTCTATTTGGGAGGAACAAAATATCCAAGCGGTCAATGCAGTGGTAACAAGACCCCAAGCTCTTATCCCTCCAACTTCATCTGATGATAGTAATGGAGTTGATAGCCAAGATGATCACTTGGTGATTTCGCATGACACGTTTGTTAAACGACAAGAAGAGGATCCTTCTTTGAGGAAATTCTTTCTTCTCGCAAAGAAAGGTGATCCTAATCAGAATACGAATCACAGATCGTATATCACTATGAAGAATGGTATATTGGTACGAATGGTACAACAATCGGACAAGTCTATGCATTCGCAAATTCTTGTGCCTAAGTGTATGAGAGCCTTAATTCTTCAACATGCACACGATTCTCAGTGTGCTGGACATATGGGTTTTTCCAGAACTAAGACTAGAGTCCTTGCGTCTTTCTTTTGGCCATTCATGAACAAAGACATACGAATTTATTGCCGGTCTTGCAAAATTTGCCAAGAGGTCAAGTCTAGAGGAACAAGACATGCTGCACATATTCAGGCCGCAGATATTCCTATTCGGCCGTTTCAGAAAATGGCAATAGACATTATTGGCCCGTTTAATATTAAGTCAGCCAGAGGACATCAATTTATCCTTACTTGCGTTGACATGTGCACTCGTTGGCCAGAGGGTATTCCTCTTAAAAGCATATCAACTGTCGATATTGCAGATGCTCTTTGGCTCATATTTTCTCGGCTGGGATTTCCCGGAGAAATACTATCAGACAACGGCACTCAATTGATATCGGACACTATGTCTCAGGTGATGGCTACTCTGGACATCAAAAGATCTCTCGGTAGTATTTGTCATCCAATGTCCAATGGATTGGTTGAACGTCTTAATAGGACACTAAAGAACTTACTAGGCAAGATAACGGAGGATCATCCTGATGATTGGGACAGGGTCCTACCTGCAGCTCTCTTTGCTTATAGAGAGGTTCCCAACGAGCATAAAGGATTTTCTCCTTTTGAACTTGTCTTTGGCGCGCAACCGCGCGGTCCTATGTCCTTGCTACACGATCTGATCACTGCCAATAATATTGACGATGATACACAATCATCATATGAATATGTCATTGCTCTTAGGGAGAAAATTATCGAATCATGCAGGTTAGCTACTTCATCATCAGAATTCGCTAAAGAAAATGCTAGGCGATTCGCTAATAAGAAAAAACGCCTACGTCAACTTTGTTTTGGAGACAAAGCGTTTGTCTTACTTCCCACGAGGGAAAACAGACTTCTCATTTCTTGGAAAGGTCCATACACTATAGTCTCTAAAATTTCCGATGTCGACTATATTGTCGATGTTGATGGAAGGCATAAAACCTTCCATATAAATATGCTTACTGAATTTATTGAACGACCAGACTATTTACAGCCTCTTTTCTATGCGACGGACGATTCTCGAGTCCAACATGGTCATATCTCATCCATGTCTGTTATACAGGATGAGGAAACTACTTTTTCTGACGTTAACTTACCTCTTCCCGTTGTTCCACTTAATTCTACGGAATCATGGAAAAACGTTACCGTCTCTTCGAACTTGTCTTTTGAGGAGCAACGTCAAGTATCCTCTACGCTACAATCATATCAGGATGTCCTTACCGACATTCCTGGACACACAGATGTCATAGAACATGACATCATACTTACTGATCGTAATCCGATCAGAGTAAGACCATACCCAATACCTATTCATTTTCAAGCACAAGTCGAGAAAGAATTGGATGAAATGATTCAATTGAAAATAATTGAACCATCCACTTCAGCTTATTCTTCGTCGATTGTTATTGTTCGAAAGAAAGACAATAACATACGTCTTTGCGTTGATTATCGCAAATTAAATCAAGTTACGAAGTTCGATGCTGAACCTATGCCTTTATTAGATGATCTACTTATTAGACTTTCTAAAGCTAAATTCTTTACTAAACTAGACTTGTCGAAAGGTTATTGGCGGAACACGCCAAACCTCTCACTGCTTTTTCGACACCTAGGGGTTTATTTCAGTGGAATTGTATGCCTTTCGGGCTTATGAACGCCCCAGCAACTTTCGTGCGCATGGTGCGACGAATTCTATCGTATCGTTCAGATGTCATCGCATATTTGGACGACAACTGTCTGTTCAGTGATACTTGGGAAGAACACTATTCGGGTTTAAACGAGTTACTATCTACTCTACGCGAGCATAAGTTAACAGCAAAACCCTCTAAAGCCTTTGTTGGGTTTAGTGAAATCTCTTTCCTAGGTCATCGGGTTGGTCATTGTCTGTTGAAGACAGAGGACCAAAACATTTCGAAGATACTAAATATCTCGGTTCCGAAGACAAAAAAGCAAGTACGTAGTCTCTTGGGATTAATACAATTCTATGGAAGATTCATTGATAATCTATCCTCCATTATGGCACCACTTTCAACGTTGTTGAAAAAAGGTTCTCCTAATATGGTACGTTGGTCCCAAGAATGCCAATCGTCATTGGATCAGGTTAAGAATTTATTCTCATCTCATCCTATCTTAAGACTTCCAACGATTGATAAGACTGTTGTCCTTCGTAGTGATGCCTCTTCAACTGGGATTGGAGCGGCACTAATGCAGGAGTATTCAGGAACTCTGCATCCTGTAATGTATATTTCTAGGAAGCTGAATGCGGCAGAAAGGAATTACTCGGTTTTAGACCGTGAATTGTTGGCCATGGTTTGGTCCATTCTTAAGCTACAAAGATTCCTTCTGGGCGCGCATTTCATTATGGAAACCGATCAAAAAGCTCTTACAGCTATGCAAAGTAAGGATTTGAAGAGCTCGAGATCTACTCGTTATGCTATTGCTCTTCAACCTTTCCATTTCACGGTGCGAGCTATCCGTGGTTCGGATAATGTGATGGCAGACATATTGTCTAGATGCCCACATGATTCCATTTAAATTTTATGTCCTAGATCTCCTGATATACTTCCAGACTTATGTCTGTTCTTAATATCATAACATATTAACACAATTGTGTCATTAGTTGGATGATGTATAATGACTTTAATAAATTAGATTATGTCCATCCATGATATACATCCATTAGATATGCTGATGGTATAGTATTGTAGTTCATCATATTTGTATATTGTTGTAATGATAGTATTTGACAATTTTTGATATCTATGATTGGTATTGAAAGCAACTTAGGTTTCTTTAATGGTACCTCCTGAGTTTGTTTGGCTTAGAGGAAATATTTTCTCTTATGATGGGAGATGATTTTTACTCTCTCCAGACGCTTTATTTATGCGTCTATTGTACCTGATATTAGGTTCATTCTTTCATGAGCGCATAATTGATGCTTGTGCTATCTTGCTCATGAATATATTTGAAAAAAAAGTGTCATTTTTTTACAGGGGGGGGGGGGGTGTAGTAATATGTTGCTGTCATTTTCGACGGAGTTTCATATGTCAACATATTTGTCGTATTTTTTTCACCCTAGTCAAAGGTGAATAATTGTGTCTTTACCTTGCGACGTCAGGTTGATTAGGGGTTATCTTCCCTGTTGGTTCTTTCATTGTGTTTGACCTGTATGAAGAAAGGGTCAAAGGTAAACAATTCGGAACTTGTGCTCATGCGCAGATTTTAAGCGCCAAGTTGAGTTACTTCCGTCAGGCCGGGATGTAAGCTGGCTTCTGTGGGACATGATGTCCATTGTGTTTTTGGGGAAAATCTTCGAAGTGACTGCGTTGGCAGTTATCTCCAGTGATTATCTGTACGTCGGAATGACAACAGAGTTCGTTATTGTGTTCTGAGGATTCTGTGCTAGGTAACACCGACCTTTTTTACATTATTACGCGTTCGGTGGCAGAACATGTTAAAGGCTTACCAAGACTGTGAACTACAGCTCACCGATCCTAAATTTCAGAACTTATATTTTGTGCTCAAGGGAGCCATCCAAGACTATTAGTCTTTAAGTTATCCAGAAGTCCAGTGACGAAGTTATATTGTGGGAACCGCAGATTGGCGGTGGTTATATCTACATAAGCATTACCGCAGGGTTGATGTTAACCTGCTCAGAAGAAGTACGCAGATGACGCCATTTTGGGGCCTGTGTTACGGCTAATGTGCAATTGGCGGGGATGCCAAGTTGTACCTGTATGTCAAAGTGATTAAGGTATCTGACGCGTTCAGTCAGAGGTACGAAAGCGGCATTGAGAACTGTATATACATGAACATACTACTATTGTCCATGTACGAATATTTGGATGTTTACTAGCCTTTTCAATGCCTGATGTATACCAAACGATTTCCTGTTATCATGACCATGTTTACACTGACTGTTCCTGTTGATGCTACTGTGTGTTTCCGTCAATAAATGTTTTGAAACGTGCCAGCAGTGTCCAAGCATCCTTAACTACTGCATGTGAGTGTATGGGTTGCATTACGCAACATATAAGAGCCTAAACACATTCGCGCCTCCATCCGCTCCCACACTCAGCACATCATCTTACCAGTACCACACATCTAACAACATGATGTTTACTGTCTTGTGCAAGTGATCACCTCAAGAACGAAAAAAAGACAGTTACATAGTCCCACGTTCCTTATGGACCAGGTAGGACAGATGAAGGAAATGATGTACATTCTAATTATAATATTTGCATTTGAAAACCAGTGTAAATGTCTATGTAAACCTATTCACTTTAAAATATAATAATAGTTTTCATGCTTTTCAATCAGTGTAGATGTAACTAAAAACATAGTCAATCTGTATTGTGTACATTTTTCAACCAGTGTAGATGTAAACGTAAACATATTATATCTATACTTTTCACCTTTTCATTTGAATGTAAAGTAAATATAAAGCTATTCAATGTAAATGTAAAGAAAGTTTTCTCTCTAGGGATTAAGCTTAATTCTCATTGAGGGTAAACTCTGAGGTAGATGGGAAGGTGGAATAGGAAGATGAGGACATATACGCATATGTCGGGAAACTCAATACTCAGAGGGTATTTTTCTCTTCTTTTGCCATACTAGTTGGTGGTACCAATTGAGGGTACTATCTCTGGAACAAGAAGGGTACAAGTGGCCTGTAGTTGAAGCTAGATACCATCATCAGACGGGGCTTAAAAACGAGGGAACAACTTCGTAGACACTCCCTGACACTTCTGGGAACGTGCTGCGCCCTAAAACCTTGATTAGTGACGTGGGTTATCAGCGATCCAGTCTACCAAGAACCAAAGCATCAGAAGGAGCAGAACCGTCACTGACAGCTAAGTAACACATAAAAGCTGACAGGTGACCTCCTTTACATACTACCATTACATCACATAGTGATGATAATTTTTCTGATAAATGATTATTAATTTTTAAAAACCTTGTTAAAACCTAAGTGACTATTAAAACTGTTATTTGTAAATACTTGTATTCAAATCTAACGTCGATTTAGTCATTTTAAATGTACTGCATGTTTGTCTAAGTCATTTTACTAAATACACTCTAAACAGAGCTATACCAGAATAAGAAGAATTGTACTGAGAATATCAGGGTGGTGGCTTGAACTAGCTGAAATAAATCATTGCATAACCTTTTCTTCACAAAAGGCGACGGATCGGATATAAGTTAATAGTGCGCGGCCCTAAGCAGCATTGTTCTTGACCTCTGAAAATATGTTGTGGATACTCCTGTGGGATAGAAGCTTATTTATCCTTCTATCTACAACTCTGCCAAGAGTAATCTTGTGCGAAGGTAGACACTTGTGAAGACCCCTATTAGGTACTCTTAAGTTTTGGCACTGTTGGACTACTACTGCAGAGCAGTTAAGGCAATTCCGTGACAAAGGCTTGAGACTGCTGGAATTTGTCATCAAACGTAAAACCGTAAAACCAGCAGGCATGGAAGTATGTGAGGACGTATCCGGTTTGTATACAACCAGTGAGCAATAGGAACAGTTAGCATTTATATCCTTCGACATTTGCTGAGGGAGACTGCGCACCTATGGGTTTGCCCAGAGTGCAATGACGTCGATTCTGATCAACAATAACAGTGTAGACATTGGCTACATCATCCCTGACATGATCATTTATCAGTTAAACAATAACAGTGTAGACATTGGCTACATCATCCCTGGACATGATCATTTATCAGTTAAACAATAACAGTGTAGACATTGGCTACGTCATCCCTGACATGATCATTTATCAGTTAAACAATAACAGTGTAGACATTGGCTACGTCATCCCTGACATGATCATTTATCAGTTAAACAATAACAGTGTAGACATTGGCTACATCATCCCTGACATGATCATTTATCAGTTAAACAATAACAGTGTAGACATTGGCTACATCATCCCTGACATGATCATTTATCAGTTAAACAATAACAGTGTAGACATTGGCTACATCATCCCTGACATGATCATTTATCAGTTAAACAATAACAGTGTAGACATTGGCTACATCCTCCCTGACATGATGATTTATCAGTTAAACAATAACAGTGTAGACATTGGCTACATCATCCCTGACATGATCATTTATCAGTTAAACAATAACAGTGTAGACATTGGCTACATCATCCCTGGACATGATCGTTTATCAGTTTAAAAACAAACAAACTTTCACCAGACCTAAAGGTCTTTATATTTGGACATGTGCCCTAATATAACCGACTGAGTTGAAAACGAGGGAAAACTTTATATTAAAAAATAAAGTTGATTAGTGTTTATCTCTGCTTTCACATTGTTCCACGCTCTGCACTTCCTGCCAAGGCTGATGCGACTTCGTGATAGTTTGTCCAGTTCTCACGTGACTGACTTCACCCTTCCCCTTTGAATATACTTCCACCTGTGGTCACCCGCTCAATCATGGCCTCTGCCTGTGCCATTCATGATATCCTTCTCTTTATTCTTGCTCCGTTCATGGCAGATATGTTCCCATGCAGGGAGTGTCATCTCTCCAGGGTTATTCGCAAATAGGATTTTGCCTGGGCCATCGCATATCTAGATCTAATCGACAGCAATCAAAAGGTGTACATCATCGTCACAATGGGGGTATGTCATGCACAGCCCAAAACTATACGCATCACTTCATTTTGAATGCCTTCTAGTCGTTCATATTGTGATATTGATAGAAAGAGTATTCCTAGCCCATATTCGATAACTGATATCACTAGTTGATGATACAATAGAAATAGTAATGTTTGCTCTAGGTGCACATAGGGCATTGTTTTTAAATCTGCCAGACGTCGCTTGAACTCTTGTATGATTCAACTTTGTATTTGTAAGATAACCCGCGATCGAACGTTAACTTCAAGATATTTCAGCTTGTCTTGCCTTTCAATTTTCTGCCCATTGAGAGTAATGTATAGAAGATCTATTTTCATGGTAAAGTTGTTCTAGGAGCACCACATCACATAAACCTTGTCGGGATTGACCTTGGAGCTGGTTTTGTGTCAGTATTTAGAAACGTCATGTGTTAAAGTCAAACTTGCCGCAGGTATGACTTTAACAGTATGTTGATGTAAGTATGTGTGTTGCTATCAGAACCAGTACTGCAGGTAATGGCTACAAAAAAGTTTCATTTCAGTTTGACAGTCTTTTATTGCTATCAGTAGTCTAAACATGATAATCTATATATCTATCTACACTAACATAATTACCGATGTATGTTACGTCGGTCGGTCTCACTCAAAATAGTAACTCGAGCCAGAAAATAAAGTGCGCAACGCACGGTGTGCAACTTGCGCGGCGAGGGTGTTATATAAAACAAATACTTTGGTTTTATTTTGTTTTATTCTTTCACGAAATTAGTAGCGATCGACAAAGAAAAAGTGCGTAAACATTGGTGTGCATGAGCCAATAACATACCAAAGTGAATTGTGTTTGAACGGTTTGACACATAATGATCAAGATGATAAGATGGCTGCACAATTTGTTTAAACCAGTTATTATCAGGAACACTCTTTGAAAACAATCCACGCACTTTCACACGAAATGTGGCCATCAAATAACTTTTAAAGTGAATTTAAATAACATAATTATCTCTGTGTGTACGTTGGTCACAGCTGAGGAATGCAACCGTGTTGAAAAAATGTATTATTTCCATTATATATACTCTCCCGAAAATAGTCACAATCAACAAAGAAAAGCGTTCAAATGACGGTGTTCATGAACAGTTTGATTACACTCTATAATGGAAAGAAACCAAAAACACTCTAAGAATATACTTATATCTGCTCATCCGGGAACGGAAACAGCACACTATAATTTAAAACCCGTCAAGTTTGACGGGTTATTGCTAGTAACATAATAATACGAAACAATAAGCCCAGAGATTTCAGATAATTAATTTGTAACTGAAGAATACAATGCAAATATTAAATAACATGTATGTTGTAATCATTTAGCACTGCTGCAGTCTCATTGTTCATTGAACACAACACTGTATTATTTGCTACTATGACAAAATAGTCTGTACTCCACAGTTCTTTAAAAACGCTACATTCAGAGTCAAATTGTGTTGCTGTCTTTATTTTTCTCTTGTTGTGATACGTTCGGTAAGATAATCATAAACTTGAATGTAAACAAATTTCAGCCTTCACTGGCACAAACTCTGGGGCATTTACTCTTCTGTTCAAAGCATTCGAGTTAGTGAAATAAAAAAAGAAACTCTCAGTAAAATAAATATTACTTTGGAACTGCAACATTTGTATGGAGGGAGAAATACGTCATAACTCATGAAAAAGCCGAGAGAGTTTTTAAAGAAGCTATCAAAAAAACAAAGTAAAATTTCCTCTATTCTGCAGTTTGCTGTGACGATATAAGAAATGGATCATTGATTCAAAAGTTTAATATAACTTGGGTGGATCAAGGGAAATGAAGCCCCGGCCTTAGTTTGCCAGCCCTTGGGGTAGATAAATGTAACTGTACTTTTTCTCTTGTTGTGCAGATCACTGGCCCAAGACAGTATACATGTTGTTAGGTGTGTAGTGCGAGCGGATGATGAACTGAGTGTGGGTGCGAATGAAGGCGCGAATGTGTTTAGGCTCGTATGTATGTAGACCCTGCAACCCATACACTCACATGCAGTAGTCAAGGATGCTTGGACACTGCAGGCACGTTTCAAAACATTTATTGACGAGAACACACATAGTATCAACAGGAACAGTCAGTGTAACAAGGTCATGCGGACCGGAAATCGATAGGTATACATTAGGCATTCAGCAAGCTGGTAAACATTTGAATATTCGTCTATGGTCAATACAATGTTCTTCAATAAGGACAGTTCGTGGCATCGCCCTGGGATTACTGACTAAACGCGTCAGATACCTTAATCGCTTTGACACATAGGTGCAACTTGGCATTCCCCGCCAATTGCACATTATCAGGCTGTAGTATAATAGCCGAAAACACAGGCCTCGTTCTGACGTCGGCTGTGTACTTCTGATAAGCAGGGTACCATCAACCCTGCAGTAATGCTTATTGTAGACATAAATATGCCGCCAATCTGCGGCTCCCACAATATATCTTCGTCACTGGATTTCTGGATGGTATGAAGACTAATAGTCTTGGATGGCTATCTTGAGCACAACATATGAGTTCTGAAATGGAGGACCGGTGAGCTGCAGTTCACAGACTAGGCAATCTTCTAACATGTTCTGCTACCGAAAGCATAGTAATGGAAAAAGTCGGTATTACCTGTAACCGAGTCCACAGAACTTAACAAGGAACTCTGCTGTCATTCCAACGCACAGAGATTCACTGGGGAAAACTGCCAGTGCAGTCACTTCGAAGATTCTCCCCGAAAAACACAATGGACTCTCGTCCCTTCAGAAACCCGGACACTTCCCGGCTTGCCGGAAGTCTAACCCAACTCCCGCTTAAAAAAACCTGCCCATGGGCATACGCCCGAACTGTCTACCTTTGACCCTAAAGGTCAAACCCAATGAATGAATAAACAAGGGAAGACAACCCCTAATCAACCTGACATCGCAGGTAAAGACACAATTATTCTTATGATAAAAACATAAGCAAATAACTTGACAGATGACTCCGTCAAAAATGACAGCAACATATTACTACCACCCCCTGTAAAAAAAATGAAATTTTTTTTTAAATATGTCCATGAGCAAGATTGCACAAGTATCACTTATGTGCTCATGAAAAAAATGAACCTAATATCAGGTACAATAGACGCATAAACAAAGCGTCTGAAGAGGATACAAATCATCTCCCAACATAGGAGAAAATATCTCCTTTAAGCCAAACAAACTAAGGGGGTACCATTAAAGAAACCTAAGTTGCTGGCAATACCAATCATATATCAATCATTACTAAATACTATAATTATAGCAATATACAAATGTCATGAATTACAATGCTATATTAGCAACATATCACTGATGGATGGACAAAATGAAATTTGTTAAATTATCTAAACATCATCCAAATACATTTGTATTACAACATATTAGGATATTAAAGACAGACCTAAGTCCGAAAGTGTATCAGGAAAAACTAGGACACAAGATTTAACTGGAATCATGTGGGCATCTGGACAATATGTCCGCCATCACATTATCCGAACCACGGATAGCTCGCACCGTGAAATGGAAAGGCAATAGCATAACGAGTAGATCTCGAGCTCTTCAAATCCTTACTTTGCATAGCCGTAAGAGCTTTTTGGTCGGTTTCCATAAAGAAATGCGCGCCCAGAAGGAACCTTTGTAGCTTAAGAATGGACCAAACCATAGCCAACAATTCACGGTCTAAAACCGAGTAATTCCTTTCTGCCGCATTTAGCTTCCTAGAAATATACATTACAGGATGCAGAGTTCCTGAATATTCCTGCATTAGCGCCGCTCCAATCCCAGTGGAAGAGGCATCACTACGAAGAACAAAAGTCTTATCAATCGTTGGTAGTCTTAAGATAGGATGAGATGAGAACAAATTCTTAACCTGATCCAATGAAGATTGGCATTCCTGGGACCAACGCACCATATTAGGAGAACCTTTTTTCAATAACGATGAAAGTGGTGCCATAATGGAGGACAGATTCTCAATGAATCTTCCATAGAATTGTATCAATCCCAAGAGACTACGCACTTGCTTTTTTGTCTTCGGAACCGAGATATTTAATATCTTCGAAATGTTTTGGTCCTCTGTCTTCAACAGACCATGACCAACTCGATGACCTAGGAAGGAAATTTCACTAAACCCAACAAAAGCTTTAGAGGGTTTTGCAGTCAAACTATGCTCACGTAGAGTAGATAGCAATTCCTTTAGACCCAAATAGTGTTCTTCCCAAGTATCGCTGAAAAGACAGATGTCGTCTAAATATGCGATGACATCTGCACGATCTGATAGAATTCGTCGCATCATGCGCACGAAAGTCGCTGGGGCGTTCATAAGCCCGAAAGGCATAAAATTCCATTGAAACAGACCCCTAGGTGTCGAAAAAGCAGTGAGAGGTTTGGCGTGTTCCGTCAGTGGGACTTGCCAATAACCTTTCGACAAGTCTAGTTTAGTAAAGAATTTAGCTTTAGAAAGTCTAATAAGTAGATCATCTAATAATGGCATAGGTTCAGCATCGAACTTCGTAACTTGATTTAATTTGCGATAGTCAACGCAAAGACGTATGTTATTGTCTTTCTTTCGAACAATAACTATCGACGAAGAATAAGCTGAAGTGGATGGTTCAATTATTTGCAGTTGAATCATTTCATCCAATTCTTTCTCGACTTGTGCTTGAAAATGAATAGGTATTGGGTATGGTCTTACTCTGATCGGATTACGATCAGTAAGTATGATGTCATGTTCTATGACATCTGTGTGTCCAGGAATGTCGGTAAGGACATCCTGATATGATTGTAGCGTAGAGGATACTTGACGTTGCTCCTCAAAAGACAAGTTCGAAGAGATTGTAACGTCCCTCCACGATTCCGTTGAATTCAGTGGAATCGCAGGAAGAGGTAAGTTAACGTCAGAAAAAATAGTTTCCTCATCCTGTATAACGGACAGGGATGAGATGTGACCATGTTGGACTGGAGAGTCGTCCGTCGCCTGGAAAATAGGCTGCAAATAGTCTGGACGTTCAATAAACTCTGTTAGCATATTTATATGGAAGGTTTTATGCTTTCCATCCACATCGACGATGTAGTCGACATCGGAAATTTTGGAGACTATAGTGTATGGACCTTTCCATGAAATGAGAAGTCTATTCTCTCTTGAGGGAAGTAAGACATATGCTTTGTCTCCAGGACAAAGTTGACGTAGGCGTCTTTTCTTGTTAGCAAATCGCCTAGCTTTTTCTTTCGCAAATTCGGAAGATGAAGTTGCTAACCTGCACGATTCGATAATCTTTTCTCTAAGAGCTATGACATATTCATATGACGATTGTGTATCATCGTCAATATTATCAGAAGTTATCAAATCGTGTAACAAGGACATCGGACCGCGCGGTTGCGCACCAAAGACAAGTTCGAAAGGAGAAAACCCTGTATGCTCGTTGGGAACTTCTCTATAGGCAAAGAGGACTGCAGGTAAAACCCTGTCCCAATCTTCAGGATGATCCTCCGTTATCTTGCCAAGTAAGTTCTTTAGTGTCCTGTTAAGACGTTCTACCAATCCATTGGACATTGGATGATAAATACTACTGAGAGACCTTTTAATGTCTAGCGTAGCCATTACCTGAGACATAACGTCCGAAATTAACTGAGTGCCGTGGTCCGACAGTATTTCTCCGGGGAATCCCAGACGAGAAAATATGAGCCAAAGAGCATCAGCGATATCGACAGTTGATATGCTCTTCAGAGGAATAGCCTCTGGCCAACGCGTGCACATGTCCACGCAAGTGAGGATAAATTGGTGTCCTCTGGCTGACTTAATTTTGAACGGACCAATGATGTCTATAGCCATTTTCTGAAACGGCCGAATCGGAATATCTGCAGCCTGAATAGGAGCAGCATGTCTCGGACCTCTAGACTTGACCTCTTGACAAATTTTGCAAGATCGGCAATAAATTCGGATGTCTTTATTCACGAATGGCCAAAAGAAGGACGCAAGGACTCTAGTTTTAGTTCTGGAAAAACCCCATGTGTCCAGCACACTGAGAATCGTGTGCATGCTGAAGAATTAAGGCTCTCATACACTTAGGCACAAGAATTTGCGAGTGCATAGACTTGTCCGAGTGTTGTACCATCCGTACCAATATACCATTCTTCATAGTAATATACGATTTGTGATTCGTATTTTGATTGGGATCCCCTTTCTTTGCAAGAAGGAAGAATTTCTTCAAAGAAGGATCCTCTTCTTGACGTTTAACAAACGAGTCATGGGAAATCACCAAGTGCTCGTCTTGGCTATCAACTTCATTACTATTATCCGATGAAGTTGGGGGATTAAGAGCTTGAGCTCTTGTCACCACTGCATTGACCGTTTGAATGTTTTTTTTTCTCCCAACTAGAAATTTGTTGCGGGGTGCATTCCTTAACCCCATGAATACGACCGATTATAAGATCCGCAATAGGATTAGGAAGAAGACATGCATGGACATCTCCTGTGAAGAAGGGAGTGTCAATCCTAATAATAGCAGTAGGATAACTTTCCATAGTACCACCAAATGTAACACATTTGATTGTTTTTCCAGTGGCACAGCAAGGATCTATCAGAGACTCCTTAACCCCGACGGTAGTACATCCCGAATCGAAAAGTACTGAGACTAGCCTATCATTTATTAGACCTTTATGTAAGATGAGAGATCCTCTCCCATCATGCGCAACTGTAGCAGGTAGAGCAGGAAGAGGGTGACCACAACTTAGCGTAGATACAGTCGATGAGTCGAACAATGTTAAGCATTGGGGGCATTCAGTTGCTCTCCCAAAATCGAAAGCACAACCAGTGATAGCCCTAGAGTTACCACTATCATTTACTGTATTACAGGCTCCATCAAACTCTTGTTGTGCAGAGTTTGCCTGTTGGAAAGGTCTTTTTTTGTTAAACCTAGGTCTGCCTCGATTATCATTTCCCCTGTAATTATTTCGACTATCATTTCCCCTGTAATTGTTATCATATTGCCTATTGTAATCATCATTCCGGTTTGAATCCCGGTTTCTAAATTCACCATCGTCATAATCTTGACGTCGAGAATGATTACCTCGAAAATTTGAATAGTTATTATTTGGATAGCCTTTGCGAAAGTGTCTCAAATTATTACCACTAAAATTACGAGAACTACCATCTTGTCTCCAATTCATAGACGAAGAACCATCATGTGTTGGATTACTCCGCTTCTGAGTGTAATTTGGATTACTTCCCCTATTCCAGTTTTGTTGAGCACCCTGAAATTTTTTTTTGAAATTAGGGCCATATGGTGTTGCCGAAGCAGCTGGCAACCCTTCTTTCACTTTAGAATTGCTAACTGTAGCATGGGGATGCGCAGTGGCATACTGACAACAGTATTCCTCCATATCTTTTAAGTTTTTAGGCTTACGCTCATGAAGGAATGCAAGAAAAGAATCATTAACAGATGACAAAACCTTATCTCGCAATAATAAGTCCATTAGACCTTCATATGTTTTCTCAGTCTGAGACAACTCAACCCATCGTGTAAATGTACGACGTATTTTTGTAACAAAATCAGAGAAATCTACTCCATTTTCTGGCAACATTGTCCTAAAACGAAGACGATAGTCTTCTTCTTTTAGTTGGTATTTTTTTAGCAATGCTGCTCTGACAACATCATAATTAGTCCTGTCATGTTCGTCTATTGTCATAAGAGTAGTCACTGTGTCACCTGTAAAAAATTCCATCAGTTGTTCAACATATTTTTCCTTTTTTATGTTATGCGTATCGCATAAAAATTGGAATCTATCTAGATAATCTGCTACGTCATCCTTTAAAGGATTGAAATGAGGCAATTTAATCCTATTAACAAACTCCTTTGTCGTACTCGAAGTTGTTTGCTGAGCACCCGTACTCGCCAATTTCAATTTCTCTAACTCCAAAGTTGCGAGTCTTTCATCAAGTTCCATCTTCTGTTTTCTTTCCTCATGTTCCATTTTTCTAATTTCAGCCTCAGCTTGAAGTTTTCTCTCCTCTGCAGCAGCTTGAAGTTTTTTGTCTTCCATTTCCATCTGGAATTTTCTTTCGTCAGCTTGAGCTTTTCTCTCCTCAGCAGCAGCTTGAGCTTTTCTCTCCTCAGCAGCAGCTTCTCTTTGATACCTTTTCTCTTCAAGTTCTAATCTTCTATTCTCAGCATCTAGCTTCTTTAGTTCAGCATCTGCTCTCCTTTGTTCAGCTTCTGCTTTCAATTTAATTTCCTCTTTTTGTTTCTTTTCTTCTGACTTTAATGCAGTGGCGAATAGAGCAGATGAATATTCTTCCAATTCTTTACCAGACTTACCAAGAGTCAACCCTTGCTGGATGAAGAAATCCAATGTAGACATTCTGTCTAATGAGATCAGTAACCTGAAAAAATTAAATAAATTACCTTATCCCACTTCAGTGGGAGACAAGTCTGAAATGCTAGACTTGTATACTCACTTCACTTTATTTCACTCTCTTAGTCTTAGACAAAGACCTTGTATGGTCCTCTTGTTTATAATGTAACAAAAAATCACTTGAGTACCTGTGGAAAATAATTCCTTTATATCCCACTCACTATGGGCACAAGTCTTTTTTTTTTTTTTTTAAAGAACTTGAATATGTATTTCACCTTGTCTCAATCTTTGTGGATAACAAGTCTTTTATCAAAGAACTTGTATAAATATCTTATATAATAATATTTTATTAACAATCTCTATATGAAGAGTGTACCTTATCAATAACAATAATAATACATGACCAAGTATATGTATGTAGACTGTGTATGACAATAATGTAGTACAATCATAAATACAAAGACAAAGATACAGAACAATGACCGAAAACGTTCGCGGAAGTCAAATAAACAATACAGCAAAAAGTAAAGAAAATGTTACACAAATGTGTAATGATGACCGCGAAAAATAAACAAGACAAATGGCAACACTGTTATAAACGAAAAGGTGTAAAGAAATAAACGGAAGGAATGAGAGAAGAACAGATACAAACAAAATTAATCGAAAATCAAAGAACAGAAAAATAACGAAAACAACACTAACTGATGTCGTCACAGCTAAAAAAAAAAAATAGCAACAAAAGTCGCTAGCAAATTTCAATTAAGAAAATTGCAATCCCTACAGAACGCTTACAGTAACCCTCGATTAAGTGGCATATTTACTGTAAGACCCACCAACCGAAAACCCGCAGAAAAAACACAAGAAAAATACACAACAATAGTACAATTAACATAAATAGCAATCAATTCAATGTGTTGCAAAATAAAGCTTAGTCACACATGATATTAAAGTAACTAACTTGCTCCTTGCGAACACAGAAACAAAATGTCAAGCGCGCACTGAATGTCAAATCCACTGTAGCATAAAGTGGTATTCACGAACAAAAGTTACTATGACCTTCTCGACTTAGGACTTGCACATTGAATGTTTACAATTTCCACGTACTGTTTACAAACAGGAACTTGACCTCGAACAATGTAGCTTGAATGCTCGGGCGTAGAAAAGTCTGTTGTTGACTGAAACGTGTAAACGACCAGCGGTACCGTTTACAAAAAGGGACTCGACTTGCAGTTGTGGTCCACGTAGCAAATGCCTAGATGTTAACTTCAGTACTTGTCCTGTTGTTGTTCAAGCAGCATTATAACATAAATGCTAGCACTGTTTATCTGGGTCAACAGTTGATGACCTATTTCTGTCCTGTTGTAGCCAAAACTTGCAAGTGTAGAATTAGCGATGTGTGTTACAGCTGTCCAGTGTGTAGCTTAGACCCACAGATCAGAAATGTAATGTGTACTTGTCCTTCTCACGCAAATAGCACCATGAAATGTAAATTTCTGGACCACATTAATGTCATCAATAATGTTAATTGCTCGCTCTGTCCACAAGAAATGTATCAGAAGAGCCCACGTAACTGGTCCACCAAAAATGTAACTGTACTTTTTCTCTTGTTGTGCAGATCACTGGCCCAAGACAGTATACATGTTGTTAGGTTGTAGTGCGAGCGGATGATGAACTGAGTGTGGGTGCGAATGAAGGCGCGAATGTGTTTAGGCTCGTATGTATGTAGACCCTGCAACCCATACACTCACATGCAGTAGTCAAGGATGCTTGGACACTGCAGGCACGTTTCAAAACATTTATTGACAAGAACACACATAGTATCAACAGAAACAGTCAGTGTAACAAGGTCATGCTGACCGGAAATCGATAGGTATACATTAGGCATTCAGCAAGCTGGTAAACATTTGAATATTCGTGCATGGTCAATACAATGTTCTTCAATAAGGACAGTTCGTGGCGTCGCCCTGGGATTACTGACTAAACGCGTCAGATACCTTAATCACTTTGACACATAGGTGCAACTTGGCATTCCCCGCCAATTGCACATTATCAGGCTGTAGTATAATAGCCGAAAACACAGGCCTCGTTCTGACGTCGGCTGTGTACTTCTGATAAGCAGGGTACCATCAACCCTGCAGTAATGCTTATTGTAGACATAAATATGCCGCCAATCTGCGGCTCCCACAATATATCTTCGTCACTGGATTTCTGGATGGTATGAAGACTAATAGTCTTGGATGGCTACCTTGAGCACAACATATGAGTTCTGAAATGGAGGACCGGTGAGCTGCAGTTCACAGACTAGGCAATCTTCTAACATGTTCTGCTACCGAAAGCATAGTAATGGAAAAAGTCGGTATTACCTGTAACCGAGTCCACAGAACTTAACAAGGAACTCTGCTGTCATTCCAACGCACAGAGATTCACTGGGGAAAACTGCCAGTGCAGTCACTTCGAAGATTCTCCCCGAAAAACACAATGGACTCTCGTCCCTTCAGAAACCCGGACACTTCCCGGCTTGCCGGAAGTCTAACCCAACTCCCGCTTAAAAAAAACCTGCCCATGGGCATACGCCCGAACTGTCTACTTTTGACCCTAAAGGTCAAACCCAATGAATGAATAAACAAGGGAAGACAACCCCTAATCAACCTGACATCGCAGGTAAAGACACAATTATTCTTATGATAAAAACATAAGCAAATAACTTGACAGATGACTCCGTCAAAAATGACAGCAACAGTAGATAACATGTAAAATAAAACTTAATGAAAGCAAAGAAACAGAGAGAAACGATGACTTAATATCATTTGGTATAGAACAATGCATCTATTACAGTCGAAAATAACAGAATAAACCTGTTACTTAGCCACACAAGTGATTGCGCCATTAATTAGGCTGGAACATTTCTAGGTACATATCCAGTGTTACGTGGAGGAAAATCGCCCTAAAGACCCCTGTCCACGAAGCACTATTGCTGTGGTCCCTACTTCGTATTGCTGTTCTGGGTTCGAGTCTCCAGTAAACCTATCACTTGTGTTTTTTTTTTTTTCTCACGAGTGACTGAAACTTACTTTAATGTGTATTATTTATTTACTTAGGGGAAGTAAGCCGATGCATCATATACACAAAGAAGATGAAAGAGAGCTAATCATTAGTTCTAATTAAGAGACTCTAATTAAAAGACTCTAATTAAGAGACTCTAATTAAGAGACTCTAATTAAAAGCCATCTGACATTAAGACAAGAACATTATGTGTGTGTTGTTCTCGGAGGTTTGTCCAGAGGCAAACAAACAATAGGACTAGTGTCTGCCCGCTTTCATTGGACATGATAGCTTATGTTTATTAACTAGAGCTGGCCAGGTCTGTGAAATCAGAATTACCACAATAGAACATATATTCACACCCGTCGATTAACTACATGTAAAGTGAGTGCGCCCATCACAGTATGTATAGAAATACCGGCGTACTTGTCTTGTCGTTTGTAGACCACAATTAGCTCTAAAATTAACACACTCTGGATTATCTGGGAAATTAAGCTTTTTTCTGTTATGTTATTTATATTATCATTATTATGTCTGCAATAACTGTACTCTATCTTTTACAGATGAATCAAATCACTGTGATACCAGCTGGAAGCTTGCCATCAAATCTGACTGAACTTTCCTTAGAACACAACCCCATTACAAATATAGATGAGATGGCCTTCGATGGATCAGCAAACACACTGGAAATATTGAGCTTCTGGAATGCTCGATTCATGAAAATCCCGGAAGCGTTACTTCGTTTAAAAAATTTGAATTCACTTTTAATTTACGACAGCAATATAACAGACTGGAATGTGAATGTTATGAAACATATTGGATTAACACTAGAAACTTTGTATCTTCAAAATGCTGGCAAAATCACAAGTCCTTCGTGGATTCAGTACTTTTCAAATCTAACGGAGCTCTATATGGACAATTGTTTTGTTTTTGATTTTCCAGACAATGCTTTTGATATGGTGGTAGATAGTTTAAGCAGTATTTCCCTTCTCAATAATAGTTTAACCGAGGTTCCGAAACCGTTTTCCAAACTCAGAATATTAGGGGATTTAAATTTAGGAAATAACCAAATATCAAATATAACATGGCTTCCTCAGTCAAAGCTTTACTCACTAATGTTAAATAACAATAACATATCAGACGCCAATCTTCTGAGCAGAAATCTTCTACGTTATGCGGCTTCCCTGACGTCTCTAGCTGTGCAAGTAAACAAGTTAACTGAAATACCGGAATTGGGATTCTTATCACACGTTGGAAGACTTGACTTGACGTACAATAGAATATCCGATACATATTCAGGATCTGTGGCTTCCGATCTCCTTGAACTTGACCTTACAAACAACTTCCTTCCTGCTATTCCTCGACTAATGTCCAACTTATCACGTTTATCAGACATGATGCTAACTTCTAACGCTATAAAGGAGATTAAAGGTACAGACTTCCCCCCGAAGGTCAATTGGGTATTGCTAGGACACAATCTTATAACTGAGTTGACTGACACAAGCTTTCCGCAAAATTCAACAATACAATATTTGTACTTAAATAATAATCCTATCAATAACATCTCTGACCTCGCGTTCAAAAATCTGCCTTTTCTTGCTTATTTAAACCTGCAAGAAACAAAAATATCCCGTCTACCTCTGGCGCTTACTTCTGTCAGCACTTTAACCACCTTTGACGCTTCCTACAATGCGCACTTAGTTTGTACCTGCACCGAGAAGAGGTTGGGATCACTTTTTGTGTCTCTGCTGCCTGAAAATGTTCTGGGGAACTGTGGCCAAACAAGTATTTATAACTTTTTTGCTATGTTAAGCTTAGGATGTCCGACTCCATGAGATACTGTTCTGGCATGAAAATGTAATGTAATAAACTGTTTCTATACTCTTGTACTATAAAAAAAACAATTAGATAAATTTCGTGTTTTCACGGTAGAAGGGGAACGACTAAGTAAGTAAGTGTTCAGAAAACTATTACTTCAATTTAAAGGCAACAAAACAAAATAAACACGTGGGTTCATTGGTAGACGATTATAGAATAAACCAAAAAAATCGACATCAAAATCACTGTCGTAGTACCCAACAAAAATATAATAAATCACTAATCAAATGTAAGGCATCGAGGGTTAGATTCTTAGGAAACTGCTTTAGTATCACATTTCGATAGAGAAAAAGACAGAGAGAGAGAGAGAGAGAGAGAGAGAGAGAGAGAGAGAGAGAGAGAGAGAGAGAGAGAGAGAGAGAGAGCGTGAGGAGAGACAGAGAGAGAATACAAATGACATTCAGACCCTCAGAAATCAGATATTTTCTGTTGTGATTGAATCTAGAAACATCAGTAATTAATTCTCGCATCAATTCTTCATTTCCTCAGTGTTGTAACTGCGCCTCAGTTGTATTTGTATTAATGCTTTCCAGTGCCATCAACGCTTTGATTTTTTGTGATTCTGCTTGTGTTAGAAATTTAAACTCTTACACAAAAGTTCTAAATAAGTAAACACAGTCTTAAAAGGCTTGCAACAAATGGGAGTGTACTTTTTATTTTAACGTAAAAATGTGTTCAATTGGCTTTGCAATTCTTTTATTGTGCGCGTAATTTTTAATTGTGCACGTAAATATTAATTTATAATATTTTACATTAAGAGCAAATAGCGCTACTTCAGAGTGAACTTCTTATCTCTCTTTAACTTATGTTGAAGAAAATTTTGTTTCTTTCCAATTACTCAATTATTCTTTGTAAGATTATTTTTACTGTTATTTATGAATAATAGATTGCTAAGATTTAACAAAAAATACACTCTTACAATATTCATTCAGTAAATCGGAAATTTCTGTCGGTCTTCTAGGGGAATGAACCTTCACGTTCTATATTCCCGGGACGGGACCCCAATTTGATTATCAAACTTGTGGGTCCGAGTTCAATCCCAAGACGAGACGCCAACTGTCATGGGTTGCCTCCCCTTGGCTCAGCAGTAGTGGTCCAACAGTAGCCCAAATCATAGAGTATCTAATGTGGGTCTTCAAAGGAGTCTACATTCGCACAAGATTACTCTTGGCAGAGTTGTAGATAGAAGGATAATGATGATTCTGCCTCAAGGGAGTCTTCACAAGATATTTCAAAAGTCAAGAACAATGCTGAATTAGTCTGAGCACGTTAACGTTTTATCTGACACGCCGCCTTTTGTGAATATGTATATTGTATGATTTAGCTCGTTCAAGCCACCAGCTGATTTAATTCAGCGAAATCTTAATTTAACAGCTCTGTTTTAAGTGTATTTAAGATGACTAAGACATACGGGTGCGCATATTCAAAATGTTTAAATCAACTTTAAATTTGTGTATACACAAATATCAAATTTAATAATCAATTATGTTTAACAGTTTAAAAAATGAATAATTGTTTAAAAAAGGTAATACATCTTACCAGTGCTTATATAAGTTGTATTGAAAGCCTGAGTCATGTTTTCTGATTTATTAGTAAACCACCGTGTCTGAGCTGCATGTAGAAGGAGTAACTAATTAACTTGCTAACATATTTAAAGCTGTTCTTAATCTAAAGTCATGTTTAAATTGTTAATACAATTTCTTTTTTTCAGAGCAAAATTTTTGTTGTCAATGTTTTATTCTCATCATCATAATTATTATCCTCCGACTTATCATCATCATCATCCCCATCCTTCAATTCCCCATGTAGCATAGGTCTTCAAACTTAAACGAAGTCTCCTTGTACAGTGCCTTCAGTTCAAGGAGTTCCCATGACTTTCTGATCATTGTCCCTTCCGTCTCCTGTTTTCTAAAGGTTTATTTGCTATTTGTACATGATATGAATTCATAGTTTTCATCTTATAAACACCGATAGATCACATCTTTGAAAATCTGTGCTCTCAAAATAGTAGAATATCTATACACATTGTTGTGAATGGTCTTTGAACAATTAGGTTTTATCTATAATTTATCAAATACTTTGTTTTAACTGACGGTAAAAGCATATATGGGGATCTTAACCTAGATCTGGCTGTCTGCTTGTTTACAGCTGTGATTGTCCACGTGTGAGCAGTGAGTCTCACAAACTGTGATGTTTGAAGCTGTGGTCATCAAATGTTTGAGAACCATTAGTTTGCATTGTGCCCGTAGACTAATAAACCATTTTAGGGTCACTGTCTCCAATGGTATGAGAACCTCTGGTTTATATTTTCTCGTGCTGCAGTAAAAGCTTTTGAGGGCCGTTGCTGCCGAGGTTTGACAACCACTGATTAACTTTTTTGCTACTTGAACAGTAACTAATGTTGGGGATAGTCATTATCTCCGAAGCTTGAGAACAACTTGTTAACATTTCGTCAGTAATGTGGTAAATTCATTTAATAGTTACTTAATGGTATACATTCTCATAATCCTAGCTCCTGTCCAAAATATCATCCATATAACTGATAATAACTATTTCGGTGATAAACGTATTAACCACTGACCTGTCTAATTTGCTTGGTATTATTACGATTCACATTCACTCATAACCCTCCACTCCCAAAGGAGCATAGGCCTTCAACAAACACATCCCAAGTCCTCCTGTCACGTGCCATCATCTCAAGTTTTTTCCACGTTCTCCTCGTCATTTTCACCTCAGTTTCCAGCTCTCTTCGCCGTGTGCTTCTTGGTCTATCTCTGCCTCTCTTGCCCTGGGGGTTCCAGAACAAGGACTGCCTTGTAATGCTATCAACAGGTTTCCTCAGTGTGTGTCCTATCCATCGCCATCGTCTTCTTCTTATCTCTTGTTCCACTGGCACTTGTCTAGTTCTTGTCCTTAGTTCCACGTTGGTAACCTTGTCATACAATTTTAATCCCTCCATTCTACGCAAGCACCCATTTATGAAAGTCTGTAGCTTTTTGGTTGTTGTCTTTGTTGTTCTCCATGTTTCAGAGCCATACAATAGGACTGACTTCAGATTTGAGTTGAAGATTCTTATTTTCGTGTTGGATGCTATTTCTCCTCTTGATCTCCATATATTTCCCAATGCAATGAAAGCTCCTCTTGCTTTTTGTATTCTTAGTTTGATATCACTGTCTGTTCCTCCAACTTTACCATGATATGTTTACCATTCTACATATTGTATTGGTGTTTCTTTAAGTTCTTCCCTGTTATCATTACCTGCATTTATTCTCATTATTTGTGTCTTTTCCCTGTGTATTTTCATACCCAATTGATGTGACCTCTCATCGAGTGTTTTCAATTTGTCCTGCATCTGATTACGGTTATGGGACAGAAGCGCCAAGTCATCAGCAAAATCCAGATCATCCAAATGCTTAGTCAAAGTCCACTTGATTCTATTTCTGTTGTGTGTTGTCGATGATCCCATAACCCAATCTATTGCTAGCAAGAAAAGAAATGGAGACAAGAGGCATCCCTGTCGCACTCCTGTTCTTATCCCAAACGGTTCCGTAAGCTGTCCTTCATGAAGAACTCTGCATGTCATGTCTTCATATGTTGTCTTTATTAAATTAATGATCTTCAGGGGAACTCCATAATGCCTCATCAATTTCCAAAGTGATTCTGTTTACACTATCAAATGCCTTTTCGTAATCCACAAATCCGATTTATAGTGGTGAATTCCATTCCAGACTTTGTTCAACTATTATTCTCAAAGTGGCTATCTGGTCTGTACATGATCCGTTTTGTCGAAAACCTGCTTGTTCATCTCTCATTTTCTTGTCTATGGACTCTTTTAATCTCTCAAGGATAATCTTGTTTAATACTTTTCCTGGCACTGATAGTAACATTATTCCTCTGTAATGTGTGCACTCTTGTAAATTTCCCTTCTTAGGCAACTTAACCAGATATCCTTCCTTCCATTCTGCTGATATCTCTTCCTTTTCCAAGCCTTTACCAAGAAATTTATATAAAATCTCTGTAGCAGTGTCGATATCTGCTTTCGTACCTCTGCTGGAATGCCATCAGGTCCAGACGCTTTTCCATCTCTTAGATGTTTTATAGCTTTCTTTATTTCTTCCTTCATCGGTCTTTCATCGTTAATCTGTAGCTCTTCTTCTGCTAGCTGGATGTGCGGGAGGTTTTGTGGAGCTAGTCTATTGAGAAGGTCCTCAAAATATTATGTCTACTTCTTCATTTGCTCTTGTACGAGCAGTTTTCCATTCTTGTCTGTTGTGAGGTAACTTGTTTGCTTGTATTTCCCTGTTAGCTTCTTTGTGCTGCTATACAGTTCTCTCATATTTCCTTTGGCTGCAGCATCTTCTGCCTCTCTTGCCAACTCCTCAATATACTTCCTCTTGTCTCTTTTGATACTTCGTTTTACTTCTTTGTTTGCTTCTGTGTACACTTCTTGCGCCTTGGCTTTGGAACTTCTGGTTTTGCTTGTGTTTAAATCTGCTTTTTTGTTTTTTCTATCTTTTACCTTATTGATGGTTTCTGTTGTTATCCATGCTTTTTGTTGTCGATTCCTTTTCCCCAGTATTTCTTCACATGTCTCATTCCATACAGTTCTGACCTGCTGCCAATAGTCTTCTGTATGCTCTACATCATCCAGCTGTTGGAGCACTTGGAATTTGTTGGATACTGTGATCGCAAATTTGTCTCTTGTTTCTTGATTTCTTAGATGTCCTACATTAAATTGTTGTCTATAATTCTGCACTGTTGCATATTTCTTGAGTTTCATTTTTACTTTGGCTATCAGTAGGTGGTGATCTGATGCCACATCTGGTCCTCTATATACCTTTACATCCTGCAATGATGATCCAAACTTCTTGTTTATGCATATATGATCAATCTGATTTTCTGTTCTATGATCTAGTGATATCCATGTTGCCTTGTGTATTCTCTTATGTGGAAACATGCTTCTTCCTATAGCCAGTTGATTTGAAGCACAGAAGTTTGAGAATAGTTCCCCATTTTCATTCATTATCCTAGCCCATGTTTTCTCATGACTTATTCAAAGCCGGTGTTGACTGTACCTATCTTTGCATTTATGTCACCCATCAAAATTGTGATGTCTCTTCTTTTTACTTTTTCCATAATTTCCTGTAGTCTAGTATAAAATGCTTCTTTCACAGACTCTTCTTTGTCATTAGTTGATGCATAACATTGGATGACATTTACATTTTTTTTTATTTTGAGCTGTTTTGAAAGTAGCTGTTATTATTCTGGGTCCAACAGCTTCCCATTCAATGAGTGCTTTCTGTGCTTCTTTAGATAGCATAAGAACTACCGCTTCACTGTGGTGTGAACTTTCGTCTTCATGTCCTGAGGACAGCACCAATTCACTTGTGATGAGTTTCTTCTTGTGTACCCCCTTCCACTTTGTTTCACACATTCCCAGAAAATCAATTTTCTATTTCCTCATTTCTGCTGCTACTTGTGCCACTTTCCCTTGTTCGTTTAATGTCCGAACTTTCCAGGTGCCAAATCTGGAAGTTCTACTAGAAGAAAGAAGGTTTGTCAGTAACACAGACTCCTTTCGGCTTTCTCTGTGTTGCATCATAAGCCTCCCTGCAAGAGGACCTTCGCCTGTCTTGGATGGCTGTGTTTTATTTTCTTTAATTGACTCGACCATGTTTGTTGAAGTTTTTGTGGTTTAAATTTTTTTACAGGATGGGGTAACCAGTCCCATGCCTAACCCTCCTTAGTCGATTACTAGAACATGCACGGATGGAAACATCTTTGCTCCCCTTTCGGGCCCCGGTAATAAGGCTCATCTGTCGGTTTGCATTTTGAGCTGGAAAGCTCGGCCAAAGCATTTGTGTAATGTTCCGACTTACTGAGAATGTCGTCCAGGTTTACCGCGTCTTGTTCAGCCAGAAATCTACGGGTTTCATTTGACAAAGAGTTTTTTATTTGTTCGGTTACAACGAACTCCTCTAACCCTTCATACGTGGAGGGAAGCTCTGAAAGCTCCAGGCACATTGTCAAGTATCCCTTTAGCCGTGAAGAGAACTGGTGAAATGTCTCAGTCCATTCCTTTCTGCTGTTACGAAACAGTTGCAAAAATTTGCGAGCGTTCTTTTCGAAACGCTCAAGTAAAGCCTACTTTAACCTGTCGTAGTGGTCTTGATGGCTGCTTCTCAGTTTCGCGTACGCATCATACGCAGTGCCTTTTAAAGCCTGAGAAAGCTTCAAACACCAACGCGACCTCTCTAAACCATACAGATTTGCCATTCTCTCAATATTTTCTAGATAGGAGTCAATTTTCTCATTGAGGCTTGGGAAGGACTCCAGGGCCAAAGACATAGTTGTTAGTTGAAGAGATTGAGTACTGGATTGATCGGTTAGAAAAAACTGAAGAGACAACGGCTCTCCGTTGCTGGACTTAGAGGCGGCACTACAACTTTGGACCTCTAGAGTCGTAAGTGCCAATTCATGCTGTCTCTCCTTCTCTCATTCGTTTTCCCTGCGAGCTTCCATCTCTGCCCCAATTTTCTTATGTTGCAATTGACGCTCTTTTTCCTCTTTCTCTATCTGCGTAGCTTCTGCTACTTTCTTCTCCGCGTCATATCTGTCAAGTTCTTCGTTGACAAATGCTTTCGCTTCTTCTCCTTGTAATCTTTTTTCCCATGCTTCCTCTCTAAGCATTGTTCTCAGTTGTGCACGCTCAGTCATGACGAATAACTGACGGTGGCTTACCCGAGAAAGAAAGAAGAAACCGGATACACTGCTTCCCTAACATATTACGAAACAAGCCAAAACAAAATTCCCGGTTTATTTAACTGGGATGCCTCCTCCCGTTGTCAGTTCTCAGATCTATCACTGTTATTAACTATCAACACGGCTCCTAAAACAGACGACTTAAACCACAAAAATGGTAGAGCCGCTAACAACAGAAAAACGATTCACATGGCGAAACGTAAATAGGTCTGGGAGAGGCGAGGCAGAACTTTAGGGCATAACATATGTCGAATGATAGGACGATATGTGAAGAAATGAAGTGATACTGCCGGAGAGAACGACAGTTATGAAAAGTGCACCCAAATAACACTGACAAACAACATTTTTCTTTCTTATATAAGAATAAGTGTTCTTAGGTCAGTTTCTTGCGCTGATTTCAAATCTGAAATCCGTTTATCTCTATCACGTCAGGTTCTTAAGATATTTGTGAATAAATATATTTTTGGGAAACCGTTATTTGCTCCGTTTCATTTTTACTATATAACTTATTAAAAATTAATAAAATGCAAAATAATTCTACTTTTTATACTGCTAAAAGATGCATGACATATGTTACGCTATTTTTCAAATAGTTACTGTATTTTGAAATAATTCTGAGCGAAATATGGCTTCTAGAAGTTGTAGAAATTCGGCTGATCTGTTCTGTTACGTGTGCGGATATTTTACCGATCGTGTTCACCAGAAAAAACTTTACACCATTACTAAAGAAAGCATATGAACTTTATTTCGATTCGAAAGTTGATGATGCAAATAAATCTTGGAAGCCAAATGCAGTTTGTTCGACTTGTGCAAATACATTGGCAGGTTGGTTACGAAAATCGCCGAAGCATAAGTCGATGCCTTTTGGAGTGCCAGTAATATGGCGTGAACCGACAAATCACGCTACTGATTGTTACTTCTGCTTGACAAATATCCATGGTTTCACTTTTAAAACTAGAAAGTCTGTGGTTTATCCAAATATTGAATCGGTTTCGAAACCAGTGCCTCATGATCCAATCACGTGTCCGATCCCAGTTCCACCAGAACAATATCCGTTGGACGTGAATGAACCATCAGAAAGTGATAGTTTACCTGCTTTAGAAACTAATTCTGACTCGGATTATATACCGGTGAATGATGGTGTTCACTTAATTAACCATTCAGAACTTTCAGATCTAATACGTGATCTCGCTCTTACCAAAGGACAAGCGGAATTACTCGGTTCGCGACTCAAAGAATGGAATCTTTTAGCGCCCAATACTCCGATATCTAAATTTCGTCATAGACACAGAGAACTTGTTCAATACTTTGAGATGGATGATGACATTTGCTATTGCAAAGATGTAAACGGTCTAATGGTGCACCTCGGTCATGAGCACATAGTCAACGAATGGCGACTTTTCATCGACTCTTCCAAGACTAGTCTAAAAGCCGTGTTATTGCATAACGGAAATTTATTTTCATCAATTCCAGTCGCCTACTCTGTTCATATGAAAGAAACTTATGACAATATGGCTATACTTTTGGCAAAAATAAAGTACAATGACTACCAATGGCGGATTTGTGGAGACCTAAAGGTCATTGCAATTCTCACGGGCATGCAGACTGGGTATACTAAATTTTGTTGCTTCCTATGTGAATGGGACAGCCGCAACAGACAGGAACATTATGCAAGAAAGGTGTGGCCTATCAGGGATCGTATGCAGCTCGGGCATAAAAATGTAATACACGAGCCATTAGTTAACAAAGACAGCATCATTTTACCACCGTTACATATAAAGTTGGGGCTCATGAAGAATTTCGTAAAAGCGTTAGATAAAACGAGCAAAGCTTTCACTTATCTTCGAGAAAAGTTTCCGCAAGTTAGCGATGCAAAGATAAAGGAAGGTATCTTTGTAGGACCTCAGATTAGGAAAGTTATTGCAGACAAACAATTCGAGAACTTGTTACATGGTAGTGAACTTCGCGCATGGATGGCATTCAAATCGATCGTCGATAACTTTCTGGGAAATCACAAATCTGTCGACTATGTGCATATTGTTAAGCAGTGCATAGATGCATACAGAATTATGGGCTGTAACATGTCCCTCAAAATCCATTTGCTCGATTCGCATCTTGACTTTTTCCCTGACAACCTTGGCGAAGTCAGCGATGAACATGGAGAACGATTCCATCAAGATATCGCCGTAATGGAGTCACGTTATCAAGGACGGTGGAGTGTGACCATGCTTGCCGATTATTGTTGGATGCTTCATCGCGATGTACCACATGCCATTCACCGACGAAAGTCGA
This sequence comes from Oreohelix idahoensis, assembly GCA_024509875.1. NCBI lineage: Eukaryota > Metazoa > Mollusca > Gastropoda > Stylommatophora > Oreohelicidae > Oreohelix > Oreohelix idahoensis. The sequence goes on from JAMPIV010017640.1 coordinate 336,888, forward strand.
CTGCAAAGAAATTCAAGCCTACATAACTGTTATACTTCTTGTACGAATGATGTTGTAATACTGTATGCGTTGTTAAAAAACTTCAATTGCGTATTTCTAGAGATCCCGACCTGATAGAGAAAAACGGTTTGCAGATTTAAAAACAGCGCATTAAAATTGACCAGACAAACATAGAAATGTTAGAGAAAGAAAAAAAAAGTTTCTTTTTGTTAGTCAGTGTAATAGGACGATGAAGGCAAAAATAAGGGCGCTAAAGTACATGCTCAAACCGTTTTGTGACAACGATAGAGTGAAAGAAAGATTACTATTTACAAAATATTCTCCATCTCTTACAGAGCGAAAGAATGATTACTATCTAGAAAATATTCTCCATTTATGATAGAGCGAAAGAATGATTTCTATCTAGAAAATGTTTTGAAAAGAAAAAAACTGTCATGAACAGAACATTTCAGGGAAGGAGAGAAATTATCACATCAAATAAATAATCTTCTCATTTGTTACCTTTCATCTTCACAAAGAGCAGAGACGTTAAATAACAGTATGCCAAGTCCCCAAGTCACGTGCCATGTACAAAACATCTCTCATATCTTTCTCAGCATTTTTATTTCTGTTTCCAGCAGTGATTCCTGTTTGTTTACCTCTGCTTCTCTGGCCCTGTTATGTTATGTTATGTTATGTTATGTTGTGTTATGTTATCAACAATGTGTGTCACATTCTTTGCCATTATCGTTTTCTTCTGTCTTGTTCCACTGGTACTTAAAATACTTGTAATAATGAGATTTTGTTTTTAATATGACTCTTATACATCAAAAACACACATTTAGTTATATAACTCTAATTAATCCGTAACCACTTTAATGTTCTTGAATACTTTGAAACTTTTGTTAATATTTGAAGTAAATAAAATGTAAAAGTCTCTAAGTAAAAATGTTGATGAGTTTGTGAGATACAAAAAAAATAATAATAATAAATTAACACAGCATGAGACGGTGAAAGTTCAAAGTAATAAGACGGATTCTTGTGAAATGTAAAGTTTCGTAGAGCATGTAATCGACACAACCATTAAGTAAAGACTACAAGAAGCAGTAAAGATTGATCTTCAGATATCTCTAAATAAAACAGCTTTAGGTATTTTCTTTCCTATTTGTATCCAGGTGTGGTAGAAAAGCAACAAGTTGACAATATCCATTAATAATGTTGGATCAATCAGATATGAAAATTGGCAGCTATCTTTTACTGAATCAAGTGAGAAAGAGACCAAGTGATGTTCAAAAGATAAAGTGGCAGAAACAAAGATTTTGATCTAAACAAACGTGAGTACATAGGAAACATAACGGGGAATAAGAATAACTCAAATTACTGTACATAAGAAACACAACGAAGAATAAGAATTACTCAAATTATTGTACATAAGAAACATAACAGGGAATAAGAATTGCACAAATTACTGTATATAGGAAACATAACGGGGAATAAGAATTACTCAAATTACTGTACATAGGAAACATAACGGGGAATAAGAATAACTCAAACTACTGTACATAAGAAACACAACGAAGAATAAGAATTACTCAAATTACTGTACATAGGAAACATAAGAGGGAATAAGAATAACTCAAATTACTTTACATAGGAAACATAACGGGGAATCAGAATAACTCAATTTACTGTTATTTTTTCTAATGGCTATTTCATCATTCATTTGTCTGTATACGTAAGGATGTTATAAACACCTTCTCATAATAATCTCATGACTATATACCCTTGTTCCCAAAGGCCGGGACGCATTTTTTATCCGGAAAACCGTTATAAGGAGCTAGGTGATATTAACACAGTGCACGTGTCAACCACGTGCCACTATATGTACCAAACCTGAAGTTTGTAATTTCGCGCATGCGCTGTGTGGTAGGATATAAGCGGATGTGACGTAATAGTGTTTGTCGCGTTTTAAAAATGGACAGCAAAATTCAACAACGTGTGTGTATTGATTTCTGTTTCGTCTAGGAAAAAGTGGTTCCGAAACTCTCGATATGTTGCAAACAGCTTTCGGAGAGTCCTGTTTAAGTAGATCTAAAACATTTCAGTGGTATTCCCGTTTCAAAAGTGGACTCCGATCCTTTGAAGATGGACCCGTCAAGGGAGACCCTCCATCTCCCACACCGACGAGTTCGTTGCACGTGTGCAAGAAATGATACGCGCTGACCGACGTCTGACTATCAGAGAGGTTGCTGATGATATTGGAATATCAATTGGTACGTGCCATAAAATCGTAACTGAAGATTTGCACATGAGACGGGTGTCAGCGAAACTCGTGCCACGCTACCTGACTGAGGACCAGAAGGACGATCGGTTGTCCATTTGCACTGACCTCCTTGAGATAGCAAAAAACGACGCAAATTTCATGTCCTCGATAATAACTGGTGATGAAAGCTGGGTGTACGGATATGACCCGGAAACAAATCAAATGTCCTCCCAGTGGCAAACGCAATCATCTCCTCGGCCGAAGAAGGCACGACAGGTCAAGTCCAATGTCAAGACCATGTTAGTAGCGTTCTTCGACATTGATGGCCTGGTGCATCATGAATACGTCCCTATAGGACAGAGTGTTAATGCTGAATTCTACAAAACTGTCCTGCAACGCCTCCGCGACGCTGTGTGCAGACATCGCCCTGAGAAGTGGCGCACAGAATATTGGCGTGTTCATCATGACAATGCACCTGCACACAGGTCTGTCACTACAAACGCATGTTTGACGAAACACAACATTCCATTGCTCCCGCATATATATATATCTATATATATATATATATATATATATATATATATATATATATATATATATATATATATATATATATATATATATATATATATTATATATATATATATATATATATATATATATATATATCTCGAGGCCCAGAATCTATACCTAAACACCAAGAAGACCAAAGTATTGACAACAGACAAAGTAAAGACCAAACCAGAAATTGAGATTGAAAACGAAGAACTGGAAAGTGTCAATGAATTCGAATACTTAGGATCAATCATCAATAGCTCTGGCGACTGTGCAGTAGAAATTAAAAGAAGACTTGCAATTGCTTCACATAAACTAATACAGATGAAAAACCTATGGCAAGGCACAAGCAAAGAAATAAAGTTACAACTGATCAGAGCATGTATATTCCCAGTAGCAACATACGGCTGCGAGACTTGGACACTCAATAAAACAATTGCAAAAAAGATTCATCATCATCTCAGCCCGTAACCCGTCATGGGTCGTAGGGGTGCCATGGTGGAAGCATGAGCAGACAGGGTCCTCCACTGCTCTCTATCCTCAGCAATGCGTACAAGTGTGGAAAAACCGTGTCCTGCCCATTCTTTGATGTTTTCAGCCCAGGATTTTCTCTGCCTTCCTCTTCTCCGTTTACCTTCGACTGTTCCCTGAAGGATCGTTTTCGAAAGGGAGTCATGACGAGTTACATGCCCAAACCAGGCAAGCTTTCGACGTTTCACTGTTGACAAAAGTGGTTCTTGGTGGCCTGCATAGGTGTTTATCTTTTCTCTAACATAGACATTTGTTTTGTGCTCTTTATAGCAAATGCGCAAAATTCTTCTATAACATTTATGCTCGAAAGCCTGAATCCTTCGCTCCGTATCTGCAGTGAATGTCCAGCTCTCACACCCATACAAGAGAATAGATAATACAAGTGATTTGTATAATTTGATCTTCACAGGAAAACTGATGTTACTTTTCCAGATCACATTCAACCTTGTCATGGCAGCTGAGGCCATCTCAAGTCTTGTCTTGATTTCTTTAATTGATCTTCCATCACTGCATATAGTGGACCCGAGATATTTAAAGGTGTTAACTTCTTCTAACGTTTGCCCATTTAACGTAATGTTGGTCGGAACATGTTTCTTATGGCTATTCACCAATATCTTGCTTTTTTCTATATTAATTTCCATCCCATACGTTCTTGTTACTTTCTCCAGTCTAGAGGTAAGGTCTTGAAGTTCTGATTCTGATCCAGCAAAAAAGATTACATCATTCAAAATGAAATGCTACAGAAGGATGTTGAGAATACCCTGGACAGAAAAAAATACCAACAGAGAAGTACTGCACTCACTAAACGTACAGGAACATTGGCTCCTAAATACCATCGCAATAAGGAAGCTGAAATTTTTCGGTCATATAAAAAGACATAATAGTCTGGAAAAAACAGTGATGGAAGGCATGGTCCCTGGAAAAAGGGGAAGGGGTCGACCTAGGCGACGGTGGACCCAGGACATCACAGAGAGTCTGAACTTGTCTTTGGCTGATGCAGGTCGACTTGCCCAGAATCGTGATGCGTTCAGAGCAGCTGTAGTGGAGACAACGTTCTGGAAAGAATACGTCACATGATGATGATATGTATATATATATATATTGTCGACTCTTGGTTTTCTAATGAGACAAGAAAATAATAGAACTCTTGTTCCCTCAAATATGTCACACAAGTCGCCTAATATGAGATTGTACATAGGGCTGGCAACCTCATCACGTAAATTAAACTGCTACCACAAACATTGTTCCGTCTCCGTGTTTATACTATTGTACTACATATTCCTATTTTTTCAGTGGAGATATTATTTCATTTTGTGCTGTATTTCATATTTGTCAAGTAATGTAAAGGGCTGTAATCCTTTCCTTCCTAATAGATCTATTTCTTGAGAAGGTTTAATATAAGTCTTGTCAGTGCGTCTGTGTAGTTATGTATGTTGCAACCTTGTACTTCCTATGCTACATACCGTATTCTGTTCGTCTGTGTCAGTCTGGTACGCCACCCCGTCAATTCTCAAGCAGGACAATTCTCTAATTAAAGGCATACATAAATGTATTCCTTGCAGCTACGCTCCACAATATTCTACATACATTTTTCAAACAAGCAAACAACACAATTTTTTGGGGTTGGTAAGCACACATTTCTTTGTTTAATACATGTTCTGGCACACATTTCTTTGTTTAATAGCACAGTTAATGTTGCAACACGTGTTATACAAATGATCATGTTACACAGTCCCTTATCACAAACGCTAGACGAGTGTCTCAAACCGTGATGGAAAATGTTTATCTAGTAACAGCTGACACAAAACGTCTGACATGCTGAGAAAATATGTTTAAAAAAAAAACAGTCTGCAAACATTCCAGTCTCCAGGGTGAGAGATACAACGTATTTCCTGTACTGTAGATCAGTTACGGAATACCCTGTAAGATTTATGTAAGTGTACAACTTTTAATTTGAGGTTATTTAAGTAGAGACAAAAAAAAAACTAGTAATTATGGAACGTATTTTTGTTCACGAAAAATCTATATCATTTTTGAAAAATTGCGAGGCAGGTAATAGAGAAACTCGCAACTGCCTAGATAATGTGAGCTTACTAAATGTAACACAATTTGTTATTTTTGAAAACGAGCAGTCAATATAAATAATATACAAGAAATAATAAATTACTTTTAAACAAAAATGTTAATATCTACGGGTATGTGTTTTTCTTCACAAGTATTTGGACCTGGAGCATCCCACCTGTTAAGATGTTAGGGCGCTCTCCTATCTCGGCAGCTACAGTTTCCAGAATGGAAACATGATAGCGGCATGCTCCAGCTTTCCGGTGTGTAGATGGGTACCTCACGCTGCTCTTGAAGCGAAAGGCAGAGCGAAAGGGAAGTGGTCCCCCTACCTCATTAAAAATCTATACCTAGTTTGATGAAGAACCACTTGATATGAGAATGCCTTTACCTTTATATCTGACATCAGAGACCACTAACAAGTCTAATGAAGATATCTTCAAAATATAAACAAAAATTATAAAGACGGAAAATACAAAGGTGAACTTTCATTAAGTCCATGTTGGAAGATAGAAGGTGAGACATGTATGCTAATAGGGTTAAAGGTATTCTGAACTCATTCTTTAATGTTTCCAATGACATTTATGCTTCACTCCTCTACGCTATTATTCACCGGTATGTATATCCTTCATTGCCGAAAAATATATTCCCTTTAACTATCCCACATTTCAGCTTGACAGAACATGACATGTTATTCTTTAATTGTGGATAGTCCACGATTAGACAGGTGGGACAATACGATTAAATCTTCTTTTGGTTAACCTTTTGTCGCATGTCTATTGTGTAGACAGACAGACAATCAATAAAAGCAAGTTGATTGGTTCCGTCAAGTCTGGGAAGCGACTAACAAAAATCTGGTATAATTAGCAAGGAATAGTCTTTTTAAGATAACGAATGTCTACCAGGAGGGAACAACTTGCAGAAAGATGCAACATCCGGGTTAATCTTGAATTTAACAATCTGAACACCCGACATATCCCGTAATGATATATATTATATATATATATTATATATATATATATATTTATATATATATATATATATATATATATATATATATATATATATATATATATATATCTTCTTCTTCCGTCCTTAGCCACCGACCGTCAAAGCAGTCAGTGGCCATTACGCCTAGTGGCGTCTTAAGGGCAACAGCGAATAGATTTTCCTTGCCGTTGTTCCCATCACGCCTAATGGCGTCTTTAGGGCAACGACGAATCAATCCATTTGTTGTTGTTTCCGTAATACATATAGATAGATATATATATATATATCTATATATATATATATATCTATATATATATATATATATATATATATATATATATATATATAAGTCAGTGTGTCGTGGATGGATTATCAGATTGGTAATAGACATCCTGTCTGAGCAGAGGTGATAGTGATGACAATGTGAAAGTAACGGGTAAGATATAGTTTTTATCACGAGGGTGTTCGTGTAAGAGAAAGGACAGTCTCTGGATAGAATAATTTATCTAATCCAGCCTATCTGGACGAAGATATTTAAATCAGACGCACTTTCTCTCCTTGTACGGAAATACACGTTACACGGCCTTCACATGCACACATTTCTGTGGCAAATACGCTTACTGACTTAGTCGTTCCCCTTCTACCGTGAGGTGTAGAGGTGGACAAATACGCACGAACGTGAAAAAAACAAAACTATGGATAACATATAATGGATAGGGGATGATCACCACGATAACTAAATGTTTAGTAAAGTTTATTATCAATAGAAAATCACAACATAAATCAAATGCATGAATAGATCATGGTTTACAGATAAAATGAAAATTAATCAAATAGGTTCTCCCCTCTGTGAAAAGAAAAAAAGAAAGGACGATCCCAATAGAGGTTAAATAACCCAAACGATCAGAAGGGTAACAATAAGTTATGAAATAGTCAGGATGGGAAAAGAATAGGTTCCTAAGGTAATCTATCCCGTGACTAATCAGATTATTGAGATAAAAAAAAAAGAAGAAACCATATAAGTATATGATGTTAACAAAAGACATAAGTTTCTTTCTCTGTTCATTCAATTCACATACACGCAGTGGCCACATTCAGATTTGCTTACCCCAGTAGGTGTCTCAGGCATTCCAAGGAAATGCACTAATAAGTAATAAGATTATTAAGTGTCAAACTGTAGTTTTGCCAAATTCAGCCCCTAACTCGGCGTAGTTGCCGACTGTAAATTTCACGGGAGTCGCTGAGAGTCGGTATTTATATTTGTCCTGGATACAATAGGTTATCTGTACATTCAGTTGGTGGGAGTAGAGTTGCTGCGTGGTGATCGCCGATGTAGGATAAATAGAACATATAGATGGTTCCTGGGCTGTCTAGCCTCTGATGGCTGAAACGCTTGGTTTAAGTTACACAAATGTTGCTGTCAATATATTTCGCCACAGCTGGCTGATGAGATTGATGTAAGTAAATCTGGTAATAGTTCTGGTCCAGTGAATATTATAATTTAATGTTTATATTCTGGTTTCTCTCATGGAAAATGAGGAAAATTGGACCGCACAGGTCACAGCAAGAAGCTCATCAATATTAAATGTTCTTGGATGCTTATAATGTTATAAGTTCGTATGATCGTAAGATCATATGGCCATAAGAAAAACCGCTAGTACTCAGGTTTTGACCAGCCTACATAAAAGAGAATATAAACATTTAACCAAATTATCAATATCATATCTAAGGCGTGTAAAAATAGGAACTCTTCACCACTCTTTTATAAATTAGATTTAAAACGCACGTGTCTAGCTTATACTATCGTTCTTTTAACTCGTGATACGAACGCTACTCATTTATAAAATTACATAAAATGGATAGAAGTAAATAGTATATGCCGTCAGTAGACAGTTACTTAATGTATGTACTATTCAATTAAAAACTTCTCTTACTGGGACAATAGCGAGTAATTAAATTTACTTTACGGCTGGAAAACTTAGCTATAAGTTATTTAATTAGCACAGAAAATCTCAGTGAAATATAATGAAAACTTTAAATACCCTAAATCACTTAAAGGCTAGTACTTAAGTTATCGCAATCAGAAAACTGAAACACTCCACAAAAATTTAATAATTTTCCCTGTGTACGAGAAAGATAACGAATTAGTGAATTCAGATAGATTTCTGGGAAACTGATCATGGCTATCGGAGAGACATGGTATATATTGATAAATTCCGTTCTATCGCTCTTTAATGCGAAAGTCACACCTACTGCCAGACCCTAGGCAATTTGCCATTCGATTCTTGAATCAAGGGTAATTTTACCACCTCTTCCGCCGACAACCTCTCTCGCTTGACTTTCATCATCTCCGACTTGCAGAATATCAGCTACGCAATTACTTCCCCTGAAAGTTCTACAATCCAAGGTCCGTCTCAGACTTAATATCGTGTGTTCCCCTGATCAAAGAATCTATTACGCCATGCTCCTCGCTTCGCTGTCTGTTTCACATAGGCCTTAATTTCCAGATGGCTCATGTGCTAATTGCACTAGTAAATCCTTCGTTCATGTGGCAAAAAAATATAAACTAGATGGAGAGGGGCAAAAGTGGATGATTACTACTGCACTATTTCCATCTGTGACACAGTGTCGCGTTGTTTGTATGTTCTTAATACACATGATCATGAATTATTATTACTTAATGAATTTTGGCAGAGACACATTTTAGGTACAAGGGGGTAACTCCGCGGGGTTATTTCACAATGTAATAGTGTAACTTGAGATGGCCTCAGCTGCCATGACAAGGTTGAATGTGATCTGGAAAAGTAACATCAGTTTTCCTGTGAAGATCAAATTATACAAATCACTTGTATTATCTATTCTCTTGTATGGGTGTGAGGGCTAGACACTCACTGCAGATACGGAGCGAAGGATTCAGGCTTTCGAGCATAAATGTTATAGAAAAATTTTGCGCATTTGCTATAAAGAGCACAAAGCAAATGTCTATGTTAGAGAGAAGATAAACACTTATGCAGGCCACCAAGAACCACTTTTGTCAATAGTGAAACGTCGAAAGCTTGCCTGGTTTGGGCATGTAACTCGACATGACTCCCTTTCGAAAACGATCCTCCAGGGAACAGTCGAAGGTAAACGGAGAAGAGGAAGGCAAAGAAAATCCTGGGCTGATAACATCAAAGAATGGGCAGGACACGGTTTTTCCACACTTGTACGCATTGCTGAGAATAGAGAACAGTGGAGGACCATGTCTACTGATGCTTCCACCATGGCACCCCTACGACCCATGACGGGTTATGGGTTGAGATGAGATGATGAATAGTGTAATACAGACAGGAGAATTATTTAAAGTTTTCCGATAATTGTAAACATGCCTTTCATTTCTTCAGGGGTCATAATCAAGGGAAACATAAATTCAAGAGAAATCAATGGACGTAAAACAAATATTAGAACTATTAATTTATATTTGTAATTAATAACCCTTCGTTTGCATATTTTGCAAGATAATTGTAAATGTTTTACTGCACACTTTTGTCGTAACGGGAATGGGAAAAAAGTTAAGTTTTATGTACCACTTCCTTTTTTTAACTATGTAATTTAAATGGAACTGATCCAGGACCTGTTCTCCCAGCTTAATCTGATGTCTTCGTTCTTCTCGTGATATCACCATGGATTTTGTTTTAGAGCTGCTTATAACCATCTCTCTCTTCTCCAGCTCTTCCTTCCAGACGTGCAGGTTGGACTGGAGATGTGCATCTGATTTAGCAATCAGGGCAACATCATCAGCAAATGCCAGCTCTGAAATACATACCTGTCTCATCTTCCAGTACCCACTGAATACTTTCTTGTTCTCTCCTTACATGCGTTCATAACATCGTGCATGAGGAGTATGAAAAGATAAGGTGAAAGGATATCACCTTGTCTTACACCAGTGGTGGTCCTGAACTCTTCACTTTACCACTTTAAATGTCTCGGAGCTATAATAGACCGAAAGGTGGGCATCAAAGAAGAGTTGGCCACTCTGAAAGCAGCAGCTGGTGGACTTTTTTCAGGCCACAAATCAAGGATTCCTCAGCAAGAGAGAGGGTGGTAAGAAAACGAAGATGGCTGTATACCGCTCCACCTATGGCCCAATCTTGACATATGGATGCGAGTCATGGGCAATGACTACAACTCACAAAAATCAGATCGAAACCTCAGAAATGAGGTATCTGAGGAAGGTGGTTGAAGTAACAAGAAGAGACATGGTCCGCAACCAGACGATACGTCAAGGCCTAAAATCCCACCCCCGCCCCGCAGACCCAAGTATAACAGTCCCAACTAAGATGGTTTGGCCATGTCTGCAGAATAGGAGAAGATCGGCTACCACAAGCATGGGAAACACACCGCAAAGGATCCAGACCCCCAGGACGACCCAGAGTACACTGGGATGACAACGTTAGACAATCTTTGAAGGACCGAGGAATAGAATGGAACCAGGCCAAAAGGAAGACAGCCGATAGGATAGTCTGGCTCTCTCTCTTCCAAACCTCTACATCTCACGGTAGAAGGGGAACGGCTAAGAAAGCAAAGATAACACGGTTGAATTTGAAGAAACACCACTACAAGATGTAGAATCGTACACATATCATGGCAGCAATGTAGACAAAGTTGGAGGGAAATAGCAGAACGACTGTGTCATGTGACCAGCGGAAAATTCGGGCGCCAAAATATAAAGAGATTATTAGAGTCCCGACTGCGGTCCTGTGTCGACGCAGATTGTCGCCAGCTTGATGCTGCCTTTATTCTTTGGAGTATATGATACAGCGCCCACCATATACGTCTTTTCCTAGTGTTAGTTATTCTAGGGAGCTAATTATTGTCAGCACTGCTAGTTCTATGCATAACGAGTATTTTGATAAATCCATATGTTATTTGTCGGTTCTACAGTACCGTTTTGGGTTGTCACTCGATTCAGCGAAGCTCGCGATAGAGGTTTGGGTAGTCATTTTACCGGTATTATATCTGCACTAATATGTAGATGCATTTTTGGTGGAAGTTTTACATATACGTTTTGTATTTCATTAGACCAATTGTGGCCAAGTTTCGTCTTTGCAATAAAGAGACGCGAGCTGATAGTAAGTATTAATTTCTTGTATCACCCATTGTTGTTTAGTCATACCTTAGTGGACACGAGCCATATTATGTGTCGTAGTGAAATCTTTGCAACAATGGTAATGCCCTAGCGGTGAGGGGTTAGCCAGCTAGCACCTTCCCCCAACCATAGATAAATGTCGGTTGTGATAAATACAAAAAAGCAAGAAGACCTTTCATTGCATTGGGAAATATATGGAGATCAAGAGAAATCTGATCCTGCACGAAAATAAGAATCGTTAACTCATATGCGAAGTCAGGCATATTGTATGGCTCTGAGACATGGAGAACATAAAAGACAACAACGAAAAAGGGACAGACTTTCATTAATGGGTGCTTGCATAGAATAGAAAGATTAAAATGGTTTGACAAGTTTACCAGCAACTGATGACAAGAACTAGACAAGTGCTAGTGGAACAAGAGATGAGAATCAGACGATAGCGACGGATAGGACACATACTGCGGAAATCTGCTGATAGCATATACAAGGCAGTTTTTATTCTGAAACCCCAAGGGCAAGAGAGGCAGAGGTAGACCACGAAGCAAATTGAGAAGAGGGCTGAAAACTGGAGAAAATGATGAGGAGAACGTGGAAAGAACTTGAGATGACGGTCGAACAGGATCAGAGTACCCATATTGTGGTACATCCAGTGTTTCTAAGCACGGGTACATGCTTCTGCTGCACAAAACCTGGGTGCAGTTTGAGTTTCCCACTCTCGTCAAGGGAAGACAGACAGGGAAAAGTATGGCCACATATCGACAAAGGTTTCCCTTCTGGCACAAATAAATGCCTGCAGGCATCATTTGTTCGTCGTTAACTGTGTCCAGAACACAAGCCGCGTTCGCCTTTTCCGCATTATTAGCACACACTCTAGTCACATGCCATTTATCTTGCCATTCACTGCAATTATCTACTTCTTCTCCTTCTGTAGGTTTTTCTTCTGTGACTAGCGAGCCTCCGAATCGGATGCTCGGCTGTCTGATGAATCATTTCGCTGCTTGGACGGTTGCTCTTTATAAACAAACCTATCCTTCCCCCGCGGCCCGTTAAAGCGCACCTGCTTACGCGTTTGATGCTCTTCTGCATCACTATCATTTCCTGTCTGTCGATTGTTCCACCTCGACTGGAAACTCCGACGCGTGCGGAAGTTGTCATAATTGCCTCTGAAAGACTGATAGATACGGGGCGACCTATTAACCCTATGCCTTTGTGACCTATCGTCACTGCCCGATCGTCGTTGCCACGGTTGTCTTTAGACTTTCCCAACACCTGCAACTAAGGTGGCTGACAGTCCGGACCACTGGATGGGCTTGCCCGGATGGGTCAGGACATAATGGTGCCCCAACTCCGCAATGGAAACAATGTCTTTTGGCTGATATTGTTGAAAAAATGCTACTAGCTCCGATGAGCATGACGATAAACATTGTCCCGTAGCCCAAAATATATAAAGCCATCACAGTCCTTGGTAATCTCCTCTGTCTGGATCCACCTATTGAGCAGAAGCTTGATCTTCGAGATGAAATCCTCGAAGTTCTGGTCTGCACTTGGCATCGCGTTTCTAAACCGGGTACGGTACCCATCAGCTGTCTGACGGAATTTCCGAAGCAACCGTTCTTTTACCTTCTCATAATCCGCTCGTTCTTCCAGCGAGAGGCTGTAAAAAGTCTCCATCGCTGGCCCGACCAACAATGTGGATAACAGAGATGGCCACTCGTCTCTGTTAGCCTTCCCGGCTACAAAGACTGTCTCGAACCTCTCAAGAACGATGTCCATACTCTCTATTTAATCGTTAAAACTCGGCAGACGCAACCTAAAGAGACTATGTAACTCCCTCGGAGTCGAGTTCTGACCACTCTCACCAAGTTCTAACCTTTTTAATTGTATCTTTTTATCAGCATCTATTTGCAGTCTAAGTTTCTCCTTTTCTTTGTCAGCTTCGATCATTGTTTCGTGTAACTCTCTCTCTCTCTTCTTTCATCTTCCTCTCTTGTAACTCTAACTCTCTTTACCTTTTAACTGCCACTCTTCTTTCCTCTTCATCTCTTCAAACTCTTTCTCTTCTTTCATCGTCCCCTCGGCACGCAGATCTCACAAGTCATCCTTGTTGTTCTTTGCGTTATATCTAACTTCCGCAAACTGCACCAACTTATGTCCTGTGAAACCACATTCCTTGCCAATCTTAACGAACTCTTGAAGCTCAATGATGCACTCTTTCAGTAATAACTATATTTTCAGTTTTAGCTACACTCTCAATGAATATGTACATAAATCTTCTCAATACGATATCCCACTTCACTGTATCTGGGCATGACTCTCTACTCACAAGATGTACAATCTAAATGTATGTGTAATATGTCTCTCCTAAATAATATTATACAACCTCAATGTATATCCATATGTATGTACTCAGTTATTCATCTCACCTCACTACAAAGTATCACCATCATCTGCCTCTTTACTAATGAATACCTTTCACTTGGATCCGTCACGCTGAATACTTAGTCTTTGGGGACAAACTTTGTACCAGAATAGCAATTCACTTCAGTACACCTGATTCATCAAAACTCTCAATGATTCAGAATATTAACTCAACCTACAAATATGCACCCAACTGGTACTGTACAAGCAATCACAATTTCATGGGTATTGATCTGAATGTTTATCAATACATACCCCTTCACAGTACCCAAGCAGAGCACTTGTAATAGTGCTTCAGTGCAGCAATATCACCAAAACAATTTATATGTTTCTATGATTGCAGCGGCAAATATGACAAATTAAAGAAAATTACGAACATACAATGTGGCACCACAATAACTAGTAGTCGCGTAAGATAGGACGATATACCAAGTGAGACTAGACGTAGAATGATATGTACAATCCGTGACTGTAAATAAACGAATACAGGGGATATTCGCTGAACGTGTATACAGATAGCAAGTAAGAAACGTACGAATACACCACTTAAACAATATGATAAGAACTACTCAATATACGCTAACCGTACCAGCACAACTAATGAATACTGTGCTCGGTTTCTTAAGCATGGCAGCCGCAGGAATACACGGCTGCTCGACTCCGCCACTTAACAACACAGACACGCCCTAGAAAGAAATCAGTCTAATCCAATCTTTTCCTACGAGGAAAAATGAAAGAATTAAACTCGCCACAAGTCCACCCTTTCACAACACCAATCTAATAATAATAACACGGGCGACACGACAACTATACGCAAACAATGAAGTGCTGACAGCTTGAGCCCAAACTAGCCACCAGACAGATCAAATAAATCAAGATAATAGCGAATTCAAAACAATCAGTACTAAGTAATTTAATATGCAAGTGTAATCAATATACATATCAACATATCCAGAAATATAAAATAGTAGAAGATAAGGCCCCAAAGAACTCACTAACACTAACTGAAGTCAGGAAACTAAATATCCAAGATTTTCCTAGAAGACGAAGACCGGATGATGGACACCAAAACCCAAATGATAGATTAACACAACCACAAAAGAATAGTCTCAATACACAACAAGATCAGGATGTGAAGAAATATGAATAAAATGGATATGCAGAGAAAAGAAAATTAAGAAAAGGAATACAAAATAAAATATATATATATAATCAATTACAATACAAAAATACAACTACACATAAGACTTATCTTGAGATCCACCGCTGGTTACACCGATGCAGTTCCAACGTAGCTCCATAGACACAGATGGTGAACGATGGAGGACAGCTAACTGAACACTCGCATATGTATAATGTTTCAACACACGTGTGATTCAGCATAGTCTAACACCCATAGGGAACACTACTAGGCGGGTACTTATAGCCACCTTAACATGAAATACAATCCTGGTGATGAAATCTTCCACACTAGCAAATACGTGCCAAATGAACAAAGTCACAGTCCGTCGGCAAAATATCATATACGGTGTAAGTAAACAGATAATGGCAACCAGCCACTCCAGTCTAAGCAGCAGCCACGAGCTCCTACCTTCAAAGCAGCAGATTACAGACACATCACTTGATCAGCAGCCCTCAGGAACAGACTTAACTGCGGTGCTGAAAGGCAGGACACGATCAAGGCACAGATACTCCGCCGGTCACAACATCAGATGCGACATCACATTAACAAGGCAGGACAACGTATGAACTCAGCAGGTACACACTGCAGTTTACTGAAGGAAAACGTACTGCGGGTAGGCAACGTAAGTCTCAGCAGGTAAACATTGCAGTACATAGAAGATAGCCAGTACTGCTATAAGGAGACGAAACGTCTTATCAGATAGGCACTGCAGTTCACTGAAGATGACAAGTACTGCACGTAACGTAGCGGCAAACACATAAACAGGGCATCATCAGGCACCCTATTCGGCAGGTAGCACTAACCAACTCCCGCCTGTATGCTAGGAAAGACGCACAACAGGTAGTCGTTCCACAGTCTGGTCAAGATTGTAGTCGCCTTGCGAAAATAGTAGCCTGTCTGCGCCAGTCTTTCCTAGGACCCTACTAGTTTTAAATACACTTGAAAGCCATCACATCAACGGAATGCGAAGAAACGACAACAACCTATGATGACAACAGCCTTTGCCGACACGTAAAATTAGGCTACACGGCCGCTAGCCCTGACAAGAATTAGTGAGTTGTTTCTCTGGTGCTCGAAGTCGGAAAGGGAAAATGTGTCTTATTACTTTGCTTCTTACTAAAACACAGAAGCAGAATAAAATTGCTTTGCGGTTCCATCATAAGAAATAAAAGTATTTTGTGTGGAATACAGCAAAACACATTAACACAGACATTTAGGAGCATTTTAATTTTATACGCGCGTTAATATAACGGGCGGAAATTGTGTCTTTGGTGAACAAAGCGTGCCATGATAAAATGAAGGAAACATAAAAAATAACGAAACTTTCCATGACCATTTACTTGCTTTTACAATAGTTCTACGGAAGCAGGATTGCCTAGAAAGATATAGTAAATAAACAAACAACACACAAAGGTATGTTGTCAGGCACTCAGTGAGAAATAAAGAAGTAGAAGACAAGACAACAGAAAAACAACAGAAGTGGTATGCTTACCGGGATCGAACCAGGACCTTCCAAACGGCATCCACCGCATAGCCACGGGAGCGAATCGCCACTATCAACTCTACCAGCTACGCTTTACAAAAATAATGCTTCACTGACAGAGGTCTAGCACGAACCACCATGTGACCCGGATATGTACCATAGGACGACCCAGACTAATTATAGACGCAATCACTTCTGCAGTTCCACTACATAACAGTATAGGCCAGATTACACAAGACAAATGCTTTAATACTGTGTCTAGTAAGTGATAGAAGAATGAGAATACGTAAAGTACAGAATGTAGGTTTCTTGGTATTTTTAAAAACGCATAAACAAATAAGGAGGGGAAACCTGAGGCCTGTAAACAGTAAATAAATAAACAAACAACACACAAAGGTGATCAGGCACTCAGTGGGAAAATAATGAAGTAGATGACCAGACAACAGAAAAACAAAAGAGGTGATAGGCTTACCGGGATCGAACCAGGACCTATATGGTACATATCCGGGTCACGTGGTGGTTCGTGCTAGACATCTGTCATCAGAGATGGAGTGACGTGTCAGAATGCACCTGTGGTGTGTTTGTTTATACATATATACATGCAATATATATAAAATATAAAAATCGATAATGACGGAAAATTTAAAAAAAAAATAATGGCGGGATAGTAGGTTACTAAGAGGGTTTTAAAAGCGAGTGAAGGTTTTTTTGTGCTGGCGAGGGTGGCGTTGCATGGGTGTAATGTACCGGGTGGAGATAGGTTAGGGGATTTTTGTGTGATGTTGGGTGTGTTTGTTTTTATATATATATATATATATATATATATATATATATATATATATATATATATATATATATATATATATATATATATATATAGATATATATATATATATATATATATATATATATATATATATGTGTGTGTGTGTATATGTATATATGTCTAAACAAACGCACCCAACATCACACAAAAATCCCCTAACCTAACCCCACCCGCTACATTACACCCAGGCGTCGTCACCCACGCCAACACAAAAAAAACCTCCACTCGCTTTAAAGACCCCCCTTAGTAAACTAATTCAGCATTATCGCTCTTTTATATTTTCCGTCATTATCGATTATATATATATATATATATATATATATATATATATATATATATATATATATATATATATATATATATATATATATATAATAGCCCCTTCAGTCATAACTGACTATGGGAATGCGCCCCTGAGGTGACAGCCCTCAGCTGCTTATTTTCCTGGTGCTCCTTTCGACGTTTTCTCCTCACCTCTGCTTCTTGTGTGAGCCTCTCTTCGCCCAATCTGAGGTGGCGCCGTAAATAGCATCGCCACTTAGTGCGATCGGCAGCTTTATCCTCCCATGTTGCTGGATCCATGTCCAGTGCCCTCATATCTCTCTTGCACACATCTTTGAACCTCAGCTGTGGTCGCCCAACTGTTCTCTTGCCATCTGCTAATTGTCCGTAGAAGATATCTTTTGGGATGCGACCATCATCCATGCGGCGAACATGGCCAAGCCAGCGAAGTCTGCGCTGTCTAAGAAGCGTATACATACTTTGAAGGCCAGCACGTGACAACACCTCGACATTTGTCACTTTATCTTTCCACGAGATGCCGAGGATGCGGCGTAGACACCGCAAATGGAAGGTATTGAGCCTTCTTTCTTGCTTAGCATAGGTCGTCCAGGTCTCGCTGCCATATAGGAGTGTGCTGGTGACGCAGGCATTATATACCGCAGCTTTGGTCTTCATTGTGAGTTTAGAGTTTCCCCAAACACGCGATGTGAGGCGGGCAAAGGTAGCTGCAGCTTTGCCAATGCGGCTGTCGATTTCTGTATCCAGTGAGAGTTTGTCATTGATGGTAGACCCTAGGTATGTGAAGTGGTGCACCACTGCCAATTCATAGTTATCGATAGTGATAACTGGTGCAGCACCCACATCCTGACTCAGCACATTCGTTTTCTTTAGACTTATTGTGAGGCCAAAGTCCTTGCATGCTTTAGTGAAGCGATTCATCAAGCTCTGAAGCTCCTGTTGGCTTTGAGTGACGACTGCAGCATCATCAGCGAACAACAAGTCTCTTATAGTGACCCTTCTGATTTTTGTTTTTGCCTTCAGCCTTGAAAGATTAAACAGACGGCCATCTGACCTAGTGTGAAGGCATATTCCTTCAGTTGCATCTCTGAATGCATGTTTCAAGAGTAAGGCAAAGAAGATTCCGAAGAGGGTCGGAGCCAGAACACAGCCTTGTTTAACGCCACTTCGTATATCAAAGGGCTGTGACGTGCTTCCAGCATATTGGACTGTTCCCTTCATGCCGTCATGGAATGACTTTATCATTTCCAGCATTTTAGAAGGGCAGCCTATTTTCAGGAGGATTTTAAAGAGTCCATCCCTACTAACCAGGTCGAATGCTTTTGTGAGGTCTATAAAGGCGATATATAATGGTCTTTTCTGCTCTCTTGATTTTTCCTGAAGCTGGCGGAGAGAGAAGATCATGTCTGTTGTTGATCTGCCAGCTCGGAATCCACACTGTGACTCTGGATATATGCGCTCAGCTAACTTGTGTAGTCGCATTAAGATGACTTTGGCAAAAACCTTACCAACAATACTAAGAAGAGAGATGCCTCTGTAGTTATTGCAATCACTTCTGTCTCCTTTATTTTTATACAGTGTTACAATCTTGGCATCTCGCATGTCTTGAGGAATAGTTGTCTCTTCCCAGCACTGGCACAGCATCCTATGCAGGGGATGTAATAGCGTGCTCTTACAGCATTTGATTAAATCAGGAGGAATCCCATCACTGCCTGGTGCTTTGCCAGAGGCCAAGCTATCAATGGCCTTGCTGAGTTCCTCTAATGTTGGTTCGGCATCCAGCTCCTCCATAGTTGGCAGACTGTTGACACCATCAAGGGCTGCAGGCGTAACGGTATTGTCTCTAGCGTAAAGCTCAGAGTAGTGCTCGACCCACCTCTCCATCTGCTTACCCTTATCGGTTAGCTTCTCTCCGCTGATGGTTTATAGCGGTGCCGTCTTACTTTTATGGGGGCCAAGTGCTTTCTTTATACCGTCATACATTTGTCTAATGTTGCCTGTTTGCGCTGCGATCTGGATGCTCTCACTGAGCTGGAGCCAGTAGTCATTTGCACAGCGTCGAGCAGTTTGTTGAACTTTGCTTCTCGTAGCCCTCAGGATCTGTAGGGTTCTGGCACTCGGTGAACGTTTGTATTCATTCATAGCACTGCGCTTAGCTTCAATGACAGGTGCCATCACATCTGATGAAGCATCAAACCAGTCATTTGACTTTGCTGTTTTCTTACCAAAGGTGGCAAGTGCAGTACTTTGAATGGTGTTCCGTAGATGCTCCCAGTTCTCTGTAATAGTATCACCATGCTGAGGGCTACTGAGCACTTTCTCGAAGGTCGCAGTGAATTGAGCGATCATGAAAGGGTCTGACATCTTGCTGGTATCAATGCGTGGTTTCCCTTCATGTCTGACACGATAGAGTTTTCTTGGTTGTGCTCTGATTTTGCAGCAAACCAAGGAGTGATCTGTATCACAGTCTGCACTATGGTACGAGCGCGTGGAGAGCACAGACCTGAGGAGTGGCCTTCTGACGAGAATCAGGTCAAGTTGGTGCCAGTGCTTGGATCGTGGGTGTCTCCATGACACCTTATGCTGGGGTTTTGTCTGAAAGTAGGTGTTGGTCACGCAGAGGTCATGGTGGACGCACAACTCTAAGAGCCGTTGTCCATTTTCATTCATCTTGCCAATACCAAACCTGCCCAGACATGAAGGCCATGAAACATTATCGGCACCCACTCTAGCGTTAAAGTCACCAAGGAGAACAAGCTGTTCTTGCCTAGGTATGCTTTTGATAATTGCTGTTAGATTCTCGTAGAACTCATCTTTAGCTTCTGAGGCAGAGTACAGAGTAGGAGCATACACACTGACAAGGGTGATGGGACCTGTGCTAGTTTGCAGGCGGAGCGTTAACAGGCGTTCTGATCCATTCTCGCCTGGTTCAACCATTTTAGTTAGCGATTTTTTGACCGCAAAACCTACTCCGTGTTCTCTAGCTTTATTAAGATCTTTCCCTTGCCAATAAAATGTGTAGTCCTTCTCGCTCACCGTTCCAGAGCCCGCCAGGCGCGTTTCCTGAAGTGCAGCTATATCCACCTGAAGTCGTTTAAGCTCATCATTAATTATGGCTGTCTTCCTTACATCGTTTACATCCTGTAGGTTTTCGGATAGTCCAGTCAACATAGTCCGGACGTTCCAGCATCCCAATCTGAGAGTTTGCTTATTTCTATTTTTTCGATAATTGCTTGGTGCAAAATTTTCTGTCCACAGTTCGGGTTTGACCCTAATCCCCATGCACCCAATGGGGAAAGCAGACAGTGGCGGGACAACACCTTATTGACTGGGGGCTGCCCAGCTTGAAGCGGGCGGTAGCTGTCCAGTGAGATCCTAGAACCTCTCCCACTGTCGGAAGTAGCCCCTGGCGCCATGCCCTACGCCAATTGGGCAAAATGCTTATAACCGGTAACTGCTACTTCCCGTGTTTTGCCGACACCTATAGGGTGAAGCTGGAGTGTCCTCTCCAGGGCGCGAGCTTGGGCACAGTTATATGGAGATCAAGCTGTTGCCCATGCAGCATGTTCCCCCTCTCCACACAGCCGGTAGATCCAAAGGAACGGCAGTAGCCGATACAGTTTGGTACCAGCCATGTCGCAGGAGTTGCCAGAATAATGTCGAATCGACATTAGACTGCCTTAGGGACTCCGACTCCGGATTTATCCTCAGGGTTTACTCCCGAAGCCAATTCCATAAATGGATATTCCCGCAAGGCAGCGGTGGTTTGAATTCAGAGTTCCTTCTCTTAGATAAGCTACCAACCAAGGATCACGAGCCCTATCTGCCCGAAGCTGCTGGTTTTAAGGCGCCAGTCGCTCGCCTTTGCCCCTTCTCCCGTCAGTGGAAACAGTTCCGCCGGGCTCAA
The DNA here is from genome assembly GCA_024509875.1 of Oreohelix idahoensis. NCBI lineage: Eukaryota > Metazoa > Mollusca > Gastropoda > Stylommatophora > Oreohelicidae > Oreohelix > Oreohelix idahoensis. The sequence continues at coordinate 358,512 of JAMPIV010017640.1, forward strand.
ATTGAGCCACACATGAAGGCCGGGAGCTGGACTTAGTTGTCAGAGGCTGTTTGAGGCGCGTGCCATAGAAATATATATATATATATATATATATATATATATATATATATATACATATATACATATATACATATATATATTTATTTATTTATTTATTTATTTATTTATTTATGTATTGACAAAGTCAGTTGGTCTGTGGGTGACGTCTAACCCCACTTCTCTTTCGTGTACGCCTAAGAGCTCTAAGAGCACAGTCGGTTCGGAATACTTGGCGAGTCTGTCACTTCTTTTTCATGTAATCATCTTCAACAAGGTGAGTGTCTGTCGTTACCACGCCATCGTTTATGAAGGAAAAACTGTCTTGTGGCGTGCTAGCCAGGGTCTGACTAGTCGAAAAACTAATCGATCGTTGGTGTGTTGTCTGGCAGAGAAGGGCAGTAGGACGCGCTGCATAGTACCACCGCGAAGTTGACCATGATGAAATAAATGGCGTAGAGCCCACAAACGTTGGTAACTACATCTTGTAAATTTCTAGCGTTGTAGTTAACAGGTCGGGTAGAGTTATTTAATTCCTATAAAATAAGATGAAATGTCAAGCTAAAGCACAAGTCTCAGCAGCTTGGTAGGTTTCTTCTGCTTCTTCGGTGGTAGATTAGAAACATCGATCAGGTGGTTGTCTGTGGTGGGGGCTGACGTACAAGGGTTGGTGTTAGGAATCCAACTCGGTTCCGGGGATATTGACTGGAAACAGCTGGAGTTGATGTACTGGTCAAACGTGTTACTGGGGGAGGTAGTAGGTTTCTGCGTCTTCGGTGATAGATTAGAGACATCGGCCAGGTGGTTGTCTGTGGTGGGAGCTGACGTACAAGGATTGATGTTAGGAAACCAACTAGGTTCTGGGGAAATTGGTTGGTAACAACTGGAGATGATGTAGTGGTCAAACATGTTACTGGTACAAGTAGTAGGATAGGTATCCGTGTTTGGTAACTGTAGTCGGTCAAACTCGGCAAGGATTTCACCCTGTAAAGTCAACAAATGTTCAAACTCAGATCTAGCATGTGTAACAAAGGTTGGCCTCGGTAAACACTTACAGACGCGGCCTTCAACCCACTCTCCAACAGCACAAGCATTTCCTCACTTCTTTTGATGTAGACCCAGTTGTTGGGAACAGTGGAAGTCATCTTAAGTGAGGTATAAGTATCTGTCATTATCACACCACCGCTTCAGTAAAGTATAAACGTGAGTGTCCGGGCCTTGGTCTTCCAAGTGTCAATATATGAAGGAATACCAATTTATCTGGTTTTTAAAACGTATCCAGACTTGTACTAGCCAGGGTTTGATTAGTCGAAAAGCTAATAGATAGTTGACACGTTGTAGGTGTAACAAGACTTGCTGCGCGCTAGCCAGGGCTTGATTATTCGAAAATCTAATCGATAGTTGACGCGTTGTCGATGTGAAAATATTTGTGTGCTGGCGATGTAAGTGTATGACTTATGGACGTATTGGTGTGAGGAAAAAACGACAGCAAAAATCCGATAAAATGGCGGGAAAGTTTTTAACACAACACTCACACTTTCATTTTCTTAATTGTGGTATCGGTTTTCATAATTCCATTTCCTAATTTTTACAACTCAACACTCACACTTCCATTTTCTTAATTTTGGTATCGGTTTTCATATTTCCATTTCATAATTTTTGCAACACAACCTTCACATTTTCCATTTCGTACTTTTGGTATCAGTTTTTCAAATTTCCACTTCATAATTTTTGTATCGGTTTTCATATTTCCATTTCCTAATTTTTACAACACAACACTCACACTTCCATTTCTTAATTTTGGTATCAGTATTCATATTTCCATTTCATAATTATTGCAGCACAAACTTCACATTTCCATGTCATACATTTGGTATCAGTTTTTCAAATTTCCATTGGGTGTGTGTGTGTGTGTACGTGTGGTTGTGTATGTATGCGTGCGTGTGCGGGTGGGCTGTAGGGGACAAGGGTTGGTGTTAGGAAACCAACTCGGTTCTGGCAATATTTATTGATAACAACTGGCGTTGATATAATGGTCAAACGTGTTACTGGGGCAAGTAGTAGGACAAGTATCCGTGTTTGGTGTTATGCGCTAACAGAGAATTGATTAGTTGAAAAACTAAGCGATCGTTGACGCGTTGTCGATGTGAAAAAAAAAATTTGTGTGCGCCGCAAGTGTTAGAGCCATGACCAGGTCCAGCGGCGAGATGTGGGAATGAAGTGTTAGAGACGTCACTATACTAGGGCCAACACCTAGAGGTGGAAGTGCAGTGTTAGAAACTATACTAGGTCTAGCATCGAGAGGTGGGGAGTAACGTGTTAGAGACATGTGGATGTGTTGTAGTCTTGTTACAAACAACAAGTAACACAAATACAGAGATATAAAAAGCAACATACTTTTTTTTTGGTGGTGAGCTTGACGTGGTCTTCTTTCAACGGTTGACTTTTTTTTCAGAAGGATGGTCTTGGTCTCAGACGGTTTTTTGATGGTCCACTGGTTATACCGTGAAGTGATAGAAATGTGCCCATGAGGTGATAGAAATGTACCAATGAGGTGATAGAAATGTGCCTGTGAGGTGATCGGAATGTACCCATGAGGAGATAGAAATGTGCCCGTTAGGTAATAGAAATGTGCCCGTGAGGTGATAGAAATGTGCCGGTGAGGTGATAGAAATGCACCCGTGAGGTGATAGAAATGTACCCGTGAGGTGATAGAAATGTGCCTGTGAGGTGATAGAAATGTACACGTGGGGTGATAGAAATGGGCCCGTGAGGTGATAGAAATGTGACCACCGGTTTTGGTAGGAAACTTTAGATATGACTCGCCAAAGTATTTTCGCACGTGTAACAAACGCTGGCCTCGGTAAAAACTTACAGTTGCGGTCTTCAGCCCGCTCTCCAACGGTTTAAGCATTTCATCACTGCTTGTCATGTACACCCAGTTGGTGGGAACATTGGAAACCACCTTCAACGAGGTATGAGCGCTAGTGTCTGTTTTTATCACACCACCTCTGCAGTAAAGTATGACCATGAGTGTCTGGGTGTGTGGGTGTGTGTGCATGTGTGTGTGTGAGCGCTAGCGTGCGTTGTTGTTCGTCTGTGAGTGTGTGTGTGTGCGTGCGCGTGCGTGTGTGTGTGTGGGTTGTGTTGCGGTGTGTTGTATTGTATTGTGTTATGTGTTGCTTATTTATTCAACAGTTATACGTACATATTACAATATATATTTTACAAACAGTTATAACATCTAGAGGTGGGAGGGAAGTGTTAGAGACATGACCAGGTCCAGCATCAAGAGGTGTGAGTTAAGTGTTAGAGACGTCACTATACTATGGCCAGCAACTAGAGGTGGAAGGGTCGTGTTAGAAACTATACTAGGTCTAGCATCGAGTAATAAAATCTACTCACCCCAATGTCCATCTAGTGTTATGTAATTGACCCGTACACAGTCGATGTGTCCAACATAAAAAATAATATCAAAGACCAGGTTGGACAAGGCCAAATAGACAGTTTTATTGAACACAACCATAGAGATATATGTCACAGGCAGACTAGATTATGGCGCCAACTAGATACTCCTTAGTGTTACAGGTTACAATCGGGACAATGTCGAGGCCAGTTTCAACCATTTTAAGAAAACCCAACACGCACGTGTTTTTTACCACTCGTTGTTAAACTCGATCGATGGTCTGCGCTCGCGAGGAAAACATTATCAAATGTAAGCGATGAATGAGTCATACTGTGTAGTCGGTTAGGGTGGGTGACGTCAGCGCTAAATATAGACTATCGGAAACAAGTTTATATATAATAAAATAATAGAACACGATCAAAAGAACACTGTATAGTTTCTAACACTGCACTTCCACCTCTAGGTGTTGGCCCTAGTATAGTGTCGTCTCTAACACTTCATTCCCACATCTCGCCGCTGGACCTGGTCATGGCTCTAACACTTGCGGCGCACACAAATTTTTTTATTTTCACATCGACAACGCGTCAACGATCGCTTAGTTTTTCAACTAATCAACTCTCTGTTAGCGCACAACACCAAACACGGATACTTGTCCTACTACTTGCCCCAGTAACACGTTTGACCATTACATCAACGGCAGTTGTAATCAACCAATATCGCCAGAACCGAGTTGGTGTCCTAACACCAACCCTTGTCCCTTACAGCCCACCCACACACGCACGCACACATACACAACCACACGTACACACACACACACACACACACCCAATGGAAATTTGAAAAACTGATACCAAATGTATGAAATGGAAATTTGAAGTTTGTGCTGCAATAATTATGAAATGGAAATATAAAAACTGATACCAAAATTAAGAAATGGAAGAGTGAGTGTTGTGTTGTAAAAATTAGGAAATGGAGATATGAAAACCAATACAAAAATTATGAAGTGGAAATTTGAAAAACTGATACCAAAAGTATGAAATGGAAAATGTGAAGGTTGTGTTTCAAAAAGTATGAAATGGAAATATGAAAACCGATACCAAAATTAAGAAAATGGAAGTGTGAGTGTTGTGTTAAAAACTTTCCCGCCATTTTATCGGATTTTTGCTGTCGTTTTTTCCTCACACCAATACTCCTATATGGCAGCGAGACCTGGACGACCTATGCTAAGCAAGAAAGAAGGCTCAATACCTTCCATTTACGGTGTCTACGCCGCATCCTCGGCATCTCGTGGAAAGATAAAGTGACAAATGTCGAGGTGTTGTCACGTGCTGGCCTTCAAAGTATGTATACACTGCTTAGACAGCGCAGACTTCGCTGGCTTGGCCATGATCGCCGCATGGAAGATGGTCGCATCCCAAAAGATATCTTCTACGGACAATTAGCGGATGGCAAGAGAACAGTTGGGCGATCACAGCTGAGGTTCAAAGATGTGTGCAGGAGAGATATGAGGGCACTGGACATGGATCCAGCAACATGGGAGGATGAAGCTGCCGATCGCCCTAAATGGCGATGCTATTTACGGTGCCAACTCAGAGTGGGCGAAGAGAGGCTCACACAACAAGCAGAGGAGGGGAGAAAACGTCGAAAGGAGCACCAGGAAAATAAGCAGCTGAGGGCTGCCACCTCAGGGGCGCATTCCCATAGTCAGTTATGACTGAAGGGGCTATTATTATTATTATTATTATTGGTCTTCTACTTCTTTATTTCCCACTGAGTGCCTGATCATACCTTTGTGTGTTGTTTGCTTATTTATTTACTGTTTACAGGACTCAGGCTACCCCTCCTTATATGTTTATGCGTTTATAAAAATACCAAGACACCTACATTCTGTACTTTACTTATTCTCATTCTTCTATCATTTACTAGACACAGTATTGAGGCCTTTGTCTTGTTTAATCTGGCCTAAACTGTTATATATGGAAATGCAGAAGTGATTGCGTCTATAATTAGTCTGGGTCGTCCTATGGTACATATCCGGGTCACGTGGTGGTTCGTGCTAGACCTCTGTTAATGAAGCATTATTTTTGTAATGCGTAGCTGGCAGAGTGGATAGTGGCGATCCGCTCCCGTGGCTAGGCGGTGGGTGCCTTTCGGAAGGTCCTGGTTCGATCTAGGTAAGCCTATCACTTCTGTTGTTTTTCTGTTGTCTGGTCTTCTAATTCATTATTTCTCACTGAGTCCTGATAACATACCTTTGTGTGCTGTTTGTTTATTTATTTACTGTTTACAGGCCTCAAGTTTCCCCTCCTTATATGTTTATGCGACTAGAAAGATATAGATTGACATAAACAAACCTCCCACCAATATTAAACGCCTGCAAGAATAAACAAAGCGTCAGAACAACAAAACAATCTGAATAACAACTAAAACATAAATCATCAAGAGGAATATTTCAGTGTAGGAAAAAGAATAGGAACAATAAAGGAAGATATTAAAGAAAATAATACGCGTCTTGGTTTACGAAACAATGTATGTATTTGAAGGGGGTGTGCTAGAAAGATAAGTAGTAAACAGTTTAAAAACGGAAATGGTGCACTATTCTTTCTTGGTGAACTAGATCGAACGTGACAATATGCCTTATTAATTTGCTTCTTGTAAAAACTCGGAAACAAAATGAAATTACTTTTCCGGCGGAACCATAAGGAATAATCGTATTTTGTGCGGCTTGCATTTGCATTTAATGTAAACAATTCATGAGGATAGTCACTTAAAAGAGTGGTCACTAACGTAAACGAATCGTATTTTCACTCAAAAATCAAAATATTATAGTTTGATTTTTACATTTCCCAAGTTTCCTAAACAGTTATTATTAAAAATGGGGCAACGCCGGGTACTTACAGCTAATATATATATATATATATGTGTGTGTGTGTGTGTGTGTGTGTGAGTATGTGATAGGGTGCGCGAGATGATGATGATGGTGCTGTTGTGATATATAATCACTTTTTTGCACACTCTCACAGACCCGAACAACAATAAAGCTCTTGATTCTAAGGCAGGGGTTGTATTTATTCATACAACCCTGTCAGTGACCTAAGCCCACAAAAGGAACTAATGAGCAAACAGAACAAATAAAACAAAACACCCAGCCAGTGCTCAATTGCTAATCTGAAACGCAAACAAAGCACCGACTAGTTACAATCATAATAGTTAAATAATGAGAAACACCATGCTCTCACCTGTCAAACTGTCCTTCTTCCACGCTACCTGAAACATTCAGCAATCATGCACACACACTCAGCCCATGCATGTCGTCTAAGCAGACTAGTATGGTGTTGTGCATGAGGCTGGCAATCTCACCATTTAACACAGATTGGTACCAAAACCAGTACTGCAAGAGCATCTGAATCCTTTGTGCGGTCTCTATGCGGAGGCCAGCCACACCGGTGGCCAAATGCTCTATAAGGAGCGAGAAGAGACATAATTTGTTCCCAAATGGACCCACGTGCTCTCATAAATTATCCGACACATAACAATAACTAAATAATAATGAAATTTGCATAAAATAATATTAAACGCTATGTACAACGAACACTCTCATTAATGAGCATAAACGACCACCTCGCAACTGATCCATCTCAATAGTCGTCCCTGCACTCTGAAGCATGTCGTATAGGCCGACTGAAAAGATTAGAACTCACCATATGAGACATATCGTTACCGAAACAACCACTTCAATAGCATAACAATACTACTTGTGGGCTTGTGATGGACACCAGCTGCATTGGTGTTTCCATTCTCCGCAAGGAGCAAACAGAGAAACACCTGTCTCAACGTGCCTTACGCACAAATGAGTGGCATTGCGCTCACCAGAAATCTAAATACCTAAAGCTAGATTCATTTTCTCTAAAAGGGACTTTAGCATTACAAAACTGTGTACACACACGTTGTAATTAAAGTCGACTGACACAATAAAACAATTATCGTAAAATAAACTTTAACCTAAACTACCTCTTCCATAACTGAAGAAAATTATATTAACCTGCCTTCACCCACGTGTCAATTCACCCAATATAAAATAGCACAATATTATAGGCCTAAAACACGTGGTAACTAAGCGCGTTATTGTCGACTCAGAGGCGCAACCTTTATGCACATTTAACACGTGGCTCTGGCTGCCATCGTGCTAACAGTTAATATTAGTAGTAGACTGCTTTACTGCCCGGCCTCACGAATGAAATAGGTTCCTGCTATATTCGCTTTTCTTGCCCTGTCTAATGAATGAAATAATTGCTACTAAACTCTCACAGCTGTGATTTGGACTTAACAATAGTAAAATCGATCCACATATTATTTTCACTCATATATAACTTTAAAACTAAATCTAATGTCCTGGAAGAAATCTCATTTGGAAAAACATCTATCTATTTTCTCAAACATAAGAACAGACTCACGCTGAATATAATTCCAAAGCTACAGAACACTAATGCTAATCTGCTTTAAAATCAAACTCACGTGTCGTGTCTTTGTTTATCTTCTACCCACACAGGGCGCGCCTACTTAGTTTCTCTCGTCTAGATTTCTCACATCTTTCCTCTAGTGCTAATCTCAGCAAACTGATCGCTTATTCTGCGTTAGACTTTTCACACGCCAGCGAGGACGGCTCGCGCACTCACGTGGGCTGTGGCTTTATTGTGGCCGTCGCGTTGTCACGTGGGCTGGCGTACTCGTTGGAGAGCGCACATCGAAAATATGTGGCGTTAAACACATAAATATTACATGCACTTCAGCGGGCCTCTGGGGTGTTTTTATGGCCCCATCACACACACACACATCATATATATATATATATATATATATATATATATATATATATATATATATATATATATATATATATATATATATATATATATATATAATCAGCAATTTTATTTCAGATTTGTTTTGTATATATTTCTGAATGAATATCTGCATACAACGGGAGACAAAAGACTTGAGATAGGTACTATTTTCTCTTTAGCTCATTTCTGGTACTAGTTACCATTATTCAACGCTGGACACAGTCCATAGGAGAAGGTTTGTTGTTGTTGTATTTACCTAGGGCTGCTGAGCTTCTCGCTCTTTAGCAGCCGATAATAAGTTGAAGACCCCTTGATATTATCTACAGTAGATTCTACACTGCAGATCTAGGCTTTTTGCTGTGGGTTTTCTGCCATTCTGAAGCGTGTTGAGTTGAAGTCATGAGCTCCAGTTTCTCTAGCTTGGCTTGCATTTAAAGGATCATCACAAGTGACTTCTCCAAGCTCAGTCTGCAATGCTGGGTTCTCAACAAGTTTCAACACAGTGGGAATCACTGGAAGTGTGTGGATAATTTCAAGTGTCAATTAGGATGTAATTAGTCTCACAGACATAGGTTCACTTACACATATAAAGTTACATTGTGCATTGCTGGTGGTCATATTTTGTTTTCCCTTAACCAACGGCACTTGGGCTTTCAGCCCTTCGGCCCAATGACACGTCATTGCGAGGCTGGGAAACCTGAGAACTTTCCTTCCAACCCGGTCAGGAGCTTAGGGGGGTTTATCTCAGGAGCCGTTCAGGTTATTCAGCCAAAATCTCAGTTGTTGACAATACTCAAATGCTGAAGCCCGGGGTTGAACCTTGAAAATCAGGTCGCCAGCGCAACGTTGTAACCATTACACGAGCGCGGCTCCCTGGTGGTCATATAAAGATGACTTCAGATATGCCTTCATGCATATAAAAGACGGGTCTAGAGTACACTCAAAGCGGTGACCTTTTAGAAAGTTACTCGTGCACAGCAGCGAACGTGCTCCAACAAGGTATTCGACACGTGACTTGAGAAATAACAGTCAAGACTTGACTGAAAACCAGGAGTGACTGAACCAGAATTCAAAGACAAATCACTGTTAACACATGGCCAGTTAAGTACAAAGTATTGGCACATGATACAGACTCTATAAACCTCACTACACAGTACTATTTGTCCAGGAAGATGCACCATCTCTAGACACTTTTTTCGGACAAATCAGTTTTATTCATTTTAGCCCTGTTGATTAAATATTTCATAAATAAATCTCTTGTTATCAATGTAAATATAAATTCTTAGATGGAATTGATAACTTGGTGGAGTGAATTTAATGTGTGCACCTGTGTGACTCATTTAAAAAAAATACTTATACTCAGAGCTAAATATACAATGGATGCTTTAATGCAGCGGTATTCAACCTGTGCGCAGTGGCGCCCTGTGGCGCCATGACTGACGGTCAGGGGCGTCGTGTGTAGGCGTAGATTTTGTTTGTATTTGGCTGGAAAGAAAACAGAGCTGTGGGAAATTTCATTTTTGGTGTTTGTCAACCTGCGTGACCCCGGAGAAATTTCACTTTTGAAGTTGGCCAGTCTTTTAAGTCCCGCTCCCCCGACCCGCCTATCAACTTTCCGCACATTCTTCTAGCGCGACCATAGTAGGTAACACGGTGATTTTCTGTTTTCTAACGTTTTTGATTGTGCTGTGAGTTTGATATAAACTATGGACATATTTTTTTTTTAAATTTGGCAAGTGTTAGTAAAAAGCGAGAACTTGTTGAGAATGACAAGGAAAGTGGTAATGAGGAAAGGAAACACAAGTATAGAAAATACTTCGAAGGTTACTTAGATTTTGGTTTCACGTGCACTCTTGTGAACATTGAAGGGCGTCCGCAGTGTGTTTTGTGTTTCAAAGTACTCTCTGTCGAATCTCGTATGCTGCCTAGCAAATTCATGCGCCATTTAGAAAGTGTTCACAAGAATGTCGTATGTAAACCAAGAGAATATTTCTCTAGAAAGCTGAGTCAAATGAAAAAAAAACAAAATTCAGCATTTTCTAAGCAGGCGAATATCTCGAGTAAAGCTCTTCTAGCGTCCAACAAGGTAGTATACCGGGTAGCAAAATGTAAAAAACCCCATACGATTGCAGAAAAACTCATTTTACCGTGTGCTATTGATATGGTGTCCATTATGGTTGGAGAATCCGTGAGAAAACAGCTTTTGCCCATTCCGGAAAGTACAATCAGCCGTCGAGTTTCAAGATTTAGGAGAGAATCTTAATGAACATATTATAGAAAAAGATGAAGGTGAAGGACTTTGCTTTGCAGCTTGATGAGCCCACTGAAAGCAAAAGAGATGATCATTTAATCTGGTATGTGCTGTTTGTTGATAACAAAAAAAACAACGAAGTAGTGGAAGATCTTTTATGTAAGGACATAAATGCATGTACGACAGGCAAAGATTTATTTGAAATTGTGGACAACTTCATGGCGGAAATAAAATAGACTGGGCTCATTGTGCTGGTATGTGTACCAATGGTGCTCGTTCAATGTCGAGCTGTTACAGTGGCCTACAAGTCCTCATCCGCGGCAAAGCTCCTGATGCTGTTTGGACCCATTGTATTATCCATGAGGAAGCACTTGCTGCACAGCATTTGAGTGTTGATTCGAATGAAGTCCTGCAAATTGTCATAAATGTGGTGAACTTTATTAAAACTGGACTTCATAGAGCTAGATTTTTAAGTAAAATGTGTCACGAAATGGGGGCTGAGCATATGTCTCTCTTATTTTCTAGCAGTGTTCGATGGCTTTCCATAGGAAATGTATTATCGCGCATTTTTGAAAGGCGGGAACTCTATTCTTATCTTGAAGAAGAAAACCATGTCATTGCTAAGTGCTTTCGTGACACTAACTTCCTGTTAAAAGTTGCACACTTATGTAATCTTTTTGAAAAGTTGAATTCGTTGAATAAGTCTCTGCAAGGAAGTGAAACACATTTGATTCAACTTATTGACAAAGTTTCGGCCTTCACAAAGATGCTTCTTCTTTGGAAGAGAAAAATCAATGAAGGAGGAGAAATGGACTACTTCACAGGTTTGCAGCAGTTTATTACACACAATGAAATATATTTTAGTGCAGATATTGTTCCTATAATTCAAGGACACTTATCTCAACACAGTGATAATTTTGAAAAATACTTTCCTGAAAACTGTGGCAGGTTTCAGTGAGTTCAAAATCCCTTCAGTAGTGATGCTCCTTCGCACTTCAGTACTGCAGAAGAGGAAGAACTAATAGAACTTTCATCGGACTCTTCACTACAAGCGAAGTTTCCATCCATGGCAATGCCAACATTTTGGTATTCAGTAAAATAGAAGTTCCCAAGCTTGAGGAAGACATCACTGACGATATTAATTCCTTTTGCAACCTTCTATCTCTGCGAGGCTGAGTTTTCAGCAGTGGCTCTCATGAAAACCAAGTTCAGAGCAAGACTTGATGTGGAGAAGAAAATGAGGAAGCTGTATTTCAATTGGTGCCAAGATATGATAAGCTGTGTAACAACAAGCAAGCTCAAGTTTCGCACTGAGGTGACTGGTACTTTATTCATCCTATGTCTTTTTTTAGTTTTTCTGTACACGTTTTTTTGTTATGGAGATTGAATCATGAGTGCAGTATATCAGTGAATGATTTTCAGACAACAATATTTAAAAAATGTTAGAAAGAAACTACTTTATCTGTTCTGTTTTCTTTTTTATAGTAAGGGTTTTCAAAGTGCACTTTGTGTAAAGTTTTTCTTGTACGAGCAATTTTTTCACAGATTGTCCAATTGTATTTTTTTAAAATTACATAAAAAAATTACATTGTTTAAAAACCTTTCCAGAGCTCTCAGGTAGGCTAAATTCGAGACATCGCTGGAGTTTTTACCAGTTATCCCACAGGGAAAGAATGTATACAGTTGGTCAGAGGAGCCATTTACTCAAAAAGGTTGAAAACTGCTGCTTTAATGAATTACCTTCAGCTGGAGCTTATTAAACACGAGTCAAAAATAAATATCTCATAGAAGTGGGCGAGGAATATAAAGTTTGCAATCAACTTAGAAAACGTTGTTGTTGTTTTTACCATTCTAAAAACCCTGTGAGATTCCCTAAAATAATGGCATGAAACTTCCTATTTATAAAACAGCCAAGAGTAATCTTGAGTAAAAGTTTCTACCTTTTAAAAAGCTCATCCTCATTTTGGAATGTTGGAAATTAATGAATCATTACTGCAGACCAAGGAAGACTACCCACCCCATAAGGTAAATAAAACAGATAGGCATCACCAGAAAGACATATGGATGGAACATTCTATAACCATTTACTGGTTTATTAACTAGAGCAATGAGAGAAAACAGTATAGGCATAAGTTATGGTCGCGTGCGTAAACACGTTTCCAATGAAGTAGATCGGAACTCGAAACCTTTTTGTTACGTTTATACAGTACGTGAGATATACTCCGATGTAAAGCAACTAAAATCTAAAATTATGTTACATGACAGACATGTAAACAGCAGTTTATATATATATATATATATATATATATATATATATATATATATATATATATATATATATATATATATATATATATTCATCACACATAACCAGAAACATGGGCCAGACTGCACTCAGAGATAGACAGATAGACTGACTGACAGTTAAACAGGTGTATTGACACAACGTGACAATAATTATTTTTAAAAAGATGAAAGTGTGTTAGACATCATCATCATCATCACCGTCGTTCTTTTTTGCGTTCATTACGGAGCATGGGACCACCACAGATGTTAGTTCCCGTGCAGGATGTTTGAACCAATCATCCACTTGCTCTTACAGCGTGGGTTTATGTGCCAAAATGTTATACATGAGGGTGTTACCAGCCCCATACACAACCTTACAGGTTCGCCTTGTACGACATGCCTGAAGATGGTGTAGTCATATTTTGCCTGTGTCTTGTCAAAGACCACTGACACACTACACATGTTAGACTTTACTTACTAAGTCGTACCTCTTCTATCGTGAGGCGTATAGGTTTGGAAGAGAGAGCGCCATACTATCCCATTCGCTGTCTTTCTCCTGGCCTGGTTTCATTCTAGCATGTTAGACTTGTTGGTGTAATATTGCAGTCATTTTACGATAACATCTTATTTTCTCTTTTTTTTTATTTTCAATCAGTCACATGATAGATTTCTCGTTTCGTTTTATTTTTTGGGGCAGGTGACTAAAATAATGGACTGGACACGTTACTGGACATTTCTCTGGTTCTGTGGCTTTCTGTGTGTTTCAGGATTTGGATTTGAATGTCCATACAATGTGAGTTCTGCTTAAAGTTTACAACTGTAATTTTTACTTTTGATTGTAGATTACACAAGCAAAATGAAACTTCAAACATTAAACAATCTCTGAAGGACCGAGGACTGGAATGGAGCCAAGTCAAATGGATGACAGCCGATAGGATAGCACGGCGCTCTCTCTAGCAAACGTCGACACCCCAAGGTACATGAATAACGACCAAGTAAAGTAAAATAGAATATAAAACTTATCCATGAATAATTTCATAAACTGAAAACGCTGGATGAGCGTGAAACAATTAAGTGGCTGTCAATAGTTGTAATTGTAGACATACTCGTACCTTTGACACTTGCAGACATTGGCAAGGTAAAACACTTCTGGCAATTGCAGGAACAACTCGGATTAAATGTATGCCAGAAAGCATACAAACTCTAAAGGATAAACAGGCGGCATTTTGTATTGGATGATCATGCTAAAACCAAACAGCATTACTTACAATCTTCATAAAGTATCCATATTAATAGCATGCACTTTACTATTCGTTACTGTAAAGGCTGCGAAGTATTTCATAGTATATATCGCACATTCATGTACATAACATTGAGATAATGTGGATTTCTTGAAGACATTCATGAAACTAATTTCAAGACTTTTATCACGATTTACCTGCAGAAAGTTCCATACAGAAAACCTTTAGAACCCTTGTATTTCTCAGGGATGTCTGACAAAAATATATTTCTATCTAAACTTTTTAAGAAGTGTTTCTTTAATATTTTTTATGCATCGAAAGAAAAAATGTATAAAATATACTAATACAAATATTTGATTAACTGACGCTAGATACGATCCATAAGTAACTATTCCGACTTACGTACAAATTCGACTCAGAGACAGACGTTAAAACGGAACTAGTTCGTAACCCAAGGGACTGCCTGTATTGTTAACTATCAAATAAAGACCATTAAACTTGTTTATTTTCCAGGAGTGTCATTGTAATGGGATAGCCATTATATGTGCTAACAGAGGGTTTAATTCTACACCAAAAATAGTCAGCTACAACACTGCAGGTCTGACTTACCTAACGTTTAAAGTAAGTTTTCTTGACTATTATTGTAGATCAAAAACTGCTGGTATGACATTCCTAAATGTTGGCGTTAAGTGTTTATATGTTACAAGCACTACACACAGCAAGTGTTTATATGTTACAAGCACTACACACAGCAAGTGTTTATATGTTACAAGCACTACACACAGCAAGTGTTTATATGTTACAAGCACTACACACAGCAAGTGTTTGAAGACAATATTATGTGCTGTTATTATAAATGCTACAGAAGGATGTTGAGAATACCCTGGACAGAAAAAAAGACCAACAGAGAAGTACTGCACTCACTAAACGTACAGGAACATTGGCTCCTAAATACCATCGCAATAAGGAAGCTGAAATTTTTCGGTCATATAAAAAGACAAAATAGTCTGGAAAAAACAGTGATGGAAGGCATGGTCCCTGGAAAAAGGGGAAGGGGTCGACCTAGACGACGGTGGACCCAGGACATCACAGAGAGTCTGAACTTGTCTTTGGCTGATGCAGGTCGACTTGCCCAGAATCGTGATGCGTTCAGAGCAGCTGTAATGGAGACAACGTTCTGGAAAGAATACGTCACATGATGATGATGATTATAAGGTGATCAGACGTCCCGATTTTTCCGGGACAGTACCCGATTTTAACCCTTTGTCCCGGAATTTTTCTTAAAACCATTCGGGAAGCCGATATATCCCGGATTCGGCTAAGCTGTCACGGTTTATCCTGGTTTAAAGAATTTTTCTAGACAAGGGAATTTTCAAAGGTCGGGAAGTTAAGCAGGTAATATTGAGTC
This sequence comes from Oreohelix idahoensis, assembly GCA_024509875.1. NCBI lineage: Eukaryota > Metazoa > Mollusca > Gastropoda > Stylommatophora > Oreohelicidae > Oreohelix > Oreohelix idahoensis. The sequence continues at coordinate 373,984 of JAMPIV010017640.1, forward strand.
TCTTTGACATCAACAACGCTCACCGCGCATGGCAGTGTCACACTTTTCTACCTATGGACGGTTATGCGCCGTCAACGAATTTTGAGGTTATGTCGACTGTGTAGATTCAGGTTACGGTAGGTTGATTTTGTTCGCGATTTTTATGAATAATTTTACTTTTCCTAAAAATAGAAAGAAGCGTAAGTACACATTTAATGAACAGCTACAAAAGAAATTTATATTTATCATCAAGACAAGTGTCTGGGACTCTCACGTGAGGTGCAACACGTGTGCGTCGAGTTTTTCCATCAGTCATAGTGGACGTGGAGACATTAAAAGTCACTTAAACTACGATAAACCCAAAAGAGCAATCTCTACAGCTGCATCTGGCTCATGATTAACAAGTTATTTTAGGCCTGAGAAAATTGGTAATAAGGAAGAGCGGTTAACAGCAACTGAATGTGCTTTCGCATATCACACAGTTTGGCACAATCACAGATTTATGTCCATGGACAAAGCTACTCCATATAACACTAGAGCTCGAATTTGCACGTGCGCGTATCAAAGCAGAAGCCATTATATTGAACGTGTTTGCACTCCATGCTATAAATGTGTTGCACTGTGATCTAGAAAAGGCTAAATTTATTTCAGTATTGACTGACGCATCCAATCATCAAGAGATCAAGTTGTTCCCGTGCTTGTCAGGTATTTTGACTACAGAACTGAAGTGACAATTAAAATATTACAGCTCCAATCGTAGCCTGGTGACACGTCTGTTATTACGAGTGATTATTTAAGTGACTGCCTAACTGAAAATGGATTAGTCTGAAACGTTTTTGGACTGTGTGCAGATAACATGAATTCTAATGTTGGAGGTGCTGAAAGGAAAGGCCAAAACAATGTTGTCACCAAACTGCAGAAAACCGTTTGACAAGGTCTGATAGGAGTTGGGTGTGCAATCCACAACACTGTTCGAGCAGCGTCTGATGCTTTGCCTGTTGATGTAGAGATGATCGTTTCCACAATATATTTGCACTTGAAATCTTACACAGTCAGAGTTGAAACTCTGAAGGAGTTTTGTGAATTTGCAGAAACAGAGTTTGAGATGACGTTGGGTTATGTTGAAACGAGCTGGCTGGCACTGCTGCCCGCTATTAAATGGTTCTTAAAATTTTCTTGATTCTAAAATCGTATTTTAAATTTTAGAACAAATGTCCATTGCGTCTACTGAATTTCTTTGAAAACCCTCTGTCTGAAATATGGCTGTACTTTGTAAGCAATCAAGCTTCATCTTTCCGTTGAAGCAGGACCTGGAATGCTACAGTAGGTAACCTTGAACAGAACACCTTCATAAGCAGACATTGAGAAAGCTTCATCTCCTGTGATTTAACTGTACCGTCTGTTCAGTTGACTGAAAATAAAATATATGATAAGTATGTCTTTGTGAAGCAGTTTGTAACCAGAGAAAATGTTTCTGAGTGTACTGCTAATAAAACATCACCAGCTCAAAGATGGGTTGACGTGGTTTCTCACTTCCATAAAAGCTATGCTCCTATCTCAAATTTACTTAAGTTAGCAGAGTTCCTTCTCTGTCTTCCTGGAAGAAATGTTCCACTGAGAGGGTATTATCCCTCATGAATAGCACACGGGCCAGTGACAAAACTCAGCTTGGTGTGGACACTGAAGGCAATGTTAGTGACTAAGGTAAACTGTGATGAAACCTGTGTGGAGATTTTTTAAATGCTTCTGACAAAGAAAATTCACAGCTCTAAAATATACAGCAGATTTGCTTCTTTTTTTTTTTTTTTTAAGTACGGATGACAACAATTTTATCTTAGCGATAGTTTCTACGTTTACTGTATATAAAACGCTTTCATTGTGGTTAAACTTTTTTTTCATATGTCTATATAAATCAAAAATTTTCAATAGTGTCCACTACCGCCCCTTTTTTCAACATTTATGAGGTGTCCTAAATTTGATGCTGGGAAATCCGGTCACCATAGTTATCAGCGTTAATATTGCAGGTCTGACTTCCTATGTGTTTCAAGTTTCAAAGTCCTTTATTTTAACTCTGATCTGTAACGTTTTACAAATGTAACTGATTCTGCGAAAAGTCCAGATATACATCACAATGACTGATTAACGTGGCCGATGCAAACAGTGATAATAATGTTGTTACTGTCATGGTGTCTTGTTTCAGGTGTTAGTGTTGGTATGTCGGTTTTAGTTCATGGGCAATGACTACAACCCACAAAAGCCAGATAAAAACCTCAGAAATGAGGTATCTGAGGAAAGTGGTTGAAGTAACAAGAAGAGACATGGTCCGCAACCAGACAATACATCACGGCCTAAAATCCCACCCCCTGCAGACCCACGTAGAACAGTCCCAACTAAGATGGTTTGGCCATGTCTGCATAATGGGAGAAGATCGTCTACAACGACAAGCATGGGAAACAAAGAGCTAGGGATCCAGACCCCCAGGACGACCCAGAGTCCACTGGGAGGAAAACATTAGACAATCTTTGAAGGACCGAGGACTAGAAAGGAACCAGGCCAGGAGGAAGACAGCCGATAGGATAGTCTGGCGCTCTCTCTTCCAAATCTCTACACCTCACGGTAGAAGGGGAACGACTAAGTAAGTAAGTTGCGGTTTTAGTTGGGTTTTTTTTTCAAATTTTCTTTTAATGAGATAATTGCTTTTCTTGGCATAAGATAGTCATTATATCTATACAAAGACATTTATTTATCATCATTAGCCTTTAGCTCACCAAGAAGTATCTACTTCCAACAAATGTCTGCCGCTCCCTTGTCGCGTCCTATCAGCTCAAGAGCTTTCCATGTCTCCCATATTATTTTCATTTCTGTCTCAAATACGCTTCTCAATGTGTTTTTCTATGTACCTCTCCTTCTCTCACCCTGGGGATTCTAGACTAAGGGCTGCCTGGTAATGCTGTCAACAAGTTCCGTCAAAGTATTCCTATTTATCTCCAGCATCTTCATCGCATCTCTTGTTGTACTAGAACTTATCTGGTTCTTGTCATCATGTTCACAATGGTGACCGTGTCGTACCATTTCAAACATTTTAATACGATGAATGACTCATTTGTTGAAGTCTGTAAATTCTAATTTGTTGTGTTTGTTGTTCTTCAATTATTTATTCATATTCACATTTGTGACGACTTGCCCAATCTTCTCTTCATTTTTATTATTATTTACGAGACATCATTTTTTATCATCTTCAATGCATGATCGAAAAGCCTTACGGATATTCTCCTAGCGTTCAGTGATTTTCTCCTCGAGTCTAATACTATTTTTAGATACGACGTCATTGTTGACCCCTGACCTCGGTAGCTAGAACCCGCTTTAATTTAAGACAAGACTGCTTAAACTTAGATAGAACCAGTTTATGCCACTTTCGGAACCCCCCCCCCCCCACGTGACTTTTAACGTTATTGATTGGAGCGTCTATATGAGGCTAAGGTCACATGGTGCACGCTACGGATCACGTGTCCAAGCGGAAATGACCCGCTAAAAGTGCGGCAAATCCAGCCATTTTTCACTTGCCCAGGAAACCTCGAGACCGCTAGACTAATCCCGATATCGGCGAATTCACGCATTAAAAGCACTGAAGCCACGTGTCTAAATTGCGGGTTAGCGTCCATATGAGTAGGTAAGTGAAAATCTCGCTAGAAAATAATATTGTGATGAAATGTGTAGTACCTTGCAAAATCAACGCAAGATTGGTATAACTGCGTTTACTTTATTCATATTTTTGTTTTACGATCACAGCCAGCCACATGTGATCGGGTGTATTTTATGATCCCACAGGATATGTACAACATGTTCATAAGAATGTTAACGGGAATATATATAGCTATTAATTTCCATATTATTTGATTATTTTTGACCCGACGTTTAGACTAGCGGAAATTAATATTAACGATAATGTTGACAGACCGTGACATATATTCATTATAAATTATATGACGATGCGACCAGACATGAAGTGTGTGATAATGTTGTCAGACAATTCTAAAACACTGATGTCCAATTATTTGTTAAATTCATCATAATTGACATGACGATTAGGCTAGAGGCAGAGGACTAGAATACTGTTGCCGACATTTCTATGATAAATTTGGTGGGTTTAACTGACCTTTATAATAATTCATCGGGTTAAGTTGACGATAAATCAGTCTAAAGAATTATAATACTGCCACTGGGGCGGAGGAATATAATAAAGGACAGAAAGGAGAAACTTGAATTCAAGATTAGGCTCTAGACATATGATGTTAGAGACCAAAATCTGAGATGACTGGCAGACGGACGGCTTAGGGAAAGACTGCTTTCTAAAGCCAGAAAATTAATGAAGCCGTCGTATTTGTCTTCAGTCTATGGTGGAGCCTTGCACGACAGTCCAATCTCAGAGCAGAATACGGAGTCGAGCACAGAGAAGGCAAATCCGAACAATTCAAGACCTACCTTGGGCAACGTCAGGAGACCGGAGAACTAACCACCCTTCACTATCAGCCGGGGGCTGAAAAGCTAAGTTCCTATAGAAAGGGAACTCACCATATCAATGCCATATTTTTGTCATCCATGATGAAAAACACTTGGATTGTGAGACACATAATACATACAGCAGACACTAATTCCATCGACAATACTATCATCCACTATCTATTCAGTTTAGTTGCAATAAACCAATTGGGTGTATATACTGTACCCCATGCTTTGTTCCTTCTATTAGATGTTACATATTGTCTGATGTTTATCTTCCTTTATAAGGGAGGGGGGCTCGTAAAATATAATATAATTTAAAGAATAACAATAATAGATAACTGAGAAGGGGACGACGGTAGCGAGAGACCAAATATCTCCTTACAACCTTTTCCAGACCTGACTAGTTAGAAGAATTTACCCTCTTTGTCTCCCTTCAGTGGTGGAAAACCCAGCAGGAATTCCTTCAGCCAAATCGTCCACATTCAGATCTATTAATTCCTCTAAATAATTCTTATGTTCCAAACGCTACGTGACAATGGGGTCTCAGTCCGGGATTTGAACTTATGTATTTTATCATACCTCTGGGATAGTATCATTCATTCAGTCATTACAGTATACCATGTTAACACATGTATTTTCACACAGTGAGCTCTAGAAAGACAGAAAACATTTTTTTCTAGAATTTCACTCATTGATTGGTGAATCCCTTTATATATGTTGTATTTAATTAAGTTAGTTCATGATTTTGTATTTCTTTGAATTACAGACCTTAAGTCTCCATAACTAGTAATTTCATTCTACAGCAGTCTGATAATTAGTAAGTTTTTGCTTGTTGTTAGAAATACTATTGGAAGGTAGCACTAGCTTACTCAGTGTGGACTATAACAGCAAAAGATGGCTGAAATAGTTAAACTTAAGGCAGTACTAGGGGAGGCCGGTCGAGATCTAGGTTATAGTGGGGTGGACCTTGCGAATTTTGTCAGTGTCGAGACTGATAAGTATTACGCTCGAGAAACAGCGAAAGCTGAAAGAGAAGAGCGAATAAAGTTAGCAGAAATAGATGAGAGGATAAAAGCTGTAGACGCTAGGGAAAGAAGCGAGACAGATGAACGCGAGCATGCACTGAAGATGAAGCAGTTAGAGATGCAGGGACAGGCTCAAAGAACTGAACCGGTAGCCGGTGCGACAGCATCTACCTCCACAGGCAACCTATCGCCACGGTCAGATGATATGCCCTCCTTGCATGCAGGGGGCACAAAACTTTTGCCATCCTCACTCATGTCAAACTTGGGACCCTTGACGTTTCCATTCGAAGCTTTCTCGGAACAAGCCGACTCGATCGATATGTATTTGGATAAATTTGAGAAGTTTTCCACAACATTTGGGTTGGAGAGGAGCAAGTGGAACCTGAAACTGTCACAAGGGCTTAGAGGAACTGCTTATGAAGTGTATAGCAAGCTTCGTCCAGGGTTACAGGATGACTATGACTCTCTGAAAAAGGCACTTCTGATACGTTATGAGCTACATGCTGACGCATATAGGAAGAGGTTCCGTAACTCTAGTTGGGAAGTCGGAGAGAACTTTGCTCAATTTGCCGCTAGACTGGATTCGTACGTGGAAAAGTGGGGTGCCCTAGGGAATTTTTCTCATGATTGGGAAGGTCTGAAGGAGATGGTCGTTATTGAACAATTGAAGGACACCATGACTTCCGACATGAGAAGATTTCTGACAGAGAATGGGGCCAGCACTTTAGAAACCATCGTCCAGTTGGCAGAACGTTATCAGGCAGCGCTAACAGAGAATGACCCATCCCGGTGGAACAAACCGGAAGAATTATCGAGGCCGACGCCTCAGGCACACTTGGACCCCAAAATGAATCTACCTTACCACCACGTCAGAAAACATGACAGGCAAAATAAGACTACTCGGAGATCAGCTTTCCAGCCTCAGAGGCGGGGAGAAAAGTGGTGTAAGACGTGTAAAATGAGCAACCACAATACTGCCGAGTGCAGAAGGAAAAACCCTCCACATCAGGTTGCATGTTTGCAGGTGAGGGCTGTTGACAGGAAGGAACTGACAGTGGGTCAGAATAACCTCCATCACCCACCTATACACAAGACAGTGACCGTGAATGGCAAACCAGTCATCGGGATGTATGACACAGGTTTGTCCTATGACGCGGTCGTTTCTTCATCTCTGGTGCACCCCGAACAACTCACAACAGAAACCGTGGATATCCAGGGGCCACTCAAGAGAGCATTACCCTTAAATTTGCCCATAGCGAAGATTCAGGTCAGTTGTCGCTATGTGGAAGGGAAAATCAATGCTGCAGTTTTAGAGGATCCTTTCTACCCCCTTATGTTAGGGCGTAGATATGTCTTTTTAGGAGAACCAGTAAAGCCTGTGGTTATGGCTGCCATCCAGACCAGGTCTGACTCCAAATGCATTGAGAGGGACTCTAAATTAGAAATTCATCCGAATAAGATGAAAAGGGCTCAAGCAGCTGATAGCACATTGGGGCCTTGCTTTGGCAAATTGAAAAACTCACATAACCCTCGAAGAAAGGGTGACTTTTATATGGAACATGGACTCTTGCACAGGAAAGCTGGCAGAGGGCTAAAAAGTCATGGACAGATTGTGGTGCCATCCATATATAGAAAAAAATGTATGGAATGGGGGCACGTTGCTACTTTGAGTGAACACCTGGTTAATGGTGCCACAAATCAAAGGATAGCCACTAGTTATTATTGGCCCGGCATCACAGAAGACATAGTTCGATATTAGAAATCCTGTTCAGATTGTAACCAGGTAACCTCAACACATAGGGTAGACCAGTTACAGGACCTAGGGAAGCATTGCTGCAGACGTAGGCATCCAAAGAAAACCAGGAAGAAAACCAGAATACTTACCTGGGAAGAACAACGTAGGGGCAGATTTTTTGAGCAGACATCCGGACGGAACCGAGGAGATATGAGAAACTGAAAAAGAAGAGGAAGACAGGACCAGAGGAGTTGGACGGAACGTCAAACTTGAGGAGGGGCTTGTGTGACGACTTGCCCAATCTTCTCTTCATTTTTATTATTATTTACGAGACATCATTTTTTTATCATCTTCAATGCATGATCGAAAAGCCTTGCGGATATTCTCCTAGCGTTCAGTGATTTTCTCCTCGAGTCTAATACTATTTTTAGATACGACGTCAATGTTGACTCCTGACCTCGGTAGCTAGAACCCGCTTTAATTTAAGACAAGACTGCTTAAACTTAGATAGAACCAGTTTATGCCACTTTCGGAACCCCCTCCCCCCCACGTGACTTTTAACGTTATTGATTGGAGCGTCTATATGAGGCTAAGGTCACATGGTGCACGCTACGGATCACGTGTCCAAGCGGAAATGACCCGCTAAAAGTGCGGCAAATCCAGCCATTTTTCACTTGCCCAGGAAACCTCGAGACCGCTAGACTAATCCCGATATCGGCGAATTCACGCATTAAAAGCACTAAAGCCACGTGTCTAAATTGCGGGTTAGCGTCCATCTGAGTAGGTAAGTGAAAATCTCGCTAGAAAATAATATTGTGATGAAATGTGTAGTACCTTGCAAAATCAACGCAAGATTGGTATAACTGCGTTTACTTTATTCATATTTTTGTTTTACGATCACAGCCAGCCACATGTGATCGGGTGTATTTTATGATCCCACGGGATATGTACAACATGTTCATAAGAATGTTAACGGGAATATATATAGCTATTAATTTCCATATTATTTGATTATTTTTGACCCGACGTTTAGACTAGCGGAGATTAATATTAACGATAATGTTGACAGACCGTGACATATATTCATTATAAATTATATGACGATGTGACCAGACATGAAGTGTGTGATAATGTTGTCAGACAATTCTAAAACACTGATGTCCAATTATTTGTTAAATTCATCATAATTGACATGACGATTAGGTTAGAGGCACAGGACTAGAATACTGTTGCCGACATTTCTATGATAAATTTGGTGGGTTTAACTGACCTTTATAATAATTCATCGGGTTAAGTTGACGATAAATCAGTCTAAAGAATTATAATACTGCCACTTGTGCAGAGGAATATAATAAAGGACAGAAAGGAGAATCTTGAATTCAAGATTAGGCTCTAGACAGATGATGTTAGAGACCAAAATCTGAGATGACTGGCAGACGGACGGCTTAGGGAAAGACTGCTTTCTAAAGCCAGAAAATTAATGAAGCCGTCGTATTTGTCTTCAGTCTATGGTGGAGCCTTGCACGACAGTCCAATCTCAGAGCAGAATACGGAGTCGAGCACACAGAAGGCAAATCCGAACCATTCAATACCTACCTGGGGCAACGTCAGGAGACCGGAGAACTAACCACGCTTCACTATCAGCCGGGGCTGAAAAGCTAAGTTCCTATAGAAAGGGAACTCACCATATCAATGCCATATTTTTGTCATCCATGATGAAAAACACTTGGATTGTCAGACACATAATACATACAGCAGACACTAATTCCATCGACAATACTATCATCCACCATCTATTCAGTTTAGTTGCAATAAACCAATTGGGTGTATATACTGTACTCCATGCTTTGTTCCTTCTATTAGATGTTACATATTGTCTGATGTTTATCTTCCTTTATAAGGGAGGGGGGCTCGTAAAATATAATATAATTTAAAGAATAACAATAATAGATAACTGAGAAGGGGACGACGGTAGCGAGAGACCAAATATCTCCTTACAACCTTTTCCAGATCTGTCTAGTTATGAGAATTTACCCTCTTTGTCTCCCTTCAGTGGTGGAAAACCCAGCAGGAATTCCTTGAGCCAAATCTTCCACATTCAGATCTATTATTTCCTCTAAATAATTCTTATCTTCCATACGCTACGTGACAACATTTTAACAGATAAACTGCATCTAAAGAATGATATTTTACTTGCATGTTTGTATAGATGTTTGTATAGGATAATTTATTCTACGTTTAACACCGTTTAGATTCGCTTTCATCTTTGAGAAATTCTTTTTTTTATTTTTTTGTAATGTTGTTATTAATAGTTCCTTTATTGTGTCGACATTACTTATATCCTATTGCATTTATTATCCACAGTGGAATCAAATCACTGTGATACGAGCTGGAAGTTTGCCCTCAAATCTGACTGAACTTGCGTTGGACCAGAATCCTATTACCACTATAGATGAAACGGCCTTGGATGGATCATCAAACTCATTAGAAACATTGACCTTCTGGAATGCTCGATTCACCAAAATTCCAGATGCATTGCTTCATTTAAAAGTCTTAAAGGAGCTTACAATTTATAATATCAGTATACTAGATTGGAATGTGAATGTTATGAAAAACATTGGCTTAACACTTGAAAGTTTGTACCTTCACAATGCAGGCATAATCACAAGTCATTCCTGGATTCAGTACTTTTCAAATCTAACGGAGCTCACCATCGATAACTGTTTTGTGTCTGATCTTCCAGATAATGCGTTTGACAAGGTGATCAATAGTTTAACAACGCTATCTCTTTCAAATAATAACCTAACCGAGGTTCCAAAAGCACTTTCCAAACTTAGCGTACTGGTAAAGCTTGATTTAGGATATAACCAAATATCAAATATAACGTGGCTTCCTCGGGAAAAACTATCTTCACTAACTTTAAATAACAGTAACATATCAGACGCCAATCTTCTAAGCAGAACTCTTCTACCTTCCGCAAACTCTCTAACGTCTCTCACTTTACAAGTAAACGAACTGCCTTCTATGCCAGACTTGGGATTTTTATCAAATATTACACAACTTGACTTCACATACAACAGAATATCTGACCCATACTCAGGCTCTTTCCCTCCAAATGTATTTGCGGTTGATCTTGGAAACAACTTTCTTCCTGCCATTCCTCAAGCACTATCAAGCAATACACAATTGTTATACATGATTCTAACCTCTAACGTTATAACAGAGGTTAAACAAACAGACTTTCCTCCGAACGTCTTTTTTGTCGAGCTCGGATACAATCTGATAACGGAGTTGACTGACACAAGCTTTAGACAAAATTCTACAATACAATATTTGCACTTAAATAATAATCCAATTAGCAACATTTCTAACCTTGCGTTCAAAAACCTGCCTCATCTAACGCATTTAACCCTGCGAGAAACAAAAATAACCCGTCTACCTCTCTCGCTGGCCAGCAGTTTAACCCACTTTGACACCACAAACAGTACTGACCTAGATTGTACCTGCGAGGAAAACAGTTTGGAACCTATTCTCACGTCTCTACAGCGTGCAGATCTTCTTGGTAATTGTGGTCAAACAAGTATATATAATTTTTTTGCACGTTTAAGCTCTGGGTGTCGTTCTTAGTAAGAGTGTCTTGATTCATGAAATATTTTATTTCGTTAATGATCAGAACTAAAGGTCTTTTATATTTGGACATGCGCCCTACTATAACCAATACAATACAAGGCAAAATGTTATTTTAAAAAAAAAATGGTTTTCGTAATAAATCAAAGACCTTTTTTTAAATTACACGACCGCCCGATACACGTATCATTGGTGAAGCAAACAAAACACACAACAGTAAGAATATAAAACAATGTAGGTACCGTACAACAATATAAATATCAACTTCACTGACATGACAGAATATGAACAAACAACTGTGGTTTTGAAGAAAACATGGAGACAATGGATGAACATGGAGAATTATTCACAACCATCTTTGGCTAAAATCAACCGGCTACAGGAGGAAGCATGTTTATACAAAAAAGAATAAATAAAGCAACACGATTATCATCAGATTAGAGGACACTCAAATTGTGCAATATTGAGCCCATACCTATTTTTTTTTTTTTTCCCTTAACCAGCGGCACTTGGGCTTTCAGCCCTTCGGCCCAATGACATGTCATTGCGAGGCTCGGGAACCTGAGGACTTTCCTTCCAACCCGGTCAGGAGCTTCGCTCCTTCCCATCCACAGAGGGTTTATCACAGGAGCCGTTCAGGCTATTCAGTCAAATTTCCGGCCGTAAACATTTCTTCAAACGCTGACGCCCGTGTTTGAACCATGAACACCTGGTCGCCAGTACAACGCCGAAGCCATTACACCAGCGCGGCTCCCAGCCCATACCTATAAAGAATCAAAAAGCTGGAACAGATAAAAACATTTACATACCTGGGATGCATAGTAAACACCAAACGGCGGAACAAGTAAAGACATAAAGAACAGAATGAATAAAGTACGAACATCCTTTGCTAGTCTAAACAACATCTGGAAGTCCTCTCAGTACAGCACAAACACCAAATTAAGTTATATGAGAACTGTGCACTTACTGTGCTTCTCTATGGTGCGGAATGCTGGAGAGTATCAGAGAAGGAAATGCCGACATTGTTCTCTTTTCACACGATCTGCCTAAGGAAAACTCTACGAATCTGTGGCCGAATACTATCACCAATCTAGAACTGCTTACTCGGAGCAATCAAGAGGTCATGCACACCATCATAGCTGACAGATGCTGGAGTTGGGTTGACCACATCCTCAGAAGAGTCCCCGATGCCCTCACAATAACAGCTTTGCTATGGGCCACAGAAGAAAAGCGAAGGAGAAGCCGACCAAAACAACTCGGCGGGGAACTGTGGAGGCCGAGATGCAAAGAATGAACCTGGACTGGGGCACTGCATGAAGGATCGTCGCCGAACGAACAGAAAGCAGTTGGTTCCTGCCCTACAAGATACCACCAGACATGATGGTCACTGACTCCTTTGACAGTTGGCGGCTATGGATCAAAGAAAAAGAGGACATAAATTACGCTTCATCAAACTTTGTACCGCTTTCCAGCGTCATTATGATAATGACACTGATGATGATAAGAATTATTATTATTAATACAGTAATAAGTTCAAGAATAATTTTGAGTGTCACTGTCTCATAATTTTGTTTTCTCTTTTCTTAAAGTCACCTGACGAAGGCATGTATGCCGTAAGGCTTGACCTGTTTGTGATCGCATGCCGTAATGCTATTACATTTGTATCTTTGTTTGGCAGTATACTAGTTATGCCTGTCAAGAACGTAAGCAATAGTTAGATATCAATGTCAGCTTTGTTAATACGGCTGACCAAAATGCAAAGATATGACAATAGCGAATTTGAAGAAATCGTTGGAAAACACGGGCTTGAGATAATGAATGAATAGGCGAACTTTTCACAAACATCTACCAAATGTCATTTTTAACAGCATTGCCTCTCGGGATATAAGTAACCCTAAGTCGAGTATGTATTCAAACAGCCTACTCAAATGCCTTAAAATAAACTATATCAGTAAATATACGTCCTAGCTGACTTCTTCAGAAAAGGGACCGATAGACCATTTTTCTGTACAGATAAATGTGATCTGTATATTATTTTATAAATTATTTGGTTCTGTCTTAATTGTTCTTGTTTACTCTGGTAGTTGTTACATATTGATTGCAGTCTGTGTAATGTGGGATTTCACTACTATTGTGTAGTTTCCGTTTACGTAAATTTTTAGAACAGTTTTTTACGGTGGTGGTGATAAATTTTGTGCTTTCTTGTATTCAGGTCCTGCTAATTTAATTTTGTAATCTTAACAATTAAATTGACATGATTTTATCTATATTCGTTGTATTATATTTCATAATGCTGTTATTTTAATTCCAATAAACTATATTTATTTATTTTTTTGTGTGGTATTACGCTGAAAAATGTTCACGACACGATTAAAGTGTATTAAATTCTGATAACGTTTTCTAATACTGACTTTATATTTGTAAAGTAATTAATTGTCTTAGGTGTTGCAATTTAATATTTAAGTTGTTTGTTCCTGCATATATTAGTGGAGTGAAAAATTGTTTGTTGTTACGTGTTACTGGTTGAATGTTGTTAATGCCGTGTGTCGCGAGCTGACACCTTTTCTCAAACATCCCAGCATCTCCATGGAATCACTCAGGAAACAATCAGCATCATCTTACGTACCAGCAGTGCAAGACAATCTGCAATGGAACAGCAGAATAATCCATCATGTCATCATGTTACTTTTCGCTCCGTATAGTGAATGGAGTCAACTTTGCACCTAGTTTCCTTGCAGAAAGCATACACAAAACAGTCATACACGTATGCAGTGGTCTTGTATGTAGCAAATTTTTACATGAAAGATCGTGAACTCTCTGACAAATCCTCATATTACTCGTCTGGTACAATGCCGGATTAAGGCCAACTTATGCCCTAAGCGTAGTCCAACATTGGTTTCCCCCTCCCCCGGCCCTACAAGACATTAAGACTCAATAAGTGCTGAACATGAAATAAGATATTAAACATTCAGTTTTCTTCCAAGTCAGACCCCACAACTATATTAAATAACAACTATTTTTTTAATTTTTACATTTTATTTAACACTAAATAGCAGTATACACAATAAGCAAATTTTCAACACTATTTTTAAGCACACAAAAATCGACTAAGGTCGAATGTTGCGGTGAAAGAGTTGAGAGTTAAGGGCATGATAGCTAGGGAAGAACACTCTGTTGTGCCAATTTCCCTTGGTGCCTTAAGCACGTGCTCATTTTGCTTAATGTTTAATCCAGCTCTGGTCTGCTACGTCATGCATGAGGGAGCTGTGGTACCATTCTTTCTCTGTTTCATTTGAGATCTTAAGGACCTATACGGTCCAGTGAACAAACAGAACACAGGAGCAAAGTAATCACTTCAATAACATGGCCAACCACGCAAAACACAAGACCCCAAATCTAAAATCAGAATTACCATAACAGTAGTGGAGCCATCATATTAGTATTGCATAGGTCACACAGAGTAATATAAAAATGGCTTGAATACCTAACTGAAGTCAAATATGACTAGCAGCAGTACTCCAGACAGCATTTTAGGTAACTGAGACATGGAGCAAGAGGATGTTCAAGAAAGCGTTAGACCGTTGGTCCTACTGACAATTTTAGCAGTAGACATACATTCACACAGGTCACCAGCAACGTTCATGAAATCTACTTTGACACTAGCTCAATACAGCAATCAATCAATACCCTTTAGCTGCCCAGGTTGCATCGGCTTTCAACAAAAACTTGTCACGTGCCATCAGCCCTAGAGCTTTCCATGTCATCCTCATTATTTTCATTTCTGTCTCTAGTTTTCTTCTCAACGTGTTTCTCGGTCTTCGCTGTGATTACTAGTAGTTAAGATGAGCTAACCGGTAGTGGATCCATAGGTAAAATATAAAGGATCTCGTTACACGCCCATTGAGGCATATTGGGAATATGGTGTTAGGCCCATATTTTCTTGACCATCGGCTTACTAGGGGTGATGTGGTCAGCATCACGCCTGTCACCTTAACCTTCCCAGAAGTTGCTCTGGTACCCAATTGGGGCTTGGTCGACCCAGGAGCCGTTTGCGGCCTAAAGAAATCCCACATCATCTGGGGATCGAACCATAGACCACTGAGCTAGGAAGCCAGTGCCCTAACCACTATGCTACCGCGGCTCATGGTAGTGGATCCATGCTTCTTGTAAAACTGAACATGAAAGCATAATTACAAATGTCACATTTAAAATGTCAGATGATGAACACGGACTTACTAGAATCTACTCATCGACCACCAACTGATTAGTGGACCACGTGTAAAGAAACCTGGTTTTAGTATATTTACTCTGCAAGTTGGTATTTTGCTTTAAGTTTCTCAATTTCCTTATCTTAGCCTGTTCGTCTGTGTTCTTGCTGTACGACATGTGTACTGATCTCACGTGTGCCAGTATTGTCATTAAGGTACTTCATCATATGTTTGTTTCCTTAAAGTACGCTAGGCATGTCCTACCAATATGTTTTGCAACATACAACTTTGTTGTTTGTCTTCCTACTACAGTATATCAGGGGCGTATTCTCTATGTGTGCTGTGCGTGCTGAGCACACCTATACCCGAAGGAAAATAAAAATTTAATTTATTATTCTATAAAATATTTCTCTTCTAATGTTCTGCTTTCGGACCGCACGCATCAGGATAACGAATTTTCCCGCATAGAATCTACGAGTATATCTAGTTTCAGTTTCACAGACGCGTTTTACAGTGCAGTTTTTATTGGTTGGTAGCAATCGCCCGAAGTTTCTAGGGTAATTCCGTCACAATGCGTGCTGTACCTTTCGGTTTCCCGTCTGAAGACTGGTTTGTGTGGATCGGGGTCATGGCCAGATACGTCAATACAATACGAACATGCGTGCGGGTGTCTTGCAGCTCTCGAGTTGTAAAAATCGGCTGTGTCCAAGTCCAGTGTTTTTTGTGATTAATTTTTGTTAGTTGCCGGGAGTGCAGATTATAGTCAACAACCAAAATGTACCAGAAATGAAAATAACTGATCTTAACTAATTTTGGTGTGCTGAAAACGAAAATGACATTAACAAATGTTGATTGGCTCTAGTTTTCAAGATATATGCTACTAGTTTATTTAATTACGGTCAATTTATATATATGACGCAAGTGTTGTGGGCGATTGCATAATTTTTTCTAATGACCAATAAAAATGTAACTAGAAGTTGATGATGCAATCCTACCTATGATTAAATCATCTTTATGTATAAATATCTTATCTCTGATAAAATTTTGTCATTAGTTAGTGCATTTGTCCTTATCAAAAGTATCGTAGTTAGAAATGCATAGGACATGTGTGAACAGTGCTAATAATTTCTGTTATATATGTGGTGAGGTGACATTTCTATCACAAAAACGAAATATAACTAAAGTGATTAAGAAGGCGTACAGTTTGTATTTTGGCTGCAGAATAGGTGATCAAGATAAGAGCTGGGCGACACACATATGCTGCATTACATGTGCAGCACATCTTAAACTGTGGATGACTGGCAAAAGGCAAGCTATGCCTTTTGCAGTCCCAATGATTTGGAGAGAGACCACTGATCATCTCAACCCATCATTTTCAGCTGCTTCCACTGATGAAGAGGAGGACATTGATGGACCTGAACCATCAACCTCAAGCGACCCAGATTTTGAGCAAACTACATCCACTAAACCACACTTAATAACCCAAGGTGAACTGAATGATCTTGTAAGAGATCTGAATTTACCGAAGAACAAGGCGGAGCTTTTCGGTTCCAGATTGCAACAGTGGAATCTCCTTGCAGATGTTTCAATTTCTGTGTATAGGAACCACCAGAAGCCGCTTATTACATTCTTTTTCAAAGAGGGTGACCTTTCTGCGTGCCACAACATTTCTGGTTCAATGTCAGCCCTCAAAATCAATTACATACCGGAAGAGTGTAGGCTTTTCATTGATTCATGCAAGACGAGTCTTAAAGCTGTTTTGTTGAATAATGGTAATGTGATACCGTCAATTCCAGTTGGTCACGCAGTTCAAATGAAAGAAACTTATAAAAACATTAAGCAGCTTCTGAAGTGTATAAACTACGATCATCATCATTGGTCACTTTGCGTTGACTTAAAAGTGGTCGCTCTTTTGCTTGGACTACAGGATGGATACACCAAGTACTGTTGCTTTCTCTGTGAGTGGGATAGCCGTGCACGAAATGACCATTACATCAGAAGACATTGGCCAATCAGGCAGTCATTGCAGCCTGGCAGTAAGAACGTTGAGAACCCAGCACTTGTCGACACCAGCAAGATTTTGTTGCCACTCTTGCACATTAAGCTGGGTCTCATGAAAAACTTTGTCAAGGCAATGGAGAAAACAGATGAGGCTTTCAAATACCTCATCAGAAAATTTCCAAGACTGAGTGAAGCTAAAATAAGAGAGGGAGTATTTGTTGGTCCGCAAATTCGAAAACTTCTTCATGATGACGAGTTTCTTTGCGTGTTTGCATGGCAAGGAAAAAGCAGCATGGCTAGTATTTAAGTCAGTGGTGGACAATTTTCTTGGAAACAACAGATCTGATAATTACAAGGTATAATTAAAATATAGAAAATCTCCTTCTGAAGTATAAGAGTCTTGGCTGCAACATGTCTTTGAAAATTCATTTTCTGGATTCTCATCTGGATTTCTTTACGTCAAACTGTGGAGCGATCAGTGATGAGAATGGTGAACGATTTCACCAGGACATTGCTGCTATGGAGACAAGGTATCAAGGCAATTGGAGCCCTTCAATGCTTGCTGATTTCTGTTGGACTGTGACAAGAGACACCTCATCGATTGACTACAAGAAGCAAGCAAAGAGAGCTCGAACAGCGACTGCATAATGACGGAATGGGTTCAAATGTGCCTTTTTAAAACATGATATGTGAACTTTAAATAATGTTTTTATTTTTTCTATCATTTTATGTTGAAATATCAATTAATTGAGTATGTAACCACAAGTTTTATAATGCTAAAGTAGAAAGACTAGCTGTTCACCCCAGAGAATTAAACAAGCATACATTAATTGTATTACTGTAATGTAAATTCATCATTTAAAAAAAAAAACCAGAGCCAATTGGTGAATTTCATTATGATATTTGAAATCAGCATGTCAAAATCAATAAGAAATGGTATATTTGATTTATGGTACAAATAACTTTTGAAAATTTGTTGACTAGTGTTATTACAGTGACAGTGAGTTTCAAGTTGTAAGTTAATTAGTATTCGGAGATAATTGACATATACCCAAAATGCAAGTGTTGGACGACATCGCTAAAAAGAAGTTTTGTTCACTAAGTTTTAGTGAAAAACTATCAATTGTGAGTAACGGTAAACCATGTCCTCGCTTTATTTGTTCTGATGTTGATGTCTTTGCCTGCCACGGCGTCTGGTGTTACTATGCATCCTAGGTATGTGAAGGTGTCTGTCTGTACCAGTTGCGGATTCCTTACTGATGTGGGCTCAGGGTTGCTCACATTGAGCGTCATGACCTCTGACTTTTAAAAATTGATGTTCAAGCCCACCTGCTGGCTATACTTATTAAGCCTATCCGTTTTTTCCTAGATGTGTTGATGTGAATGTGCTAGTAGTGCAATGTCATCTGCATATTCCAGATCTTTCAATGTAGAAAATGGAGTCCATCTTATTCCTCTTGGACTGCCCTCTATAACTGTTAAAAATAGAGTTGTTGATAAGGGGCATCCCTGTTGTACTCCTGTCTTCACCTCAAAGGTTAGGTTGCTCTGCCCAACACTACATGTAAAGTTGGCATAGAGACTTTTATGTACTGTTTTTAAGAGTGGTAACTCAGGACAAAGCCTCTATGTCCTGAGTTACCACTCTTAAAAACAGTACATAAAACTAAAACAGAAGTATGCACACGCCATTTTTTAACAGCTCATTACAAGTCGGTGGATTGGTTAACTGGTTGTGAAAAGAGAAATAAATTGTTTTGTTGGCCTTGTTTTTTTATTTTCTTCAGAAGCAACGTATGGAGTAGAAATGGTTTTGATTATCTTAACCACTTAAGTACAGCTGCACAGAGACACGAAAAGACTAAAAGCCATGTACAATGTTTTTTTCAGCTGAAAATGTTTGGCCGACAAAGAGTGGACGTCTTGCTTAATGATCAGCTCGATAAAAGTATCAGCCAACATAAGGAACTTGTAAAAAAGAATCGCGATATCTTGAAACGTCTGATTGATGCGGTATGCTTCCTTGGTAAACAAGAGCTTCCTTTCCGAGGACATGACGAATGTAATGACTCTTTCAACAGAGGCAACTATTTAGAGTTTCTGGATGCACTTCAGCAATATGACCCTCTTTTGGAACATCACCTACAGAGCTCTACAGTTTTCCGCGGAACCTCTCCGGCTGTGCAAAATGATCTAATTTAGCCTATCTCTGAAGTCCTCATTGATGAAATAAAGAAGGAAGTCCACGTTTCAATCTTTGCTGCTATACTTCTGGATGAGAG
Source organism: Oreohelix idahoensis (assembly GCA_024509875.1). Lineage (NCBI taxonomy): Eukaryota > Metazoa > Mollusca > Gastropoda > Stylommatophora > Oreohelicidae > Oreohelix > Oreohelix idahoensis. The sequence goes on from JAMPIV010017640.1 coordinate 393,344, forward strand.
TTGTGATATCACGAGCAAATCACAGCTGTCAACCGCCTTAAGATATGTAATAGATTGTGTTGTTTATGAAAGGTTTGTCGGGCTTACCGACGTTAGTCAGGATAGAACCTCAGAAGGTTTGTTTAAACATGTAGTTAGCACGGTACAAGAATACAAACTTAAAGATACGTTAGTTGGGCAAACTTATGATGGAGCGTCTGTGATGGCAGGTCATTTGGATGGCTTACAAAAAAAGGTTATTGATGTTTACCCAAAAGCACTCTTTACTCATTGCTGTGCCCATGCATTGAACCTCGTCTTGCAACAAAGTTTGATGAATATCAAAGACTGCAATATTTTTTTTATAACTCTGAATGGTCTTTCTGCATTTTTCTCAAAATCGTCTAAGAGAACAATAGCTCTTCAAGAAATTCTTTCTAAGAAGTTGCCAACTGTAGCACCTACCAGGTGGAACTTCACTTCCAGATTAGTACATACAGTGAACGATCATTGGATAGAGCTTATTGACTTTTTTGAAAATGTCATTGATTGTTCTTTAGAATGGGATGCTGACACAGTGGTTAAATCGCAAGGCTTTTTGTCTTTCTTGAGGAGCCTAAATACAATTTTCCTACTTCAAGTATTTTCAAGATTATTTGCATATACAGATGTTTTATACAATTTACTTCAAACAAGAAATTTCGATATTTTGTACTGCTGCAAGAAAATAGAAGAGATCAAAAATGAACTTCAACAAGCAAGGGATACTGCCTTTAATGAGATTTGGTATGCTGCGTTGGGAAGGAGAGGAGAAGAATTTGAATCACTTACAAATAAACGACGCCTTGGTTGTATAGGAAAAGATGCATGTTGCCAACTGTATTGTGAAATCATTGATAACATTAGTGTTCACACAGAAACACGGTTTGCAGCTTTAAAGAAACTTGAGTATTTCCACCTCCTTTATGAGCAAAAGTATACCAGTTTAAAGAAAAATTTTCCAGAGGAACTCATGAAAAAACTGAAAGACGTTTATGGAGAAATGTTCGACTATGTAAGATTGAAAAATGAACTTCTTGTACTTTATTGTTCGGATAAGTTCTGCAACAAGTCAGTTCATGAGTTACTGCAGTTCTTAGTTCAAAATGATCTCAGTTCAGGCTTTAAAGAAGTGTTCAAACTGGCAGAATTGATAATGACAATTCCAGCAACTACTGCTTCTGTAGAAAGATCGTTTTCAGCTTTAAAGCGAATCCACAGTTACCACAGATCTACGCAAGGTCAAGATCGACTCTCCAGTCTCAGCCTATTGTCCATTGAAAAGGAACTTTTGAGCAAGGTTAGAATGAAGAATACATTTTACGATGCTGTAACAGAGAAATTTCTGCAAAAGGAAAGAGGAATAGATCTGATCTTCAAGTGAAACCTGTAAGTGAAAATATGTATTATTTAGTTAATGTTTTTCTTCCAGCCGAATAACTATCGTTGCGTAATTGAATATAGTTGGTTTTTAAATTAAGAAGGGAAGGGGTTAAATAGTAGGCGTACATATTCATTTTAAGTAGCAGCACACCTAGCTCGCATTACCAGGATACGCCCCTGCAGTATATATCACAAATCTTATATATGATTTACGCAAATGGACAGACTACACACTCCCTTATCACAAGAATTAATTTACAGCAGCAGTTCACAGCGGTATTTAAAATTTTAATCTAGCAACAACAAAATAAAACGACCCACTCATAGAGGATTTATGTTAATACAGTTTCACAATCTGTACACATCCCAAAGTACAGCATTTTAGATAAAACGTGTGTCGTGTACAGTTCAGCATACGTCCCGGAAAATACTGTAAGAATTATGTAAGTGCAAACTATTATTTTGAGAATCTTTAATTTAAGACAGACATAAACATACGGTGTAGTGTAGAAAGGAATTTGTATACAAATGTGCTTTATTGGGAAAACTAGAGTAAAAGGCCTGCATATGACGGGAATTAAATTCAAAAGCACCAATACTTAACAGAAATTGTATTTATTCAAATACTTGTGGAAAAATAATGTCAGGTGTAAACATCTGATTGTCCGTAATTAGAACACCTTGATTTTCTGTAGTTTTAATCGGCCGGATAGTTCATAACATCACTGGGATCTTCAGATACTTTTTGATCGGAACGATAATAGATCTTTAGCTCACCCGGAAGTTTTATGATGATTTCTCTATTCAGATCTAAAGCCTCCTTATTCTTGGTGCACACAGTGACTCGTTGGAGGAAATAAACGCCTGTAGACATTACGTGTGGGTATTTATAAATTTCTAAACAGTTGTATACGAAAATACATATTTAAATAGTTTCGCTGCAATTTTCTCATCATCGGATACAATTCATAAGTGAATAAATGGTGGACAGTGAGAATAATTCCCGCATTAAAAACCAAAATATTTGTTTTACATTCAGTGTTAAACAAAGTCTGAACATGCACGCCGTTCACAGAGAGATGTTATTGGCGCATGCACACCGTCCTTTGCGCATTTTTCTTTGGTGAGTGTTACTATTTTCGGGAGAGTATTAGAAAACCAAAATATTTGTTTTATTACATTCGATGTTAAACAAAGTCTGAACATGCACGCCGATCACATGACGCATGTACACCAAAAGTTGCGCACTTTTCTTTGGCGAGTGTTACTAATTTTGGGAGTGTTACTAATTTTGGGAGCGTTACGAAAGGAAAGAATGACAAATGAGCTGGAAAACTATATTAGGAAAGATATTCAAACACAGGAAAGCGATAATAAGAGATTTATAACACGTAAGGAAGGGAAACCCGAGGCCTGTAAACAGTAAATAAACATTAGACAAACATAAAGGTATGTTTTCAGGCACTCGTAAGAAATAAAGAAGTAGAAAACTAGACAACAGAAAAACATCAGACGTGAGTGGCTTACCCAGGACTCGAACCCAGGACCTTCCGTGCGACAACCCCGCCTAGCTACGCAAGCGAATCACACTATCCTCCCTGCCATCTAGGCATCACCAAAAAATGATGCTTCGATGACAGGTCACTAGTGCGACCCGCAACATATACACGTTTATATGTGAAGAGAGCGTAATATATGTAAAACACAATTCGTTTTCCATTAAAAAGTGAGAGGAAGTGTGGCCGTGATGGTGCGGTTGATGTTTGTAATTATAATGTTTGTATAGCGTGACTCGTCTCACTACCCAAAACAGTAGGCAGCTAGGTGTTGATGATGTTACAGTACTATAGCTCTAGATGATAGTACATCACACGAAGATACAATTGATGGATAGAGAACTCTACTGTAAAGCACTGCACTCAACTATCAGTAAATAACAAGATGGTGTTTATTTACAGTAGTCATCCAACAATAACAAAATCTGTCGAAAGAATGTACTCATGCCCAACCTTCCATCAAGGCGGATCTTTTTCCACAATGTACAAAAATGTTCATTAACAAAACTAGGTAATAAGTTCCTGCCACTCTATCAATTCCTTCCACTTATAGTCTGACGCAGCTTTCCTAGCTCGTATCAGAAATTTATGTTCTTTGATATTGTTTACTACTCATGATGAGGCACGTTAGGTCTGGTGGAACTAGTTTTGAGGTATTTACTGTATAAACTGGTCTAACTACCAGGGCTGTTTATATTATATCAAATAGTCACATGATGACCCCGCTCTGACTTTAGCTACTGTCTATCTTCTCGTCATCTTATTGAACATACCTGTTCGTCTTGTAAAAATCTTGACGACTTGTCAACATAAATCTTGTTATGGCAACTTCAACTTTCTTGTGTTCATCTACTTCTATTTTAAAAATGGCTCTCGAGCATCTCGTAGGTTCGGCACAACAACTTGATATCAGCCTGTAACCACATCCAGTGGCTTGTTCGCCAGTCATGAATCCTCAAGAACCTAGCTCGCCACTGTATAAAATCTTACTATCTTGCAAACTTGCTAACCTGAGCTGAGCGCGTTCTCGAAATCAGACTTACTAATTTCCGATTTAACATTTTTCTCGTTCTCTCCTAAAATGTGTTCATCTACCAAAACTTTTCTCGTGCGTGTTTACTTTTGTTCGCTCACCAAACCTTACAAGGGACGTAATTCCAAGTTAACTCCCTTTGCTGAGTACACTCAAACCCCAACAATCTTCTTTAAACTATTTCGCTTTTATAGTCACTTTACAAGTAGTTTAAAGTTCGCATTCTTCGTGGTAAACTAATGAAAACATAATCGCCATTAGAGAGATAAGAGACGGAACATTCAAACAAAGAACAGGACTCTCATCTGACAGCAAGTAATGGGATACGCACGTGTTTTTTTAAATCTACCTGTATTATTGCTACTAGATTAACATGTTTTTTAAAAGGGTGTAATTTTATTGCAAATAATAAGGTAGATGCTCAGTTATAAAAAATTAAAAAATCAATTCGTCATATCGTTCATCAATTAAGGGGATGCACTACAGTGAAAACTAACTTTTGTTCTAATAAAATTTTCAAACTTTTTATGTGCTTAATAGACACAATGTATGTTCATGAACCAAATTCTACAGTTTATTTTGTTAAAAAACATGTGGTTACCATGGTAACCAAAACAACATCCGCCATATTGGATTTTCAACAATTTTCTAGAGCAAAAATCATGTTTCCCATTGACCAAATTATATCAAATTGCACACACATGTTGTGACTGACAATTAAAACAATTATAAACAAGCTTTATTTGATAACTTTAAAATTCTATTTTTAATGATTTTTAAAAGATATAACGAATTCCTGAATAGTAATAACTGGTCATCCACTTTTACTGTATGCAGCACGAATGAAAGAGAAATTTATTTGTTTGCTTTTAGGTGCATTTTGTAAAAACTTGAAATGATTTACTCAAACTGTATCACGTCCAAAAGTCTGTTCAACAGGATATACACAGGGGAATCGGCATTGTATCTGGACAGACACATAGACAACTACTCAAACGACATGTAGATAGATAGATAGACAGACAGACAGACAGACAGACAGACAGACAGACAGACAGACAGACAGACAGATAGATAGATAGATAGATAGATAGATAGATAGATAGATAGATAGATAGATAGATAGATAGATAGATAGATAGATAGATAGATAGATAGAGAGACAGATAGATAGATAGATAGATAGATAGATAGATAGATAGATAGATAGATAGATAGATAGATAGATAGATAGATAGATGATAGATAGATAGATAGATAGATAGATAGATAGATAGATAGATAGATAGATAGATAGATAGATAGATAGATAGATAGATAGATAGATAGATAGATAGATAGATAGATAGATAGATAGAAGCGGTTGCGTCGTATATGGGTGGGTGAGTTTAAGCTTGTAGGAAGGTTAGTATGTAGGTCTATAGATAGGTAGGTAGGTACGTAAACGGATAAATGTGTTAGTGGCTAAGTAGGTAGGTAATGACTGATAACTGACAAAATGAAACATATTGCATCATGTCAGATATATTTGTGTCACATTCCGGTCACTAGTTAAAATAACGCCCATCCCACTTACTAACAATCATATAATTGATGCCTGGCTTTTTTCTAATTGAGGCTGGTGTCCAAAGCGATGGGCAAGAGCAGATTGTGGACAGCTCTTTGGTTTTGTGGCTTTGTCTATGTTCCAGTATTTGGATTCGAATGCCCATACAAGGTTAGTGCGCATAACGAATATAGATGCACTTACAACTGTGGTAGACAATTCATCAGATGGTGTACAATACTGCCCCATTGAGAATAATATAAAATACTGAAAACACAAAGTAAACATGAAACAAAACGATTGCCGCAGGAACTGAAAATTATGACATAAACTACCCAAGTAAGGCAGCTATTTGCAGGAACTGACCAGGTAGGGGACAGTTGGCAGTGGCTGGGGAAAAAGTATTACCAGAGAGATGCTACACGGTATAAAACGGAGGAATACGTGGGATTTTGAACAGGATGATAGTAAAGAGATGAAACAGCAACACAAAATCCTTACAGAGATCTGCCAAATGAATGACATGCACTCCTATACATCATCACTATGAACGTTGAGACAACGTTTGATGGTGAAGATTGCACAGTCACATGGACAATGTTGAGACATCATCCTTCCTTGAGGAAATTTATTACAATCATTCACTGCTTTTATCAAGAGAGCACTTTCAGAATAATCCACAAAAGAAAATCCATAGAACCGTTAGCTCAGATTAGTAGGATCAGACAAAATGTCTGCTGTCATCAACGACCTGTACTGCATGATAGGACATTAAATTGAAGGAAAGAAAACAAGAATGGAATAAGGACATTTGGTCCAAAAAAAAGTTAGGTCTTCAATTTTCAGATAAATTGTCTTTTAGCGAATAAACGATATGACGGTAAGGGAGAAAACATGAATAAACTGCCAGGAGAATCAGCAAAGCCCGTACTAAACATAGGTTTAAAAAAAAAAATAAAACACAAACAAACAGATAATATACAAAAAGATCTCATGAAAGTTAAACGTCTTGGTGATTGTTGAAGGACTTTCGTGTGTGGTTACTGGTTGTGTTGCCTGAATTCTGATCGTGCTAATGTTCTTACGCGAATGGGGTGAACCTCATTTTCGGTTTGTCGTAATGCCTGAACTTGGCATCAAGATGTAAACAACTGCTCATCTTATTAACTCAGCAACTTGACATAAAATACGTAATTCATAAGGTTGAATGGTGTAACGTGATTCAACGAATAATGCCTCCGGTTCGAGTCCTTCACAATTTAATATGGATTACACACATACATAAACAGTTCAATTCACACACGAGGTACATGCATCAATCAATCAATAGCGTAGACTGCTGTTTTACGTGTCAATGTCCGTTTAAGGATACAATGCAGTAATTGTCGTCAGAACATCACAGCTATATGCACGCGCAGATAGAATGGCTACCTGCCGACAGTGAGACTGTGAGTCTAATTACTTCGTATAAAGTAGACGATTATCTTTCTCCTTCCAAGGATTTAGTTAATCACTAACCTCCATAAGTTTCCTCTCTCGTAGAGTTCTAGGACTGACCCTGGTCCTGCATAAATACACATATAAATGGCTATATCATGCCATTAATTTGGAAGGCTAGAAAAACGCCGCTATTCAGCTTGGCGGTCAAGTAACAAAGGGTAGCGTTTCTTAGTTACCGACTGTGACCCAAACAACGCTAGACACGTCATAATCGATCGTGTACGGAGCGTTCAATAATTGAAACATCTATCGCAATATATTAAATGTCTTAACCTTTACAATTGCACGTCTGCTAACCTTTAGCAGACGGCGTTAATAACATATACCGTAACAATTCCCTGTACACCGGGGAAAAAAAATCGATAGATTTTTTTTCAAGATCTATCCGACTTAACAATTTTTCAAAAAATTTAACACAATTGTGACATATGGCCGACGATGTTCTGAGTAGAACCGTGTCGCGGTCATGTCAACTAACTATTTGTCATAGTCATCTAACATTAATCATATTATATATCAATATTATGCATATTATTATATCAACTAAATAAAATGTCTAATGTCAGTAGTGAATGATAGAACTAAATTAAAGTAAGGTCTGTCGTATTAGTATGTCATATAGGAATTAATTTGACTAATTAAAATTAAATTAATTAATTAAACTAAGAGTTAAATTATTAAAATTCTAATGTAACACGATGTTATGAGAGAAGAAAAGACAAATAAGTGAGAAGAAATAGAAAGAAATTCGAATATAAGTTTAACTTAATTGGGTGTGTTAAGTGTTAGTGAATAATAACTATCTAATTTAACTAACTAAATAACGTATAGGTACATTAAAAAAAAAAATATTAATCTAATACTTGTGTGAGATTTATTTTCTCTTTTCATAATTTCTTCTTTTTATATTTCGTTCTCTTTTTTTTGTTTTTTTCATTTCATTTTTTTCTCACATTTCATTTTATTGATATTAATTCAATTAAGAAGTTAAGTTAACTAATTAATTAGTATAGGATATGATGATCCATCCGTAGTCCTGATCCTGATGAATTCTTTTAGACAAAGTGTTGAAACGTTTCCGTCGGACAGAAATGTCAATTATCCTAGGATCCAAGAATTAAGTGCACATAGGATAATAAGTTCGACTTGTCGTCAGATATTGTTCCATGATTGTTGAACGAATATTCATATATTGTGTATGGACGTTAGACGAAGTTTCAATGTCAATATGTATACCTTGATTGTCTTTAGTTCAATTCTGTGATGCATATAGTGTTTATAATTATTAAATTGAAGTCAAGGTTAGTTCCCTTATAGTTGATACTTCGTTCTATCCAATGTAGTGATGATTGACGTAGTTTAGGAATGTCAATGTTGATTATTCGTCGTCAATAGGATTACGTGACAACGCATCCGCCACAATGTTTTCAGTGCCAGGAATATGTTCAATGGAGAATTCAAATGGCTGCAGGATGATCGCATATCTGGCGAGTTTTGGGCTTTTGTGATTTGATCTACGCAAAGATGCTACAGCACGTTGGTCAGTTTGTATGGTGAATGGAGCACCAAGCAAGAACTTTTCCAGTTTTGTGATTGCCCATATAACTGACAAAAGTTCCTTGTCCACTGTGGAATACTTTGTTTCTGCCGGCTTTAGCTTTCTTGAAATATATAAGGTAGGATGTAGAACGCCATCATGGTTCTGGAGCAGGCATGCACCAATGCCGTAGTTACTAGCATCTGTTCGTAAGAAAAATCTTTTGGAAGCATCGGGAAGTCTTAAAATTGGTTCATGCGAAAACAAATTTATAATTTTGTTGAAAGTTTCATTGCATATACCAGTCCATGTCACCTTCACCGGCATGTCTTTTTTTTAACAATGAAGACAAGACAGCCGTGATAGATGACAAGTAAACCTATGCTGTATTGGGCTGAGCATAGTTAATACCAATAACGATATTACTGTTTTTTGTAGGCATGGTAAAACACAAATAAGACAAAAATAAGAAGTGTTATTGTAGATAAGACAAAACAAATGTCACCTAATAGACAAGCCTACAAGATCTAAGTCATATAAGAATAAATGACCAATAATGAAATGAAATGATGACTGACTAGAGCTGAGTCATCAAGAAATAAGACAAAAAGGGTGAGCGTACACCATTATCTGCGTGGCGCAGAATCAGGTACTAATTGTAACTTTAGATAACGGTGATGAAAATAAACACCATTATCACGCTCGATTACCCAACGAGCGTCTCGATTGTTACGAAATGTAACCATCGCCTGTCTATTCTGCCCATTGCATGATGGCAGAAGACGAACAAACTTAACGTTTGCTGTATAATCAAAAAAATTTCTAAGTGCCTGCCAGGTAGTATCCTGCGGCAGATTTCGCACTAACACTGTGCGAGAATACGCACTTTTCCCAATATATATAGTATCATTGTCACGAAATAGTGGACAATGATGATATGTATTCTTTGTCAAAGAATTAACCTTCCCTTTCAACACCGACATTGTCTTTCTGTTGGATGTCGTATCATCCTGACTGGACTGAGGATGATACCTATCATCACCCAAGGTATTAAATTTACTACATGTCGTAGACATGTCCTTGCTGGGCAAAGTCAAAACTTTGCTGTCAGACTTATTTGTCTTAAACTTCCTATCTAAGTTCCTCATAAACCTAACATTATTTTTCACCCTATTATACTTCTTAGCAATGTTTTTGTCAATGTTGACAACGTCAACAGTTTTATTAGGATCAGTTATATCCTTAGTAAGTTGTCCAATAGATCTATCATCTTCATCAATTTCCAGGATAGTACTCAGAGTGAAGTTGGAAACTGCTGTGCCACATGTATTCATGTTGTTGGCACGAAGTGTAGCCATAGCAACAACAGCGTTAGCGTTGCTAAAAGAATGCAAATTTTTTTTCTCCCAATCATTAATTTCTTTAGGAGTGCAATCTTTACTCCCATGTATGCGTCCTAATGTAAGATCAGCTGATGGATTCTGTAGCATGCACACCTTGACATTACCTGAAAAAAATGGTGTATTAACATGTACTATGGCAGTGGGGTAGTACTCAATAGTACCCCGAAGGGCATGCAACGGACATAGTCCCCTGTTGCATAGCTAGGATGTACCAAAGACTGCCGAACTCCAATGGTTGTTGATCCAGAGTCTTTTAAAACTGAGACCACCGTACCATTGACTAATCCTCTATTGAACATCAGGGTACCCTTGCCATCGTTCGCTGAAAGACCAACTGCTGTATGAAGGTGTCCACAATTCAGCACCGTTTCCTTGGCCTTCTGAAAAATAGTATTACAATCTTGGCAACTATTTGCCACATTATAATTAATAGCAAAACATGCAGCAGAAGACTGTGTTGTATTATTGTCAAGTGGGACCTGAGCTATAGGGGTAGTATTATTTGTAACTGCCGCCCCTGTATTATGGTTGTAATGAGATGATCCCCGAGAATGAGATCGATTCCGAGTATAATTGTTAGAATTATCTCGTCGTCCTCTATAGTAACTATTATCTCGATGTCTCGAGCCATGATTATTACCATTCCAGTTATTGTTATTATTGGGAGTATGTGATCGATTATAATTAGTGTTATGTTGACTATTGTGGTAGTTTGTTTGAGGTGAATAATTTCTATCTCGTGATCTACCTCTGTTGAACTCATTTTTTATTGTTGAAATCATTATTATGTCCCTTCTGAAAGTTAACATTGTGATTTCTTTGGAACCTACTTCTGTCTACACTGTGATGTCTTTGTTTGTTATTATGATTGTAGGCCATATTAGACGCCACAGGTAGAGGTTCTCTTAATGAAGAGTTAGAAATGTTCGCATTCGGATGTGCCGAACAGTAGTTTAAAGAAATTTTTTCTAACTCGTCAATAGTACCTGGTTTACGCTCCTGCAAATATGCAAAGAATGGCTGGCTAACCGAAGATAATACCTTATCCCGTAGTAGCAAATCAACTAATTTGTCGTACGATTTGTTGACTTCTGCCAGTTCAACCCATCTATTAAATGTATTGCGTATGTTCGCAATGAATCCTGCAAAATCTTTTGGAGATTCAGGTAAAATTCCCTTAAATTTCAACCTACAGTGTTCCTCGTCCAGGTGAAACCTTCGTAAAAGCAAGGACTTAATAGCACCGTAGTTATTTGCTATTGATGGGTCAGCATTTTGAGAAGCCGTCAATGGTTCTCCAACCAAGAATTCATTTAACTTGAGTACCCATGACTCTTCAGGCAAATGATTTGTTTTGCAAGTCTGTTCAAAACGTGACAGGAACGATGAAAGGTCGTCCACGTTTAAGTTGAAAGTGGGTAATTTAAAGTTGTAGAAATGTTTAGTTTGGCTGGATGACGATCCATTTTGTGCGTTATTATTCTGGTTTGCATCAGCACTTTGTGCTTGTAATCTTGCTGTCTCCAATTTAATACGCGCCAATTCCATTTCTTGTTGTAAAATAATTTCCTCTCGTTTCAATTTATTCTCTTCTTCCTGTTGAGCAATTTCTCTTAATCTATTTTCCTTGGCAATTTGCTTCATCTCACGTTCTGCTTCCTCTTTCTTTAATGCAGCCTTTTGTTCCTCCATTTCTGCTTTATGTTTTTCCAGTTCTGCCTCAGCAAACTGACGAAGTTCTTGGGATTTATAACCATATTCTTTACCAATTTTAACGAAATGGTCTATAGTAAGCATTTTGACTTTTATCCGTAAGTAATTATTGATAATTACTGATTAAAATAGTCAATAGTAGCTTCAGAGTAATTATTATACTTACTCAACTTAGGAATATTCAATATAAATAATCACAATAGTACTGAACTCTTATGTCTAAGTTCAACTAATAGACAATATTTTGTAACAATATTGTATCTAAGTACTAACTATATCATAAATAGTTATGATATCTGTTAACTATAATGTAATTACATCACACAATTAATCTTAATATCCAATAATGTTGGGTATGATTCCTAGTAATTATATTGTTCAATGTACTAAGTCACTCTCTTAGTACTAGAAAAGTATATTAAATAATATACAATGGGTCTATTACCTCAAAGGTAGACTATAAGATTATTTTATTTGGTCAATATATATATTATATTATTATGCCCTAGGCATCTCTTATAAATTGTAGTGCTAATTTCTTGGACTATCACTGCATAATTATGCAATGTCCCATATTAACCTTAAATGTCAGAAAAAATTAATTAAATTAAATTACAAGTGTATTATTGAATATAATATCATATTATTAATGTAGTATTTAATATATATCATGAGGACAAACAAAACAATGATGCAACTAAAGGGTACAAACAATGTCAAGACGCAAACAAGACATTTTCACAATTAAAAATGAATTTATGAACTAAATAAAACAAGCGGAAGTGTCACAAGCCAAATGAAGGGTCAAGGTCTGACCCGAGGTCAACTTAATATTCAAAGTACACAAAAAAAAAATGAATGCAAAAAATGATGACATCACAGGACTCATAACGGACAAACATTTAACAATCATAAAATAAATTGATAGTAAGAGTAGACTGGACGAAATAGTTAACGAACATGATACAAAACTGAATAAAAATGTGAACTTAGTACAAATAAAATACACCAGTTATCTACGGAACGGTACAGCTAACACAATCGTCAAACGACAGCAGATTTGGACAGGCAGTCCATTCGGCAGAATCTTCGATGGAGCTCCCAAAAAGTGCGATCGTTTAACTGCCCTAAGAAACGACCGAAATCAATTCAGGCATCGTGAGAGCCACAGAATCTAATTTCGGTTCATCCTCCCTACCGCCCACTAGTTAACAACACCTTAAAACAACAAAAAGTACATTAAACATAGGTAAAAAACATGCCTATGTAGGCAGAAGGCATGGACTCAGTTAGCACTGTCACGTTAACGACAATAGTTATTGAGCTAAACTTATCTTTATTTGCTGCTTCACTTGATGCTCGTTGTCGTCGACGGCTAGGCCTGTGCCTTTGACTGTCTGCTCCTGATGGGCAGGCAACGGTAGTCCATCTTGTGCATCATGATAAATTTGAAGCGAACTAGAAAGGCGTTGAAAAGATGTCTTCTTCACGGCAACAATGCAACAGTGACGTCATGTTGCTATTCATGATCACGTGCGTCACGTCAGCTTCGTAATGGTCATGTGATTTTCATTCAAACGTAAATATCGTGGAGGCGTGTGGAACACAGAAAAATTTTTTTCTCTTCTGTCGATCCCCGCAATCGGCCGCCAGTTTTGTTGAAGGACTTTCGTGTGTGGTTACTGGTTGTGTTGCCTGAATTCTGATCGTGCTAATGTTCTTACGCGAATGGGGTGAACCTCACCTTCGGTTTGTCGTAATGCCTGAACTTGGCATCAAGATGTAAACAACTGTTCATCTTATTAACTCAGCAACTTGACATAAAATACGTAATTCATAAGGTTGAATGGTGTAACGTGATTCAACGAATAATGCCTCCGGTTCGAGTCCTTCACAATTTAATATGGATTACACACATACATAAACAGTTCAATTCACACATGAGGTACATGCATCAATCAATCAATAGCGTAGACTGCTGTTTTACGTGTCAATGTCCGTTTAAGGATACAATGCAGTAATTGTCGTCAGAACATCACAGCTATATGCACGCGCAGATAGAATGGCTACCTGCCGACAGTGAGACTGTGAGTCTAATTACTTCGTATAAAGTAGACGATTATCTTTCTCCTTCCAAGGATTTAGTTAATCACTAACCTCCATAAGTTTCCTCTCTCGTAGAGTTCTAGGACTGACCCTGGTCCTGCATAAATACACATATAAATGGCTATATCATGCCATTAATTTGGAAGGCTAGAAAAACGCAGCTATTCAGCTTGGCGGTCAAGTAACAAAGGGTAGCGTCTCCTAGTTACCGACTGTGACCCAAACAACGCTAGACACGTCATAATCGATCGTGTACGGAGCGTTCAATAATTGAAACATCTATCGCAATATATTAAATGTCTTAACCTTTACAATTGCACGTCTGCTAACCTTTAGCAGACGGCGTTAATAACATATACCGTAACAGTGATCTATTTCACAAAGTACATAGCGTGACTATCGGTTCGTCCTTAACAGAAGCAAACTATAATAAAACTTATCGACCTGTAGAATAGAACAAGACAACAACCAATTCAACTAATGATTAGATAAGGACAATATGTTTGATAGGATACACCAAACACGTCTGACCAGACATGTCGTAGACTGTAACATAAAGGGGGAAGAAACAAGTGCAAAGACAAATTAAAACCTGGAGAACAGTGAAAAGGAAACTAATGTGGAGGGGATCTTGTGGGCAGAGCTGAAAAGTTGCCTAAACTAGAAATGGGTTGTGAGGAAGCCACAGCCTTTGTACCTTAAGAGCCATAAAGGGAAAGGTGGATAGACTAACTTACTGACAGACACACACCGACGGACAGACAGAATTCCAGAAGCATACAGACTACCTTTGGAAAAAATTACTACCACTTATTTGCTGATAACCGCTTCTTTACTTTCCAGGAGTGTGTCTGCATTGAAACAGATATAACATGTACTGATAAAGGGTTAATGTCAGTACCAGAAATAGTCAGCACTAACACTGCAGGCCTGACATCTCTGACGTTCGAGGTAAATGTTTTGCGTATTATTTATATAGCATAAAACGTAGATCCCAGAATGTTCGATGCAAACTTGTATGTGGTATCGTCAGCAACAACACTGCAGGTCCGACTTGCAATATGTTTGATGTTAGTTTCCGTCACATTGATTTAAACTCTGACTTGTGACGCCTAGCAAAGGTAACTGATTTTATTTGCACGAATAAACCATCATGCCAATTATGGTGGGAAATGATTATGTTATGATCTGTCTGTTTCATGGCCTGACAGCGGCGCTAAATTCTCCTGTGGTCATTTCATTTATTTCCAGTTTGCGTCAGTAGTACGGAAACACGGACACACGGGCACGGCTGTATCTATGATGAGCAATGAGAATTCACTGGCTAAATATATAAATATTTGGTGGAGGTGCATACTCACACTTTACCCTAACTGTTTAATATAAATAGGGAAATTCCTTAAATCGTGTCACCGAAAGGCAACAGAGGCAGGAATATTTCTAAAATAAGCATCACGTACCATAGGTATATTGGTTGCAAAATGTGCGTTGTTTCAACAGGTATTCATTTTAGTTCGTATCCCGAAAAACGCTCCTTGAAAAATATTGCAACTACACTGATAAGATACTTGTAATACGTATGTACTCATACTAGTAAGTCGCTAAAGCATGACGCAAAATAATTATGTTGTTAGTTTCTGCTGTACATTTTGATGTATCACTAATTTTGATGTGGGCATTAATTTGGGTGCATTGATTATGAAGCTATGGGGCAGCGCGTAAAGAAAAAATATAATGGACTTATATTTGACTAATTAATTACATTACCAGCTGCTGTATCACTTAAAGTTTTTTAAGTATACAGTAAAACCTAGCTTTGGCACGTATTAGAAAAACAAAACACAAAATTTAAATTAAACTTTGTATTAATCTGTCTGTGGGTCATTATTTAAGGAAGTATCGACTTGAGCTACTAAATGGCCCGAGTTGCTGCAAGTGTAACTATCGTCTTTCTTTATGCATACTCACCCGAATTGCTAATAGGGAAAATGCAAGAAATTCCATCCCAAATCAAACATTCACCATTGTTAAGGATTGAAACAATTTGCGCTATATTTCACCATGCGCACAGTGTATTGTGGCCGTGTAGATCGATGTTATACGGCTCTAATAGTTATATTGATTTTATTTGGTCAGTTAATCCTTTATATGTTGTTGCAGTTCAAGTGCTAACTGACCTTCCCGCCAGAGATGGTAATACTTGACTTTTGCTGATATTTCTTCCCAGGTTTGTTCTTCCCTTTTGTGGTTAGTGATAAGCAGAACAGTCTCAACATGACAAGGTATAATCCAAATGAAATACTGTAAAGCTCCACAAACAGCAATGCAGTATATCCAAATGAAATACTGTAAAGTTCCACAAACAGCAATGCAGTATATGTTTATTGACCGTCGTTTGACAAGTACCGGTATTTTCACAAATTTGACATGTTCGTTACTCATTTATAACCAAAATAGTGTATACCTTGTACATCCAAAAGAAATATATCCAACAGAAGAAAAGAAAATAATAAACTGGTCTTGATAACTTCAAAGACCAAGCTCATCTAACACTACAAACTATATAACACAAATTTCTTGCCTATATGTAATGTCCTTCTTCTAAATCTAATAACTATAAACTCTCTGTAAAAATCCTTCCTAAAGTCCTACAAATCTGTAAAAGCCTTTCTATCTTTTTTTTTTCTGTGTAAAACTTTTGCCTCGTTTTGGCGAGGCGCGTCCCGTTCAACCTAGTCGGTTATATTAGGGCGCATGTCCAAATATAAAAGACCCTTAGGTCTATGGATTGTCTGATAGCCTCTCTATCGCCCACATCTGTCCTTTTTAAACACAGCTACTTCTTTTTCCCGCCATTTTTCACACTCTTTTTTTCCAACGTTACAATTTTCTACACACGTCTCTCTGTTTTCGACAGTTTGCACACGCTTTCTGTTATTTCGACATTCTCTCACACGTCTTTGGTTTCTTTTCGACTTTTGTCACAACTCTCTTTTCCACCTAAACAATGGGAAAAAAAACCCAAATCACAACATTCATTTCCCACTTTCCGCGCTTAGCTCTCATTCATTTTTATTATCTGGGACTGCCCTATATTTGCCATCTCAGAGCAGTGCTTGCTGACTGAACTTTGAATGATACTGCGTTTTGTGTGAAAACATCTTCTTTGCTTTTAATGTCTGTCATTCCTTTTTGTACCATATTATGGCACGTATAAATGCTAGTGTCGTAGCAGGGATAATGCTAGCTTGAAAGACCATGCAGTCACAGTATTTCCAATTCCGAAAAATGCGCCATGAAAAATGTTGCAACTTAGGTGTGGAAAAATTGGGACTAATGTGACACAGGAATAAGAGAATTCATTAGGGAACATCAGCTGTACTTTAAAATTACTGATTAAGGTTGTTGTCATGAACATTCATGTAATACTAGTGTAAACGCCCGTAATAAGACGGAAATTAAATTAAAAAGCACCAATACCTAACGGCAATTTAACTTAGTCACAAGTATTAAAAAAACCACTATGCATCACTACCGTACACGATCTACATAGCAGCAGCGAGGATTCCAATGCGTGTCTACGCGATCACACATTCTATAAGTATTTTTGCGCACACCTCTATTTGCGCATTCTTCTTTGGTAAGTGTTACTATTTTCTGGAGAGTAAATGTAAGTGAAAAAGAAAATAATGTCTAACTTTCCAGATTATACCTGGAGTATAAAGTAGTCTCGGCCAAATTAACCCCGGGTGATAATCTGGACACAGAGTATACTTTCGTGTATTACACCTGAACCTAGTAACTTTCCCGCCAATCGGACGCTCATCGATAGTAATTCAACAAATCCAAATCTGTTTACGTGATATGACGTTCGAACAGAATATTTCAATGCGTTTTCATTGAACGCCCTCCAGTAGCGCGAGTTTTGTAAAAATAAATCAGATATCATTAAGCACATTAACGATTCACCTTGTTTCCATAAGCCATGTAATTATTAAACTAGACTTGGGCGTTTAATAATAAACGCTAACAAAGTCCCGTGACATCAGGAAGAATATGGCTCATAACTACGACATATCACATTAAAGCATGTCGAGTTGCCACACGTAAAGCAAGATCCTTTTACCATATGTAACGTACCACTCTTGTAATGTCTTGTTGGTTTTTTTTTGTTTTATTTTAAGTTAAGAATAGTTTTTTTTTGTTTTCCCTAAGACTAGGACCACTTTCTCGAACTTTTACCTTTGAGATCATCATCATTTTCCACCGCACTCCTTACGAAGTACGGAGTACTGTAGTTAAGTCCATTGCAGGAAACCTGCATCAATCCTTCACATTCTCTTGCTGCAGTGGTTTCTATTGTTTTGACTTTACATGATGCTGTGGGCCGGCCCCTTAACAACTTTATGTTAGTCGCTTTACACAACATGATTGAGGGGGTGGGTGGGGGGGGAGAGTAGTCCAACTCTTCCTTTATCTCGTCTAAGGCCCCTAAGAACTATACCGGGCCCCATTGAGATACAGTTTTTGAAAACTTTTTTTTTGGTGCTTTATGATTTTATTGTGTCATTATTATGTGTGTTTTTATTGCATTATGTTGTGTTTTTCATCCACAGTTTAATCAAATCACTGTGATACCAGCTGGAAGCTTGCCGTCAAATCTTACTAAAATTTCATTGGAATTCAACCCCACTACAACTATAGACGAAACGGCCTTTGATGGATCTTCATACACACTAGAAATACTGAGTTTCTACAAAGCTCGATTCACCAAAATTCCCGATGCATTGTATCATTTAAAAGTCTTGAAGGAGCTTTCATTTCGTGATACTAGTATAACAGACTGGGATGTGGATGTTATGAAACACGTTGGTTTAACACTAGAAAGACTGTTTCTTGAAAACGCAGGTATAATGACAATGCCATCCTGGATTCAGTACTTTTCAAATCTAACGGATCTCACTATGGAAGGCTGCTTTGTTTCTGCCCTTCCAGACAATGCGTTGGACATGTTGACTGACAGATTAAGGTTTCTTTCTCTATTCAATAATAGTTTAACTGAAGTTCCAAAGACAATTTACAAGCTTAGTGTACTAACGGACCTTAACTTAGGGAATAACCAAATATCAAATATAACGTGGCTTCCTCAGACAAACCTTTCTTCACTAAATTTAAATAACAATAACATATCAGACGCCAATCTTCTGAGCAGAATTCTTCGACCCTCGGCAGACTCGTTGGTGACTCTAACTTTACAGGTAAACAAATTAACTGTGATACCGGAATTGGGTTTTCTATTACATGTTGGAGAACTTGACTTGACGTACAACATATTACAAGACCCGTATTCAGGATCTGTGCCCGCTAATCTCTATTCACTTGACCTTGAAAACAATTTCCTTCCTGCTATTCCTCGTGTTATATCAAACTTGACACATTTATCAACCATGATTCTTACTTTTAATGCGGTAAAGGAGATTAAAGGTACAGACTTTCCTTCGAGTGTCATTTGGGTCTGGCTTGATCACAATTTGATAACAGAGTTGAATGAGGCAAGTTTTCCAGAAAATTCTACGATACAATATATGTACTTAAATTATAATCCTATTATTAAAATGTCTAACCTTGCGTTTAAAAATCTACCCCATCTCTCATATTTAACTCTGGGTGGAACGAAATTAACACGTCTACCTTTGGCGCTTGCCTCTCTCAGCAGTTTATACTTCCTTGACGCCACAGACAACACTCACCTGGTTTGTACCTGCATGGAGAAGAGTTTGGGACCTTTTTTTGAGTCCCTTGCGCCTGAAGACGTTCAGGGAGACTGTGGTTACACAAGCATTTATTATTTCTTTGCTATTTTAAGCTCAGGATGTCCGACGCCGTGAAATATCCATCTATCATAAGAATGTAAGGCAGCTGTCTGTTACAGTACCATTGTGCTTGTTAATGAAGTAAACAACTGTGGTGCTTTCGTACACTGTTTATTACAATTATAAGCGAAAACAATAAGTGTATATCTACTAGACACGATTACAGAACAAGCTATAATCATCGGCATGAAAAAATTGGATCCATTATTTGACTTCTCGACTGTCGAGACGATTCTGTAATTAAAAACATTCAGTTAGGAAAAAAGCCTATTATTAGGGTTGATTAATGCCCAAGATTGATTTGTTTTCCCTTCCTCATCATGCTACTGCGTTTCAGCTGCAATGTTACCACTTTCAGTCAATGAATTTTGAACATATGGCTTGTATTTGTTCTGTCGATTGAAATATTTTAAATTAAAGTGTTAGAATCAGTAAATACCTTCTTAAGCCGACTTCTTCGAATGCTAGTGCATGTGAATATATAGACATACGTCAACAGGAGTGCACAGTATGTTAATTGTATTCGTAATTTTAATTAGTTTTTCCAAGGATGTTGCATATTTTCATAACTAGGTCCTAGCGTGGAATAGAAAGGTTAAAATGGTGTGGCAACATTACCCATGTGGAAGAAGCAAACACGAGGTGAGAGAAAGACGCTTTCTTTGGATACGATACACATTCAGGAAGCCTGTTGACAAATTTTAAGGCAGTTCTTGGTCTGAGATCTATAGGGCAAGAGATAATGCTGTCCAAAGGAAACAACACACGCATGATATTAGATCAGACATCAGTGAATAAAGAAGACTAGGAAACACATTAAACGGATAGCACATGACTGAAAGACAACCTAAATTGTGTCGTAGATTTTTCGATAGGGAAATTAAGACATAGTTTGGTCCCTTCTGAATAGAACTAGAACAGGTGGTGATGTGAGAGATAAGATAACAAATAGATTTTTACATGTGAGATTTTTAAGAAAATAGGTGGAATCTGTCCCTGGACTCGAGAGGATCCTCTAGTTCAGCCTATCTCTACAACACACATTGTTTGTCAGACAGTATACCTAAATATATATTAATGTATCACTATATATATAAATATAAAAATATAAATATATATACATACATATATATATTTATATTTTTATATTTATATATATATATATATATATATATATTTATATTTTTATTTTTATATATATATATATATATATATATATATATATATATATATATATATATATATATATATATATATATATATATATATACACATACATATATATATTTATATGTATATATATATCAACCACTCACTTTCTTTCTTCTTTGATCCTTAGCCGCCGACCGTCAAAGCAGTCAGTGGCCATCACGCCTAGTGGCTTCTTGTAGGGCAACAACAAATTGATTCCACTTTGCTCGGTCGGTGGCCATCCTTCGTACAGTGCCCCAACTCTGGTTCATTTTTTGCATCTCAGCCTCCACAGTCCTCCGCCAGGTTGTTTTTGGTCGGCCTCTCTTTCGTTTTCCTTCAGGGGTCCAAAGCATAGCTGTTCTTGTGAAGGCATCGGGGTCTCTTCTGAGGACATGGTCAACCCAGCTCCAGTGTCTGCCAGCTATGACGGTGTGCATGTCCTCTTGCTTGCTACGAGTAAGCAGATCTTGGTTAGTGATGGTATTCGGCCAAAAGATTCGGTGAATTTTTCTTAGGCATGTTGTGTGAAAAGAGGACAATTTCGACATTTCCTTCTCTGTAACTCTCCAGCATTCCGCACCATAGAGAAGCACAGAAAGCACACAGCTCTGATGTAATCTTAATTTTGTGCTTGTGCTGTTTTGGGAGGACTTCCAGATGTTGTTTAGGCTAAAGAAGGCAGTTCTTGTCTTATTCATTCTGATGTTGATGTCTTTGACTGCCCCGCCGTCTGGTGTTACTATGCTTCCTAGGTATGTGAAGGTATCTGTCTGTACCAGTTGCTGATTCCCTACTGATATGGGTTGAGGGCTGCTCACATTGAGCGTCATGACCTCAGACTTCTTTAAATTGATATTCAAGCCCACCTGATTGCTAAACTTATTAAGTCTATCCGTTTTTTCCAACCACTCACATACACACACATATAAGTGACGACAGTTTGACGCACAAACGTGAAAACTATATCAATGGAATATGGATATGTTGGGACGAGCTGACCATCACATGCAAATAAAGTTTATGTAAATTTTATTTCTCATATAGAAACTTTACAACAGCAATATTTTGAATATCAATCGAATACAAATAAACATAGGTTAATGAATTAATAAAGAGTTAGACTCATAGGTGTAATCCTCCCTCCCTCTGTTGAAACAAGATCCAAATAGAAGAAAGTTATTAACCCCTAAAGAGGCAAAGATTTATGCGCTATCGTCTAGGATTTCCCACTACAGTAAAGAACAGAGTTTATACGTTAATCTATGCTGAAAGGGACAGTATTTGCAAAACTTAAAAAGAAAAATATACAAGTTAAGTACATGGATTGTACAAAATATATATATGAGAATTGTTCATTCATCCTTCCTCTCTTCTCAAACAACCGTGGCCACGTACATTCTTTCTTACCTAATACTTGCTTTGCAACGTCTGAAGCAATCTTTATGTCACACGCACACAGCAAATCCAGTGTTATTTTGGCAAGGAAAACCCCAGCTCCCCAAAGACAGATTAAATCCACTTCTCCGGGGAACGTTCACTTTGTTACTTTTATTTTAGGATTTCTGTTTATGTCACATTAATCAGTTCAGATAAGAAATTTTACAGTGCTCACAGTGTCAGAATCTTGAGGTTTTCAGTACATAGGAATGTCAGGTTGGTAAATTCTCTCAGTACAAAATTATTTGTCACACCACAAATGGTCAAACTATTAATGTTGGTATTGTCGCCACGATGGGCTGAATGTAAATGAAATTGGCAAAACGGAAAGGAAATCTGGATCTAAAGAACCAGTTACAAAGTCACTCTTAATGTTCTTTGGGTTGGTATTCTGTCTCTTTCTGGGTGTAAACACAACCTCAGACAGGTTTACCTTGAAGACCCAGATACTAAAAATGTTCTTTAGTATGGTTACTCTCAGATTTACAGGGAAGCCGCTGGTAGATTTTGAGTTTGACCCAATACTGTTTTAAGGAGAAAAAATACAAATGCTTAACTATAATTTAGTATTCTCAATCCTATCATACCCCCGCGTAATATAATATTATTATCCACTTCGGTTATTTAACTTAAATTAGAAACTATAAGCTTAGAGCTTATCTCATCGTTTAAAACTCCCGTGAAATAAATTCTAGTAATTTACAAAATTAATCATCATGAATTACAAAAAAATATATATTTCGTTAATACTCATAATGAACAGTGCATTTACTAGTCGGTTAAAATATTCTCTGACTGGTTACTAGCAATTGATTAAATTTATTTTATTGCTGGAAAAGTTTAACTAGAAATTATTATTTATTCTGCTAGCCAATGTAACACAGTAAATCCTAGAGAAATATAAATGACAGACCTATTTAGTAAATCACTCTGCACAAAAAATCTTAGTGAAATATAATTGACGATTTTAACACTTAAATCACTCAAAAATGCAAGTAAATATAATTACTTCCACACATAACTTCTAAGATATCTCCAACGAAAAACTAAGAACTCCATTAATACAAGTGATCTAGAAATCGAAGCTAGATGTCTAGAAAAATATGTAGGTACTGAGTAATGGATTTTAAAATCTGGAGAATATACATTAAATTGGAAGAAATTCGCTCATACTTGTTACTTTTCACGCCTTCGCTCAGATTTCGGTCTTTTCCTCGGTCGATCTGCGAATCAGAGGGGAAATTCACGCTTTTGCCGCCTGCAGACTCTGGCAATCGAGCGAAGCCCGTCCTTTGATCTGGCGATTCTCACCGTGTTTAATTACCTTTCAAACGAACGGATTCAGGGGAGGTAACTGTTATTGTCTGCCCTTGGTTCCAAATTATCTACTCTTTCTACTCAAATTATTTCCCCTCATCACTGTCAAACGACAAAATACGTTTCAACTACATTATCTTATCTTCCCTTGAGCCAAAAGTACGATTTTTTTTTTTTGAAATAGTCGCGCTTTTCTACGCGTTACGTCTTCATGTCTGATCCTATTACAACGATTTTCAATTGCTGGCTTATTAAATGCAGGTAACCGGCTCAACGTAAGCTAAATAGTTCTGCTGGTAAACATTCCTAAGGAAATAGAGAACAGGAAATAAAATAGCCGTGCTAAATTAGAAAAAGAGACAGATCTCTGGATGTAGGAGGCTTTTATGTTAACAAAACGTGCATAAGTGAAAGCCAGGTGAAAGAAAAATGTAAATAAAAAATAGATATATGAAAGCTATTTTCATAATATGACACAAATTGTCTGACGCTTATGTTCCTCGTGGAACTGAGGTCCACGATAATTATGGTTTTATCACATTTTAAATTGTGATGCGCTATTTAGAACCTCGGAAATGAGGTATCTGGCGAAGGTGGTTGTGTAACAGTAAGAGACATGGTCCATAACCAGACGATGCGTCACGGCCTAAAAGCCCAAACCTCTGCAGACCCAAGTGAACAGTCCCAACTAAGATGGTTTGGCCATGACTGCAGACTAGGAGCAGATCGGCTACAACGACAAGTATGGTAAACTAACAGCTAGGGATCCAACCCTCCAGGACGACCCAGAGTCCACTGGAGGAGCAACACTGGATAATCTGTGAAGGAATAGAATGGAGCCAGGCCAGGAGGAAGACTGCCGAAATGATAGTATGTCGCTCTCTCTTCAAAACATCTACACCTCATGGTACATGAAGAATGACTTAGTAGGTAAGTAAGATACGTTTCTTAGAAAGTCATGTTTGTAACCGGCATCGGTTTCGGTGTAAAAAATAATTTTGTTGTTGTTTGTCACGGATTGCCCCCACTACTTGGCAGTAGTGAATGGTCCAACAGTGGTCAAAACTCAAGAGTATCTAATATTGGCTTCCAATGTATCTGCCTGCGTGCAATATTTTCTTAGCAGAGATGTAGATAGAAGATTAACTCCTACCTTAAGGGAGCCTTCACAATATATTTCCAGAAGTCACGAACAATGTTGCATTGGGCTGAACAATTGTTAACGCCTTATATCTGGTCCGTCGCCTTTTGTGAAGGATTTAAGCAATGGTTAAGCCCGTTCAAGCCCCCAGGTGGTGTAAATCCACCGAATGCCATCGTATAAGTAATGGCTCTCTCTCTCTCTCTCTCTCTCTCTCTCTTTATATAGATCTAAACACTGAGTTAAGCAGTTTTCAGTTCGTCTAGTCTTTGACAACTACCTAACTCAGTGTGTAGAACTTTATAAAAATCTTCAAATACTGCCCTTAAGAAGGCGCCTTCTGTTTAACACAGCTAAATTTATTCACACAATCCTGTCACATAATGCTCCAGCATATCTGTGGCCGATATTTAAATACAACAAAAGACGCAGTCAACGCTTTAACAAATTGAAAGTGCCCAAGACTAGGCTTGACTTATTCAAGAAAAGCTTAGCGTACTTGAAAACGTCTGAAAACGACTGTTATTTTTAGGGTGTAGTACTGGTCATCACTATAGAGGTCTTCTTTACGACTGGAAAAGAAATTGTTTGGGTACCACTGCATCATTGAATCAACCGGTCATGTTGACCTAAAGTGAGAGTATCAGGTACGCGAATGGGTGTACTGTTCGGTGTAGTTGACCACTTGATAATGTTACTCTCACACACTCTTATGAAAGTCAATGATGACTGGAACTATAGGTGACGTTTCGACAGTTTAATTTGACGCGCACACTTGGACAGAACGGATACAGTCATAGGTACATGTTGACACAGTAAATCATGGTATTTGAATAGTAGATTATATTTCATGCAGCATTCAAATATGATGGGCGATATAAGGTAATCATTCAATGTTCTGGCAGACTGTTGCCATATCCCCTAACTGACTGAACGCATCAGTGGGTGTGGGTGTGTAAACATATAAAGAGTTCACTGGACGAACCTTTTCCTTGGCTAAGTTCTCCAGCGGCATATATCGAATGTTTATGTAACAAAGTTAAACCACGATAGGGGTTTTTCATACTAATAAGATCTCCATATCACTGTCCGATAATAAGTTTGGTATACTGTTCTCTTGACAGTGATCCATAACGATGACAAGAATACAAAATGGCTACCTTCCTGAGTTATGCTCACTCACCCAGAAGAAGGATAATGATAAGCCAAAGTTAATTCACAATTTGAATATCAATAATTTCATAGAGTCTCCCTACAGTCCCACGTTAATAAGGTTGCTTCATGTAGACATAAGCTCTGTTGGGAAACCTGTCATCTTCGTCGATATACAACTGATTCTAGATGCTCGATAACACGATGTCCATCTAGATCTAACAAAATAGAGATCTTTAAAGGGTCTGGTATTACCTGGAGTCCGAATTAAACACAATAAAGTACATGAGGAGAATCTCTGACAATAGAATCTCGCAGAGACACAATCTCCTTCTGAAAGATCATTCACAGATCACTTTCAACCATTTTACAGGACTAGCCCAAAAAACAAACACAGCCATTATCAGGCGGCATTATCGAGACTCACTACGCATGCCTCGAAAAACGAATACTTGCCCCAGTGTTCGGCAAAAAGAATATAGTCCGACCTAAACATACAAAGATATACAATATAAGACCAAATCTTCTTGCACTAGACAAGCAATACATATAAATTCAGGCCATAAACATATTGAACAAGATCAACCTATTTTCTGGCTATCACAAAATGCGAAATGCGTAAATCTTTTATTCATACGCCAAATCAATATATTCAAGAGAGATCACTCACATAATCAAAAGTATAAATCAAATCAAGGGTGATATAACTTTGACTGTAACAAAAGTAATCTCTTTTCCATATCAACTAGTCATATCGTACATTTGTAATCTGTGCGTCAAAGAATATGTGCGCAACAGATTACCACACCCCCTCGGGAAAAAAATGGTACATTTTTTTTTGAAATACATCTAGGAGCAACATACAACAGGCTCACAACGCACGAATGATAATGCGCAGATGATAAGCATTCCAAACAAATGTAACGCCTAATGTAAGGCTATGTCGTCATATGGCACGACAAGTGAGAATATATCTCAGGATCTTAGAGAAAGTATTTCTCTAAGTATAAATATTTCCAGAGAGGTGTCACCCACGCATACTACAATATTGGCTCTGCCACAATTTCTACAACAGTTATCCAAATATTTCATCTTAGGTATCTTAACATCATGATTATTAAAGACGAAAAACATCGAAAGACCAGCGGTGAATATACATCAATGAACCGCTAAGTAGTGATACAATCAATATATGATATATTACATATGTGTACATATCTTAGTATAGAAAAAAGTGTAGTAGAGTTAGACCTGTAGAAATTTCAGGATCTAACGGTTAGGTGGAATCATGTGGGCATCTAGATAAGATATCTGCCATCACATTTTCTGAACCACGGATAGCTCGCACCGAAAAATGAAAAGGCTGAAGAGCAATCGCGTATCGCGTTGATCTTGCGCTCTTCAGATTTTTACTCGGAATAGCCGTAAGAGCTTTCTGGTCAGTTTCCACAATGAAATGCGCGCGAAGAAGAAATCTTTGAAGTTTCAGGATTGACCAAACCATAGCCAATAATTCACTGTCTAGGACCGAGTAATTCTTCTCTGCGGCATTTAGTTTCCGAGAAATATACATCACAGGATGCATAGTTCTGGAGTACTCTTGCATTAGTGCTGCTCCAATCCCTGTGGATGAAGCGTCACTATGATGAACAAATGTCTTATCTTTAGTAGGTAACACTAAAATAGGTGAAGTAGAAAACATAGTTTTAATCTTATCCAAAGAGGATTGACATTCTTGAGTCCAATGGACTATATTAGGAGACCCTTTCTTTAGCAAGGAAGAAAGAGGTGCCATGATCGAAGACAGATTCGGGATGAATCGTCCATAAAATTGTATTAGACCCAAGAGACTTCGCACTTGCTTTTTAGTCTTAGGAATAGAAATGTTAAGTATCTTACTTGTATTATGGTCCTCTGTTTTTAGGAAACCATGACCAACATGGTGACCTAAGAAAGATATTTCGCTAAAACCAATATATGCTTTCGATGGTTTCGCTGTCAGGTTATGCTCGCGTAAGATAGACAATAGTTCATTTATACCATTATAGTGATCGTTCCAAGTATCACTGAAAAGACAGATGTCATCAAGATATGCAATGACATCTGAGCGATGAGATAGGATTCGACGCATCATGCGTACGAATGTTGCAGGGGCGTTCATAAGGCCGAAAGGCATGAAATTCCATTGGAACAGACCCCTTGGTGTCGAAAAAGCAGTAAATGGTTTTTGCGTGTTCGGATAGTGGAACTTGCCAATATCCCTTAGACAAATCAGGTTTAGTGAAGAAATGAGAATTTGATAGTCTAGTAAGTAGCTCTTCTAGTAAAGGCATAGGTTCAGCATCAAATTTCGTCACTTGGTTCAATTTGCGATAATCAACGCAAAGACGTATGTTATTGTCTTTTTTTCGTACAATAACCATCGTCGAAGAATATGCTGATGTGGATGGTTCAATTATTTTTAACTCTATCATCTCATCCAACTCTTTCTCTACCTGTGCTTGAAAATGTATCGGGATAGGATACGGTCTGACTCTTATAGGATTATGGTCAGTAAGCATAATGTCATGTTCAATGACATCAGTTTGACCAGGAATGTCAGTAAGGACATCCTGAAATTGTTGTAACATAGTAGAAACTTGTTTCTGTTCTCCTAGAGATAACTCGGGAGAAACCGTAACATCTTTCCATGACTCATTAGAATGAAGTGGAATCATCGGAAAAGGGAGATTCACATCCGAGAAACTCGTTTCCTCATCCTGTATTACTGACAGTGATGAGTAATGTCCATGTGGGACTGGAGAATCGTCCGTTGCCTGGAAAACAGGTTGTAAATAATCCGGACGTTCATGGAATTCCGTGAGCATGTTGATGTGGAAGGTTTTATGCTTCCCGTCAATATCGACGATATAGTCAACATCGGAAACTTTTGATATTACATCGTACGGACCTTTCCAAGAAATAAGAAGTCTGTTTTCCCTACAAATTGCCTTGCCTTCTGTTTCGCAAATTCAGAAGAAGCAGTTGCCAATTTGCATGCTTCAATAATCTTGTGTCTAAGTGCAATGACATATTCATAAGAGGATTTTGTGTCATCGACAATATTATCAGCAGTTATAAGGTCATGAAGTAATGACATAGGACCTCGCGGTTTCGCACCAAAAACAAGTTCAAAGGGAGAAAATCCTGTATGTTCGTTGGCGACCTCTCTGTATGCAAAGAGAGCCGCGGGTAAAACCCTGTCCCAATCCTGAGGATGATCTTCAGTTATCTTACCTAACAAGTTTTTCAGCGTTCTATTCAGACGTTCTACCATCCCATTAGACATAGGATGATAAATACTACTCAGAGATCTCTCTATCTTAAGAGTCGACATCACTTGAGACATGGTATCCGATATGAGTTGGGTACCATGGTCTGACAATATCTCTCCGGGGAACCCCAGACGAGAAAATAAGCCAAAGAGCATCTGCAATATCAGCAGTAGTAATGCTCTTCAGAGGAATAGCCTCTGGCCAACGTGTGCACATATCAACACACGTCAAGATAAACTGATGTCCTCTGGCAGACTTGATCTTAAATGGACCGATGATGTCTATCGCCATTTTTTGAAATGGTCAAATTGGAATATCTGCAGCCTGAATAGGTGCAGCATGGCGTGGACCTTTGGATTTAACTTTTGACATACCTTACACGATTGACAATAGATTCGTATGTCCTTGTTCACAAAAGGCCAAAAGAAAGATGCAAGAACTCTAGATTTAGTACAGGAAAAACCCATATGCCCAGCACACTGAGAATCATGAGCGTGCTGCAAAATTTTAACTCTCATATTTTTGGGCACAAGAATTTGAGAATGACTGGACTTAGCGGAGTCTTGTACCATACGTACAAGTACGCCATTCTTCATCGTAATCCAAGATTTACGATTTGTATCTTTATTTGGATCACCTTTTGTTGCTAGCGTGAAGAATTTTTTTAAAGTAGGATCATCTTCCTGTTTCTTTATGAATGAGTCACGAGAAATTTCCAAGGGATCACCTTGGTTCTGTGTATCGTTATCTTCAGAAGGCGAAGATTGAGGCACGTTAAGAGCTTGAGCCCTAGTGACTACAGCATTAGCAGTTTGCATATTCTTATTTTCCCAATCAGCAATTTGTTGCGGAGTGCATTCTTTCACTCCATGAATGCGACCGATTATAAGATCAGCGATCGGATTCGGGAGAAGACATGCGTGCACATCTCGTGTAAAGAAGGGAGTAGCAATGTTGACAATGGCAGTAGAGTACTTCTCCAATGTGCCACCAAATGTTACACATTTGACTATATTGCCTGTAGCTCGAGAAGGATTTACGAGTGATTGCCTCACTCCAATGGTAGTGCACCCCGAATCGAAAAGAATTGATACCGGAGTACCATCTATTAGGCCCCTATTAAAGACAAGAGCACCCCTTCCATCATGCGCGACTGACGCAGGGAGAGCGGGAAGAGGATGACCACAGCTTAAAGTAGAAACCGTGGTTGGATCGAATAATGTTTTGCATTGGGAACATTGAGATGCTCTACCAAAATCGAAAGCAGAACATCCCACATTATTAGAGTCTTTCTTATCATTAGCTTGATTACCGGCTTCATGGAACTCTTGCTGTGCAGAGTTAGCCTGGTAATGTGATTTACGTCTTTTGTATTGTGATCTACCTCGATTATCATAACCTCTATAGTTATTATTGTCTCCTCTGTTATAACCCCTATTTGGGTTTGAATCATAATATTCATGATCATAATCATCATGCTCATTATAATGAGTGTCTCTGTAATGTTGGTTTTGTTATTTCCATGAAGGAAAACTTGGGTAGTTCCTATAGTGACTTCCTTTGCGGAAATTTCTATAATTATAGCCACCCCTGTATCGAGGACTGTCAGCCCGATTCCAGTTCTTCGGAGAAAAACCCTGATTTGAGTGGTTACCTTGGTTTTGATACTTATTCCAGTTAACCTTTTTGTCAAATTTATTTTGAGCTCCTTGGAACTTGTGTGAGTAATTATTATTGTATTGTGTTGCTGACGCAACTGGCATACCCTCTTTAATCTTAGTGTTGCTAAGAGTTACGTCAGGGTGTGCCGTGACGTATTGGTCACAAAATTCTTGCATTTGTTTTAGTGTTTGGGGTTTACGCTCGTGTAAAAATTCAAGGAATTGTTTGTTCACAGAGGACATGATCTTGTCTCTGAGCAACAAATCCATAAGAGCGTCATATGTTTTTTTCTATTTTGGATAATTCAATCCATCGTTGAAATGTAAGACGTGCTTTTGCAATGAATTCTGAGAATTCTACCCCTGTCTCAGGTACCATTGTCTTAAACAAAATACGATAACCTTCCTCTGACAATTGGTACTTCCTTATCAAGGCTGCCCTGATAACTTCATAATTATCCTTGTCAGCTTCTTCAACCAAACATAAACTCGTCAGAGAATCACCTTTTAGATTCTCAGACAACTGATTAGCATATTGTGATTTATCCACATTATGAGCTCGACAAGCACGTTCAAATCTATCAAGCCAGAATGTTATGTCATCACTGGCAGAGTTGAACGCTGGTACCTTGACCTTGTAAGTAAAGGGTTTACCATTACCACCAGATGATTGATTACCATCACTTATGTTTGTTAACTTTAACTTTTCTAACTCAAATGCTAAAAGTTCTTTTTTGTGTTCATGTTCTCTTATTTCTTTTCTCTCCTGAGCTTCTAATCTTTTGCTCAGCAGCAGCTTCTAATTTTTTTTTTCTTCTATTTGAAGTTTTCTCTCCTCAGCAGCAGCTTTTCTCTCCTCAGCAGCAGCTTTTTCTCTCCTAGATTCTTTGCAAATCTTTCTGTTCACTTCAGCTTCTCTGTCTAATCTCTTTTGTTCAGCCTCATTCTATCTTCTTTTGTTCAATTTCTGCTTTCCATTTATTCTCATCTTTTTGTTTTTTCTCTTCTGATTTTAATGCAATGGCAAATTGAGCAGATGAATATTCTTCCAATTCTTTACCAGACTTACCAAGGGTTAACCCTTGCTGGATAAAGTAATCTAAATTAGCCATCCTGTCTTATGAAATCAGTAACCTGAAAAAGTAAATAAATTACCTTATCCCACTTTAATGGGAGACAAGTCTGTACTATAGACTTGTATACTCACTTCATTTTATTTCACTCTCTTAGTCTTAGTCAAAGACCTTATATGGTTATCTTGTTTAATGAAACAAATGATCACTTGAGTACCTGTGGAAAATAATATCTTTCTATCCCAATCAATGTGGGAGACAAGCCTTAAACAGGTCTTGTATACTTCCTTGTACAGTAATAATAATAATAAAGTACTGGCCTGTACTATCATATAAGTGTATTCAAATATACCTCATATTATCTGTCAACCAAAGAAATTAACAAAGACAAACATAAAAAGACAATATGAAAACAATTGCAGAAATCAAATTAAATTAAATATAAGGAACTGAAGTAAGTAAATAATCACAGAATCTTGATGATAACTGCAATGAGTAAACAAAACAAGTGACGTCACAGAGTATAAACATAAGGGTGTAAAGAACTGAATGAAAGGAAATATGAGACATACAATTATACAAACAAATCAACAAAACTAAAAAACAGGAAAAAATATTACAAAAACAACAATAGGGACAGTTTCTTACAGCTAACAACAATAGCAACAGAGGTTCCTGCAAATTTCAATTAAGAAATTTGCCCCTATAGAACACTAGTACAAGACCAATGTTACTCGGTATTTCTTGTCCTAGTCACCTCACCAACCGCCCACAGAAATATAAACTAATTTAATACACAAACAAGTAACATGTAACATAAATACATATAGCATACAATATATATATCATCAGTGAAATGTGTTGAAGAAGAAGTGTGTTGCAAAGAAGGCTCAGTTTTTTTTTAATGAAAATAACTTGCCACTTTTAATAAATTTTTAAATTCTTGAACTAATTTATTAAAGTTCAACAATGAGTATATAGAAGATCCACCGATGAAATATATTAACTTCTCAATATTACTGCATTTCCTGTTAATATGGTGAACTTTTCACTTGTGTAGCAATGTCTACTTGACATAAATAAAGTCTGTACCACAACATGTCACAAAGCGCTGACCTGTGAAAGAATGACTACACAACGCTGGCCTAATTACTGCCTTCGCTTGATAGGACAGGTCATGCTGACATCGACTGCATAGTTGCACATCAGTGTTTACTTTTTGTATACGGCGTCAGGAATGGTCTGGTTACAATAAGCCCAGGGATCTGGCCCACCACTGAAAACGTCTGAAAACGACTGTTAATTTTAGGGTGTAGTACTGGTCATCACTATAGAGGTCTTCTTCACGACTGAAAAAGAACTTGTTTGGGTACCACTGCATCATTGAATCAACCGGTCATGTTGACCTAGAGTGAGAGTATCAGGTACGCGAATGGGTGTACTGTTCGGTGTAGTTGACCACTTGATAATGTTACACTCACACACTCTTATGAAGTCAATGATGACTGAACTACAGTGACATTTCACAGTTTAATTTGACGCACACACTTGGACAGAACGGATACAGTCATAGGTACATGTTGACACAGTAAATCATGGTATTTGAATAGTAGATCATATTTCATGCAGCATTCAAATATGATGGGCGATATAAGGTAATCATTCAATGTTCTGGCAGACTATTGCCATATCCCCTAACTGACTGAACGCATCAGTGGGTGTGGGTGTGTAAACATATAAAGAGTTCACTGGCCGAACCTTTTCCTTGGCTAAGTTCTCCAGAGACATATATCAAATGTTTATGTAGCAAAGTTAAACCACGATAGGGGTTTTTCATATTAATAAGATCTCCATATCACTGTCCGATAATAAGTTTGGTATACTGTTCTCTTGACAGTGATCCATAACGATGACAAGAATACAAAATGGCTACCTTCCTGAGTTTTGCTCACTCACCCAAAAGAAGGATAATGATAAGCCAAAGTTAATTCACAATTTGAATATCAATAATTTCATAGAGTCTCCCTACAGTTCACATTACTAAGGTTGCTTCATGTAGACATAAGCTCTGATTGGCGACCTGCCATCTTCGTCGATATACAACTGATCCTAGATGCTCTATAACACGAGGTCCATCTAGATCTAACAAAATAGAGATCATCAAAAGGGTCTGGTATTACCTGGAGTCCGAATTAAAACAATAAAGTGCATGAGGAGAATCTCTGACAATAGAATCTCGCAGAGACACACAATCTCCTTCTGAAAAATCATTCACAATCACTTTCAACCTTTTAAAGGACCAGCCCAAAAAACACACACAGCCATATCAGGCTGCATTATCGAGACTCACTACGCATGCCTCGAAAAACGAATACCTGCCCCAGTGTTCGGCACAAAGAATATAGTCCGACCTAAACATACAAAGATATACAATATAAGACTGAATCTTCTTGTACTAGACAAGTAATACATATAAATTCAGGCCATAAACATATTGAACAAGATCAATCTATTTTCTGGCCCTAACAAAATGAGAAATTACATAAATTCGGTATTCATAGCCAAATCAATATATCAAGGGAGATCATCACATAATCAAAAGTATAAATCAAATCATGAGTGATATAACTTTGACTGTAACAAAAGTAATCTCTTTTTCATATCAACTAGTCATATCGTACATTTGTAATCTGTGCGTCAAAAATATGTGCGCAACAGATTACCACATCCCCCGGAAAAAAATGGTACATTTTTTTTGGAAATACATCTAGGAGCAACATACAACAGGCTCACAACGCACGAATAACAATGCGCAGATGATAGGCATTCCAAACAAATGTAACGCTTAATGTAAGGCTATGTCGTCATATGGCACGAAAAGTGAGAATATATCTCAGGATCTTAGAGAAAGTACTTCTCTAAGTATAAATATTTCCAGAGAGGTGTCACCAACGCATACTACAATACTGGCAATGCCACAATTTCTACAATAGTTTATCCAAAAATTTCATCTTAGGTATCTTAACATCATGATTATCAAAGACGAAAAACATCGAAAGACCAGCGGTGAATATACATCAATGAACCGCTAAGTAGTGATACAATCAATATATGATATATTACATATGTGTACATACTTTAGTATAGAAAAAAATGTAGTAGAGTTAGACCTGTAGAAATCTCAGGATCTAACGGTTAGGTGGAATCATGTGGGCATCTAGATAAGATATCTGCCATCACATTTTCTGAACCACGGATAGCTCGCACCGAAAAATGAAAAGGCTGAAGAGCAATCGCGTATCGCGTTGATCTTGCGCTCTTCAGATTTTTACTCTGAATAGCCGTAAGAGCTTTCTGGTCAGTTTCCACAATGAAATGCGCGCCAAGAAGAAATCTTTGAAGTTTCAGGATTGACCAAACCATAGCCAATAATTCACGGTCTAGGACCGAGTAATTCTTCTCTGCGGCATTTAGTTTCCGAGAAATATACATCACAGGATGCAGAGTTCCGGAGTACTCTTGCATTAGTGCTGCTCCAATCCCTGTGGATGAAGCGTCACTACGAAGAATAAATGTCTTATCTTTAGTAGGTAACACTAAAATAGGTGAAGTAGAAAACATAGTTTTAACCTTATCCAAAGAGGATTGACATTCTTGAGTCCAATGGACTATATTAGGAGACCCTTTCTTTAGCAAGGAAGAAAGAGGTGCCATGATCGAGGACAGATTCGGAATGAATCGTCCATAAAATTGTATGAGACCTAAGAGACTTCGCACTTGCTTTTTAGTCTTAGGAATAGAAATGTTAAGTATCTTACTTGTATTATGGTCCTCTGTTTTTAAGAAACCATGACCAACACGGTGACCTAAGAAAGATATTTCGCTAAAACCAATACAATACAGGCTTTAGATGGTTTTGCTGTCAGGTTATGCTCGCGTAAGATAGACAATAGTTCATTTAACCCGTTATAGTGATCTTCCCAAGTATCACTGAAAAGACAGATGTCATCAAGATATGCAATGACATCTGAGCGATGAGATAGGATTCGACGCATCATGCGTACGAATGTTGCAGGGGCGTTCATAAGGCCGAAAGGCATGAAATTCCATTGGAACAGACCCCTTGGTGTCGAAAAAGCAGTAAATGGTTTGGCGTGTTCGGATAGAGGAACTTGCCAATATCCCTTAGACAAATCAAGTTTAGTGAAGAAATGAGAATTCGATAGTCTAGTAAGTAGCTCTTCTAGTAAAGGCATAGGTTCAGCATCAAATTTCGTCACTTGGTTCAATTTGCGATAATCAACGCAAAGACGTATGTTATTGTCTTTTTTTCGTACAATAACCATCGGCGAAGAATATGCTGATGTGGATGGTTCAATTATTTTCAGATCTATCATCTCATCCAACTCTTTCTCAACCTGAGCTTGAAAATGTATCGGGATAGGATACGGTCTGACTCTTATAGGATTATGGTCAGTAAGTATAATGTCATGTTCAATGACATCAGTTTGACCAGGAATGTCAGTAAGGACATCCTGAAATTGTTGTAACATAGTAGAAACTTGTCTCTGTTCTCCTAGAGATAACTCGGGAGAGATCATAACATCTTTCCATGACTCATTAGAATGAAGTGGAATCATCGGAAAAGGGAGATTCACATCCGAGAAACTCGTTTCCTCATCCTGTATTACTGACAGTGATGAGTAATGTCCATGTGGGACTGGAGAATCGTCCGTTGCCTGGAAAACAGGTTGTAAATAATCCGGACGTTCATGGAATTCCGTGAGCATGTTGATGTGGAAGGTTTTACGCTTCCCGTCAATATCGACGATATAGTCAACATCGGAAACTTTTGATATTACATCGTACGGACCTTTCCAAGAAATAAGAAGTCTGTTTTCCCTACAAGGTAGCAAGACAAATGCTTTGTCACCTGGACAAAGTTGTCGCAAGCATCTCTTCTTATTGGCAAATTGCCTTGCCTTCTGTTTCGCAAATTCAGAAGAAGCAGTTGCCAATTTGCATGCTTCGATAATCTTGTGTCTAAGTGCAATGACATATTCGTAAGAGGATTTTGTGTCATCGACAATATTATCAGCAGTTATAAGGTCATGAAGTAAGGACATAGGACCTCGCGGTTTCGCACCAAAAACAAGTTCAAAGGGAGAAAAATCCTGTATGTTCGTTGGCGACCTCTCTGTATGCAAAGAGAGCCGCGGGTAAAACCCTGTCCCAATCCTGAGGATGATCTTCAGTTATCTTACCTAACAAGTTTTTCAGCGTTCTATTCAGACGTTCTACCATCCCATTAGACATAGGATGATAAATACTACTCAGAGATCTCTCTATCTTAAGAGTCGACATCACTTGAGACATGGTATCCGATATGAGTTGGGTACCATGGTCTGATAATATTTCTCCTGGGAATCCCAGACGAGAAAATATGAGCCAAAGAGCATCTGCAATATCGGCAGTAGTTATGCTCTTCAGAGGAATAGCCTCTGGCCAACGTGTGCACATATCAACACACGTCAAGATAAATTGGTGTCCTCTAGCAGACTTTGTCTTAAATGGACCGATTATGTCTATCGCCATTTTTGAAATGGTCGAATTGGAATATCTGCAGCCTGAATAGGTGCAGCATGGCGTGGACCTTTGGATTTAACTTCTTGACATACCTTACAAGATCGACAATAGATTCGTATGTCCTTGTTCACAAAAGGCCAAAAGAAAGACGCAAGAACTCTAGATTTAGTACGGGAAAAACCCATATGCCCAGCACACTGAGAATCATGAGCGTGCTGTAAGATTTTAACTCTCATATTTTTGGGCACAAGAATTTGAGAATGACTGGACTTAGCGGAGTCTTGTACCATACGTACAAGTACGCCATTCTTCATCGTAATCCAAGATTTACGATTTGTATCTTTATTTGGATCACCTTTTGTTGCTAGCGTGAAGAATTTTTTAAAGTAGGATCATCTTCCTGTTTCTTTATGAATGAGTCACGAGAAATTTCCAAGGGATCACCTTGGTTCTGTGTATCGTTATCTTCAGAAGGTGAAGATTGAGGCACGTTAAGAGCTTGAGCCCTAGTGACTACAGCATTAGCAGTTTGCATATTCTTATCTTCCGAATCAGCAATTTGTTTGGGAGTGCATTCTTTCACTCCATGAATGCGACCGATTATAAGATCAGTGATCGGATTCGGGAGAAGACATGCGTGCACATCTCCTGTAAAGAAAGGAGTAGCAATGTTGACAATGGCAGTAGAGTACTTCTCCAATGTGCCACCAAATGTTACGCATTTGATTACTTTGCCAGTGGCTCGAGAAGGATCTATGAGTGACTGCCTCACTCCAATGGTGGTGCACCCCGAATCGAAAAGAATTGAGACCGGAGTACCATCTACTAGACCTCTATTCAAGACAAGAGCACCTCTTCCATCATGCGCGACTGACGCAGGGAGAGCGGGAAGAGGATGACCACAGCTTAAAGTAGAAACCGTGGTTGGATCGAATAATGTTTTGCATGGGAACATTGAGATGCTCTACCAAAATCGAAAGCAGAACATCCCACATTATTAGAGTCTTTCTTATCATTAGCTTGATTACCGGCTTCATGAACTCTTGCTGTGCAGAGTTAGCCTGGTACTGTGATTTACGTTTTTTATACTGTGATCTACCTCGATTATCATCACCTCTATAGCTATTATTGCCTCCTCTGTTATCACCCCTATTTGGGTTTGAATCATAATATTCATGATCATAATCAATGCTCATTATAATGAGTGTCTCTGTAATGTTTGTTTTGTTGTTTCCATGAAGTAAAACTTGGGTAGTTCCTATAGCTACTCCCTTTCCGAGAATTTCTAACATTATGGCCACCCCTGTATCGAGGACTGTCAGCCCGATTCCAGTTCTTCGAAGAAGACCCCTGATTTGAGTGGTTCCCTTGGTTTTGATACTTATTCCAGTTAACCTTTTTGTCAAATTTATTTTGAGCTCCTTGGACCTTGTGTGAGTAAATATTATTGTATTGTGTTGCTCACGCAACTGGCATACCCTCTTTAATCTTAGTGTTGCTAAGAGTTACGTCAGGGTGTGCCGTGACGTATTGGTCACAAAATTCTTGCATTTGTTTTAATGTTTTAGGTTTACGCTCGTGTAAAAATTCAAGGAATTGTTTGTTCACAGAGGACATGATCTTGTCTCTGAGCAACAAATCCATAAGAGCGTCATATGTTTTCTCTATTTTGGATAATTCAATCCATCGTTGAAATGTAAGACGTGCTTTGCAATGAATTCTGAGAATTCTACCCCGTCTCAGGTACCATTGTCTAAACAAAATACGATAACCTTCCTCTGACAGTGGTACTTCCTTATCAAGGCTGCCCTGATAACTTCATATTATCCTTGTCGCTTCTTCAACCAAACATAAACTTGTCAGAGAATCACCTTTTAGATTCTCAGACAACTGATTAGCATATTTGATTATCCACACTATGAGCTCTACAAGCACGTTCAAATCTATTAAGCCAGAATGTTATGTCATCACTGGCAGAGTTGAACGCTGGTACCTTGACCTTGTAAGTAAAGGGTTTACCATTACCACCAGATGATTGATTAACATTACTCATTGATAAAGTTGGATAATATATATATGTTGATAAAGTACTGCTGGAAGACAGGCGTCATCAACGTCATCAGTTGATAAGATCTCTATGGTGTTGCCTGCCCCACTGTAGTGTATGGAATGTCAACTTGACCTACGCAGTGGTGTGTAGACATGGATGGAGTGTATAATGTGCGAATGATGATAAGGGTTCGTGTTGTTGACAAATGTTCTTTTCTCACACTCATGTATGACTGGAAGTCATCGACACCAACGACTGTGTACCTTTTCTAAAGTTTAATTGGACGTACACACTCGACAGCACAGATAGTGACAAATCACAGGTTGCCATAATACATCATAGTACAGTGGATAAATGGTCTTGCAATGTTACATGGGCACTCATGTAGAATAAGTGTATATGGACTGTCAGTAGCCAAGCACTCAGTATCGCCCATACATATATCATCTGACTTCACTGACTGAGCACGTCAGCTTATAAACAATATTTCAGATGGCTTCTAAACCTAATCTCGTCTAGCGACGATTCTTCAACATAATGTTCAGCACATATTTTTTCATATAATAATATTGAACGGCTGATAAAGGGTTCTCATGTGTAGCAGTGATCTCTGGACTAATCAAGCGATAATACGGGCATCCCTTTTCTCTTCTTGAAAGTCACTACATGTTTTGGTTCCAAGATGGCTTCACTCGTGAGCTGTCACTCACGTTTGGATACAGATAATGAATCTGTCCTAAAGTTAGTCATTCATAAAACATTTCATTGCTCTGTAGATTTGATCATGAACAATTGACTGCAATCTACAGGATATAGTGCTGCTAGGAATCGAAGTCGTTTTCATCGAGTCAAATATATTCTCTTAGACATTCAAATCGTAACTATCGAAAATGGTGGCTTCGATCGAGAGTTCATAAGAGTATCTTTGATTACCTTGGTATAGGAAATATGAAACTGCCATTCCTTGGCAATACGAATAAACACTGGGGTAAAGCATACACGATAGGTCTAGACGACTATCACTTTCCCCACAAATACTGAGATCACTTTTTCCCCGGCGACAGGCCGACATAGAAAAACACAGTCCCTATCAGGACGAAGCCAAATCACACCACACTCTAGCGACACATCCGCCGAATAGCCTTTGACCTCTCTAGAGACAACAGAACATATAGTTCGACTTAGATATGTAAAGATATACAGATATAAGACAGACTCGTCCTACTCAGACAAACAATACACATAAATTCAGGCCATAGATATTCTGAAGCAAGAACAATCTATTATTACCCAAACAACGAATAAATCGCAGTAAAATGGATTTATCCGCGGAGTTTGATCGAAAGAGCCGACACAACTTTCAAGGGAAGTAACTCAATAATGACTTTCCCTTAAGCACTAAAAAATTACCTATGTATAATATTGTAAGATATCAAAGACTGCACGTAACAGTCTTACCACACCTCCCGGGAAAAAAAAATGGAACTTTTTTTTTTTTTTGAAATACATCTAGGAGCAACGTACAATAGGCTCACAACGCATGAATAATGCGCAGATGAAAATATCAGGAATACCTATAACGCCTAATATGAGGCTAAGTCGACTTATGGAGCGACTGGTGAGAATGTGTCTCATAAACTGAGAGAAATTATTTCTCTACAAGTATATTTTTCCAGGAAGGTGTCATCAAAGTATAATACAATTCTGGCAATTACACAATGCCTAAAAAATTCATATCATCATTTCGTATTAGATATCTTAAATTTATGATTTATGAAGAAAAAATCATCAAAGCACAGCGGTGAATAAACATCAATGAACCGCTATGTAGTGATACAATCATTATATTATTAAATTACAAATGTGTATCTATCATGATATAGAAAAGGAACTACTATAGAACTAGACATATCAAGAAGTCTAAGCCCTAATAGTTATGTGGAATCATGTGGGCATCTTGACAGAATGTCTGCCATCACATTATCTGATCCACGAATAGCTCGCACAGAGAAATGAAAAGGTTGAAGAGCAATTGCATATCGAGTAGACCTCGAGCTCTTCAAATTCTTACTCTGTATAGCAGTAAGAGCTTTTTGGTCGGTTTCTACTATGAAATGTGCGCCTAGAAGGAATCTCTGTAGTTTGAGGATCGACCAAACCATAGCTAATAGCTCACGGTCTAAAACCGAATAATTCCTTTCTGCCGCATTAAGTTTTCTGG
This sequence comes from Oreohelix idahoensis, assembly GCA_024509875.1. Taxonomy (NCBI): domain Eukaryota; kingdom Metazoa; phylum Mollusca; class Gastropoda; order Stylommatophora; family Oreohelicidae; genus Oreohelix; species Oreohelix idahoensis. The sequence goes on from JAMPIV010017640.1 coordinate 435,158, forward strand.
AAATATACATTACAGGATGCAGAGTTCCAGAGTACTCTTGCATTAGTGCCGCTCCAATCCCAGTGGATGAAGCGTCACTACGAAGAACGAATGTCTTATCTTTAGTGGGTAGCACTAAAATAGGTGGTGTTGAAAACAGTGTTTTAATCTTATCCAGAGAGCATTGGCATTCCTGAGACCAGTGGACCACATTAGGCGAACCTTTCTTTAGAAGTGTTGAGAGAGGTGCCATGATAGAGGATAGATTCTGAATGAATCTGCCATAAAATTGAATAAGACCTAACAGACTTCTCACCTGTTTTTTAGTCTTAGGGATTGAGATGTTAAGTATCTTACTAGTATTATGGTCCTCTGTCTTTAGGAAACCATGACCAACTCGGTGGCCTAGGAAAGAAATTTCGCTAAAACCAATATAGGCTTTAGAGGGTTTCGCTGTCAGGTTGTGCTCACGCAAAGTAGACAGCAATTCATCTAACCCTGAATAGTGATCTTCCCAAGTATCGCTGAAAAGACAGATGTCGTCTAGATATGCAATGACATCTGACCGATAAGATAGGATTCGGCGCATCATGCGTACGAACGTAGCTGGTGCGTTCATAAGACCGAAAGGCATAAAATTCCATTGGAACAAACCTCTAGGTGTTGAAAAAGCCGTGAGAGGTTTGGCGCGTTCAGATAAAGGAACTTGCCAATATCCTTTAGACAAATCAAGTTTAGTGAAAAAATGAGATTTGGAGAGTCGAGTAAGTAGCTCTTCCAGTAAAGGCATAGGTTCGGCATCGAACTTCGTTACTTGATTCAATTTTCGATAGTCAACGCAAAGACGTATGTTATTGTCTTTTTTACGCACAATAACCATCGGCGAAGAATATGCAGAGGTGGATGGTTCGATTATTTTCAAATCTATCATCTCATCCAACTCTTTCTCGACCTGTGCTTGAAAATGTATAGGTATAGGATAAGGTCTAACCCTAATAGGAGTATGGTCAGTTAGAACAATGTCATGTTGAATGACATTCGTTTGTCCAGGGATGTCAGTGAGTACATCCTGAAATGTTTGCAACATAGTTGAAACTTGTCGCTGTTCTCCTAGAGACAAATCAGGAGAGACAGTAACGTTCTTCCATGATTCACTGGAATGAAGTGGGATCATTGGAAGAGGAAGATTTACATCTGAAAAACTTGTTTCCTCATCCTGTATCACGGACAGTGATGAGTAATGACCATGTTGTACTGGAGAATTGTCCGTTGCTTGGAAAATGGGTTGCAAATAATCCGGACGTTCATGGAATTCAGTAAGCATATTGATGTGGAAGGTTTTATGCTTCCCATCAATATCGACAATATAGTCGACATCGGAAATTTTCGATATTATATCGTACGGACCTTTCCAAGAAATAAGTAATCTGTTTTCCCTACAAGGTAGTAATACAAATGCTTTGTCACCAGGACAAAGTTGTCGTAAGCATCTCTTCTTATTGGCAAATTGCCTTGCCTTCTGTTTCGCAAATTCAGAAGAAGAAGTTGCTAATTTGCATGCTTTGATAATCTTTTGTCTCAACGCGATGACATATTCGTAGGATGACTTTGTGTCATCGTCAATATTGTCAGATGTTATGAGATCGTGAAGCAACGACATAGGGCCACGCGGACGCGCGCCAAAGACGAGTTCAAAGGAGAAAATCCCGTATGTTCATTGGGTACCTCTCTGTAAGCGAAGAGGGCCGCAGGTAAAACTCTGTCCCAGTCTTGAGGATGATCCTCAGTTATCTTCCCCAGTAAGTTTTTAAGTGTTCTATTAAGGCGTTCGACCATACCATTAGACATTGGATGGTAGATACTACTTAAAGATCTATCTATCTGCAGAGTAGACATTACTTGAGACATGGTATCTGATATTAGTTGGGTGCCATGGTCTGACAATATCTCTCCGGGGAACCCAGACGAGAAAATATAAGCCAAAGAGCATCTGCAATATCAGCAGTAGTAATGCTCTTCAGAGGAATAGCCTCTGGCCAACGTGTGCACATATCAACACACGTCAAGATAAACTGATGTCCTCTGGCAGACTTGATCTTAAATGGACCAATAATGTCTATAGCCATTTTTTGGAACGGCCGAATAGGAATGTCCGCCGCCTGAATGGGTGCAGCATGCCGTGGACCTTTGGATTTAACTTCCTGACATACTTTACAAGATCGACAATAAATCCGTATGTCCTTGTTTACCAATGGCCAAAAGAAAGCCGCAAGGACTCTTGACTTAGTACGGGAAAAACCCATGTGTCCAGCACACTGAGAGTCGTGAGCGTGCTGCAAAATTTTAACTCTCAAATTCTTGGGAACCAGGATTTGAGAATGACTTGACGTATGGAGTCTTGAACCATACGTACAAGTACGCCATTCTTCTTTGTAATCCACGATTTACGACTTGTGTCTTTATTCGGATCACCTTTAGTTGCAAGAATGAAGAATTTCTTCAGAGTGGGATCATCTTCTTGCTGTTTTATAAACGAGTCACGAGAAATTACCAAGGGATTATCTTGGTTATGCACTTCATTATCTTCAGTAGATGAAGTTTGAGGCATATTAAGAGCCTGAGCTCTAGTGACTACAGCGTTAGCAATCTGCATGTTTTGCCTTTCCCACGTGGAAATTTGTTGCGGAGTGCATTCTTTGACTCCATGAATGCGACCGATGATGAGGTCAGCGATCGGATTCGGAAGAAGACATGCGTGTACATCTCCTGTAAAGAAAGGAGTAGCAATCCTAATGATAGCAGTAGAGTATTTCTCTAATGTGCCGCCAAATGTTACACATTTGACTACTTGTCCAGTGCACGGGAAGGATCTACGAGTGACTGCCTAACACCAATTGTGGTGCATCCAGAATCAAATAGCACAGAGACTGGATTGTTATTCACTAAACCCTTATGTAAGACAAGAGAACCTCTTCCATCATGCGCGACTGAGGCCGGAAGAGCAGGAAGAGGATGGCCACAGCTTAAAGTAGACACTGTTGGTTGGC
>JAMPIV010017641.1:0-17500 GCA_024509875.1 Oreohelix idahoensis
GATAAGCAAGGACAATCTCATCAAGACAGCAGCGGGGGACAGGACACACGATGTGCAGGAGCACTTCAGAGGCAAACTTGACCCAGGCCTTACCCGCGACCCACCCCACTTTCATCGTTCCTGCGGCTGAAAACGATCTAGATGTAAACTACGACATTCCACGAAAAGAAGGCAAATCATCCACAGCAAAACTTCAAAGGTTAAAAGACGGTAAAAGCTCCGGGCTCATGATAACTTAAATGGCAGAGCTATTTAAGACAGACCCTGAGCTAGCAGCAGAACTATTCGAACCCCTATTTGCATAACTGTGGCAAACGGGGACAACACCATCAGAGTGGAACAAAGGAATAATTGTCAAATTGCCCAACAAGGGAGATCTTGCAGACTGCAATAATTGGAGAGGAATCACTCTTCTCTCAGTTCCCAGCAAAATACTAGGCAGGATAATTATACAGAGAATTTCAAAGGAAGTAGACTACAAAATGAGGAAAGAACAAGCAGGATTTAGAAAGAACAGAAGATGTGTAGACCATATATTCACTCTCAGGAACATTATAGAGCAGTGCTCAGAATGGCAAAGACAGCTTTACATAAATTTTGTTGATTTTGAAAAGGCTTTTGACAGCATACATAGGGACAGTTTATGGAAAAAACTGAGGGCTTATGGAATTCCAAGCTGCATAGTGTCAATCATAAAAAGCCTCTATGCCAACTTTACGTGTAGTGTTGGGCAGAGCAACCTAACCTTCGAGGTGAAGACAGGAGTACGACAGGGATGCCCTTATCAACCACTCTATTTTTAACAGTCATAGACTGGGTGATGCGCCAGACAACAGAGGGCAGTCCAAGAGGAATAAGATGGACTACATTTTCTACATTGGAAGATCTGGAATATGCAGATGACATTGCACTGCTGGCACATTCACATCAACACATCCAGGAAAAAACGGATAGACTTAATAAATTTAGCCAGCAGGTGGGCTTGAACATCAATTTAAAGAAGTCTGAGGTCCTGACGCTCAATGTGAGCAACCCTGAGCCCATATCAGTAAGGAATCAGCAACTGGTACAGACAGATACCTTCACATACCTAGGAAGCATAGTAACACCAGACGGTGGGGCAGGCAAAGACATCAACATCAGAATGAATAAGGCAAGAACAGCCTTCTTTAGCCTAAATAACATCTGGAAGTCCTCCCAATACAGCACAAGCACAAAATTAAGATTACCAGAGTTGCGTGCTTTCTGTGCTTCTCTATGGTGCGGAATGCTGGAGAGTCACAGAGAAGGGAAAATGTCAAAATTGTCCTCTTTTTCACACAACATGCCTAAGAAAAATTCACCGAATCTTTTGGCCGAAAACAAACTTGGCGGAGGACTGTGGAGGCTGAGATGCAAAGAATGAACGAGAGTTGGGGCACTGTACGAAGGATGGCCACCGACCGTGCAAAGTGGAATCAATTTGTTGTTGACCTACAAGACGCCACTAGGCGTGATGGCCACTGACTGCTTTGACGGTCGGTGGCTAAGGATCGAAGAACAAGAAAGAAGAAGATATATATATATATATATATATATATATATATATATATATATATATATATATATATATATATATATATATATATATATATGTGTGTGTGTGTATATATATGTATGTATGTATATAAATATCCAATAGACGTCTGTATATGTCACAGTCCACATAAAAACAATAACACAATGATGCACCCCAAAAAGAAGGGAAAAAAAAATAGAAGAATTCTACGGACAAATCAACATTTTCCACCAATGAGACATCTGCAATTTCTAAGTCATTATCACTTATCCATATAAGGAAAGGCGCTCACACACACACGCGCGCACGTACGCGCTGGTACAACTGCCTAGACACACAGATGAATAAATTAATAGAACGGCAACGTGAGCCATCAAACAAACACAGCTACGTGACATTTAATCAAATTTATTCACATACAACAGAGAGATGTATTATGGCGGGAAATGCCAGGGCTCGCATTAAAATCAATGAACAAACCACATGCATATGGCAGTGTTAACCTAAGAAGCGAGGTAGCTAAAAGAAGATAGGAAAATTTTATGAAAGACAGAAAGACAAATATGAGGAAAGAGGACCGCATATATTGTAATACAGAAGGCATCCATTATATCTCAATCCACCGGACGTTCGTACTAACCGGGTGCTTTTAAAAAGCCCTCGAGCTCGCGTCGCTGCCTGGAGCACACAGAGTTCGTAGAGACGGTTTCACCAGCATCGTCATAATTGTCCTATACGCTCCTTCCCAAGCATGGAGCCACCTCTCAAGCTAGTCCCCCCTTAGCAGGAAGACTCCACCAAGCAGTCATATGCTTTGTGGTGGTGGGTTTATGTGGCACTTTGTTTTAGATGATGAGGTTTCCAATCCCTTGCACAACCTCATATTTGTCGCATTTTACGACATGCCTGAGAGTACGATAGTCCTATTCGTGTTTGCCTCTTCAGATCCCCCCCCCCCACCCTCCGCCCCCCCCCCCCCCAGCCCCCCGCCCCCCCCCCCCCCCGAGACCAGGGTTGTGGAGTCGGCCAAAATATGTTCCGACTACAGTGTTTTTAAATAGCGATATGGCATAAAATTATGCACTTATATGGATTGATATGTATAAGTATGGTATGTGTGTGAATAAATGAGGTACGTGACTTTCGTAGACTACATTTTAAACTATTCATTCATTCATACAGTAATACAGAACAATAAATCATCCACACTTGCACACACGTGACTGCTTTGCTAAACACCATGAAGCAAAATAGTTTCAATTTAACAACGACAGGAAAATTGACAGTGCATATAGTTTATTTTCACTTCTTGTGTGCTTTTTCTAAATGCGCCAACAAATTTCCATTTGTTGTAAAAATTTTATTTATGATCAGAAGCAACTGAAATTGTCCTACATTATGTAAAAATAACTTTAACACAAAATTGGTTTTAGGAGTTCAGCTACTTTACAATGTTATTTCAAATTTTGTAAGCGATTGAAAAATCGATTGCAAGATTTGAAGGTGACAAGAGAGTGACATACGTTGCAAGTTAAAGAAAAGCCTGTAATAATCGACTCCACAGCCCTGCCTGGAACTACGCGGGGCCAGAGAGGCTTAGTAGCTATAAAAGTGGCGAGAGCTAACAGTCCAATTCAGGACTAGTCCTTTTCAGAGCTTCGCTATGATGGTAGCTGACAGACACTATTAGTCATTTTCAGAGTTTAGTATTTATCACATATGCACTAGAGTTGGCAGAGTTCACTTAATTTTTTTTAAAAATAATTACGCCTTGATATAACCATTGGTCTTCAGTCTAGGTTGAAAGAAACGTGCCTCGCCATTAAATGACAATAGCTGAATGAAATTTAAATCATTCCGGAACATTTGCAAACCTCAGCTTTAGCGTTCTGTCATGCCCACCATCAGCACCAACAACAGGACTGCTACTCAAGGAAAAGGTCGAGGATCGGAGTGGCTAAGAGGTATGACGTCCGCCTCTAGTTCTAAAGGTACCGGGTCCGTTTCCCAGTACAGGGAATATATTTTGTCAGAACCAGTGGGTCCTTATGGTGTCATACTCTCCCCCCCCCCTCCCCCACCCCCACCCCGACCTCCTGGGTAGTTAGATCGAATGACTAGCCTTATCGGATAAGGGCGAAAAATAGTAGAAACCGTGTGAAAGCTGCGCATGTTAAAAATCCCTTGGCAGTTGGAAATTCCAAGCCATAAGTCCGCCACCCCTGGCAAAAATTTAAATGTTAGGAAACTTACCCACCACAAAAATAATTAGAGAATGTGTGATTCCTGTATACACCCATTGGGATTCTCGTCGGTGCAACGGAGTTCGTGCACTGTGCTGAGATCCTCCTTGTTATGATCTAATGGAGGAGATCATAACACTGATATGCAATGAATATAACCAACCATAACAGGTCAAAGAAAAGAACACAAATCCAATAAGGATTAAATAAATCATTCCCTTCCCCCCATCCCTGACAATTATGTTAATGAATTACTGGTTTTTATACATTACTGGTTTTCATAAATACGTGCTTGCGTAGAATAGAACTGAATCGTTTCGACAAGGTCACAAGTGTGGAAATGATGACATGAACCAGACTTTTGCCAGTGAAATAAGAGGCGAGACACAGCATTGATAGCATTACAAGGCAGTCCTTGTTCTGGAATCTCCGGGTTAATAGAAGCAGAGGTTATACCAGAAACATATAGAGAAGACCCACAGTCCGCTGAGAGAACAACATTAGACGATCTCTTAAGGACCGAGAGGACTAGATTGGAACTAGGTCAGGAGGAAGACAACCGATAGGATAGTATGGCGCTCTCTCTAGCAAACCTCTACACCCCTGGGTAGAAGAGGAACGACTAAGTAAGTAAGTGGAGGACAGAAGTGAAAGTGATCAGGAAGATGTGAAAAGAACTGGAGTTGATGGCACGGAACAGAAGGACTTAGCATGAGTTAGTTAAACGCCTATGCTCCTTGGGAAGCTAAAAGATATTAATTGATTGTATGATACCGTGGCCAAAAAAACAAAAAACAAAAAGGATAACATCGAAGCGCAGTCCCTTCCAGAAATATCGTGGGAGAAGACGAAGACAGCTTTGGAACGGGACCAGTTACTCGCAACTGCAAAAATTAAAGGCATAACAAAACAAATTGTTATCTAGTTTTCTACTTCTTTATTTCTCACGCGCACCTGAAACATACCTTTATGTGTGTAATATTTATATATTTACTGTTTACCGGTCTCGGGTTACTCCTCTTTATTTGTTTAAATGTTTACACAATACCAAACCTACCCTCTGTCCTGTATGTTCTCATTCTTCTATCATTTACTAGACACAGTATTTGTCTTGTGTAATCTGACCTATACTGTATAATAGGGGGGACAACAGAAGTGATTGCGTCATTATTTAGGCTGGATCGCCCTAGGTACATATCCGGTGTTCTGTGTTGCAAATCGTGCTGATGACACCTGCCTATGAAGCACTAATTTTTGTGGTGCCTAGTTGGCAGGCAGGATAGTGTGATTCGCTTCCGTAGCTAGGCAGTGGTACCGTTCGGAAGGTCCTGGGTTCGACTCTCCGGTAAGCCACTCACTTCTGTTGCTTTGCTTTTGTCTAGTTTTCTACTTCTTTATTTCTCACGAGTGTCTAAAACATACCTTTTATGAGTGTAATATTTATTTATAACAATACAGCATCAGCAACAACATGACCGGGGCATTGATAAGGGGCATTATGACGCAGTTGAGAGAAAATCTGGCACATCTACAGAAATATTTCCTTGGTCAAGTTGGGGAGACAGAATAAATACCAGACAGGAAGGATGGATATCTCGTGACGTTTCCAAATATAGAATAGAGATTTGCACAAGTGCAAAGAGTGCATAAGTTAAAGAGGAATATTGTTTGTGTCAGTGTGAGGGAATATATTAGCCAGGATCATACTCGAGAAGTTAAATGAGGCCATAGATAGACAAGTGAGATTAGTACACGCAGATTTTCGACAAAATAGATCGTGTACAGATTAAATATTCATACTGCGCATAATACTGAAACAGAGTTGGGAACTGAGATCATCTATTGACACTGGATTTGTGTATAATGAAAAGTGTTTGTGAAAAGTCAAGATAATACGCAGCAGCAAGAAATTTACAGTCCTGTGTAGTTCCTAAGAGGTCTTTAAGCACACAGAAGGATTAGGGCTACTCTCCCTCAGGCATGTGGTAAGAGGCAAGTAGTATGAGGTTGTGCTTTGAGCTGTCAACGTCATCACATAAAATAAATTAATATAAAACTGCCGCAGGAAGAGTCCATGACTTCTTTAGTCCAGGCTTCCTGGGGTTCTGCTTCAGTGATGCCACCATGCTCCAAAAGCACCACAACGGGAGATGATGATGGCAATGAAGAAGTTGGGTAGATGGGTAGATATTAGATTCCTAGAGTACATATCTTTCCTGTTAGTTAAAAATATGCGCAGTATAAGTCAACCAATTACATATAACTGACAAGCCGGTGAAATTAAAGAAAAAATATATATATTTCAAAGTAAGCAATGAAGACGATACGGCACGGCCTCAAAACCCAGCCCCTACAGACCCAAGTAAAACGGTCCCAAATGTAGCAAAATCTGTGAGATAATCGCTTATTTCAGTAAGATTTTAGTCCTATGATGAATAAATACACCAGCCCTCAGGTGTCTGACTGGTTTCATCTTCAACGCCAGTAGGGCGATGCCTTTAGTGCAGTGGGAATGCTTAAAAAATGACCCGCCGTAAAAATCTAACACGCTTTAGTTTCGGTTTCGAAAACGTACAATAAACATTTTAACATCTCGCCGATCTGCTGCACGAAACGGAGGGAAAAGCTTGTAATTAACGATTTGCCAACTGTGTGACCAAACTGCCGTTTGAATTAACGTAATATGTTAACTTTGACACTAAAATTTGTAATAATTCGGACATTTCACAGTAGTAAGAACGAGACGATTGTAATAATTAACGCAAAACACTACCAAAGTTTTGAAAAACGCTCTTGCAGCGTGTATCTTTCAGTCAAAACAATGTTCATACACCACACGCTAACAGGGGCAATCCACATAGGACGTATTAGCAGTAAACTCACAGACGAATTTTCAATGAGTCTTGATACACAGGTAATCGTTCTGACGTCCACTCAAACTAGTCATTATTTATTGTGGAAGCCAGAGTGACAAAATGGTTAGAGCAAATGTGTAGGCACATCAAACAGTCATTATCACAGCAACATTCAATACAGCAATAGACGGTAGACAGCATTACAATGATGAGTCAGATGCATGTTATATTTCAAAGTGCTGTAAATGTAGGCAGGTGAAAAACTCCATCCTTTTCTATAACAGCCAGGAGATAACCAGATGTATGAGATCAGTTCACTCTCCTTAGTTTGACTTCAGCAAGACAGACACGTCTGCCGAAGTATAAATAATGTCCTCAAAAATATCCTCTAGATAAGTAAAGGTTTTCCTAAACCTAGTTATTTAACAAAGTAGAAGTAATGGTCCTTGGTACATGCATCAACTATGCAGTACAATGCACCAAGCGACATGTGAGCTGGGAAAAGAACATCCCGTGGCGGACGACTTTCGGAGGACAGGCTATGAATCGAAATCGCTCAGGACCCAAAATCGATAGAGTTAATGAAAAAGTCAATTTACCTTGCTTTCATGAAATACACAGAAATATCACGCCTCCCGACATGTGGGAAAACACTAGAGGTATTATCTCGACTAAACGAAATATCCATAAGAGGACTACACATCCCTGACAGAACAAAAAAAAGCGGAGATAACGCAGGGCATCTCTTTCGCCATTCCAAAATTCGCGATCACTACTAGTCGTGGGCTTGAAACCGCTCGAGACAAGTCATGCGCAGTCCAGCGCAAAAATGACCACAGCTCAAACTTAACTGCATTCGATACCAACGCGAGAAGACAAATGCTTACCGAGAAAAGTGACTATAGATTTCAAGCAGTTGTTGCCCTTGCGTTATAAAACAGCTATTGAAATAAAACGATGTTGCGAGAATTTATCACGCAACATATCACCACCTCCTCCCGATAAAAAAAAATGTGGAACATATTTTTTTTTCAATATCAAAGAGCAAGCGATAAGCTTGCTCAAAACGCATTATGCGCTGATAATTAATTAAATTGCCAAACAATAGGCTAATTATAGAGTGTCTGGTGAGGATATACCTCAACAGAAAAATAAATATGTCTCAAAAAATATTCACATCGGGGAGGTGTCACCAACACACATCACGTTACATGTAAACACAATATACGTATGCAAGTTACTATAAATGCTTTTAAACAGTACTCTAATACCTTGCTTTAAAAATGGATGGGCAAATCTGAAGGAAAATTTAAGATAGGTACTTCTTTGTGGAATAAGTGATAGTAAAGTTTAAACTACATACGAAGGACATAAGGCTTGTATTCCGAGGGTAAGTACACAATCTAGAACTCGTAAGGTTAGTCCTCAGCTCAACAATGACATTCTGAGAAAGTACAAGCAATATAATGCTAATTAATAACTAATATGCTTCATAAGGTACAATACATTATTAATAATTGTGGCTGTTTAGTAAACTAACGGCCCTTATATTAACACTCAGTCCTCCTCTATCATTTTAAAAAACGAACAGAAGAAGATGACAACAAAGCACGATAGTGTGTACATATAAAAAAGACAGATGTGGTTATCTAATGTTATATAGGTTGTTATTGTAATATATAGAAATATAGGACAGAAGTATTAGTTGGAGTCATGTGGGCATCTAGACAAAATGTCAGCCATCACATTATCCGCACCACGGATAGCTCGTACCGTGAAGTGAAAAGGTTGAAGAGCTATAGCATATTGCGTGGATCTCGAACTCTTCAAATTCTTAGTCTGAATAGCTGTAAGAGCTTTCTGATCAGTCTGTAGAATGAAATGTGCGCCCAGGAGGAATCTTTGTAGTTTTAGAATTGACCAAACCATCGCTAACAACTCACGGTCTTAAAACGAGTAGTAATTCCTCTCTTTGCCGCATTTTAGTTTTCTAGAAATGTATAAACAGAGATGCAGAGGTATTTGCATATTTCATCAGTGCTGCCTCCAATCCCAGTGGATGAAGCATCAACTCTCCAAAGAAAAAAGTCCTATCAAAGAGTAGGTAATCTTAAGATGGGAGGAGAAGAAAGATTATTCTTGATTTGGTCTCGATGAAGATTGGCATTCTTTCCGACCAACGGGCCAGATGGCGAACCGTTTCTTCAACAATGTTGATGCCATTCGATAAAGTTTAAATCTGTCATAATAATGATTAAGCCTGAAGGACTCCCTAACCTGTGGTTGCTGTTCTTACAGAGATGTCTCAGTATTTTGGGATATTGTGGTCTTATGTCTTCGGACCATACCAAGAATTACCCAGGTGAAACGTTTCACCAAAATCCAAACAAAAGATCTTTAGAATGTCTTGTGCTGTCAAATAAAATTATTCCTACGCTAGAGTGGACAGTAAGTCATATAACCCTAAATAGTGATCTTCGCAGGTATCACTGAAGAGACAGATGTCATCTAAACAACATGACATCCGAAACATAACAAATTCGACGCATCACTGCAAACTAAAGTTTTAGTCCAAAAGTGCATACACATTCCATTGAAATTGGACCCCTAGGTGTAAAAAAGCAGTAAGAGGTTCATAGTGCTCTGACAAAGAGTCCAATAACCTTTAGGACAAGCAAGTTTATGTAAAGGATATTTTCTAGATTTTCAAAGTCTAAAATCTAGTCTTCTAACAAATGGAAGGTTGACGTCTACAGGACTGATTCAATTTGTCGATAATCAAAAAAATTCGTATTTCATATCCTTCTACAATAACCAGGAAGAACGGTATGGTAAGATCGATGGTTCAAATTATATTTATTGACTCATTTCATTTCCTAGCGACCTGAAAGTTAAGGAATATGGTGTTGATACGGCCAACCCCTAATTGGATTATTGTCGGTAAGAAATTATATGATATATGAACTGTTTGTCAGGAATGGTTCAGGGAAAACAACAGACACTGTAATCAACAAATCGACGGAATTGTCGAGTTCTAGGGACATGATTAGGGCGCGTTTTATCCAGGTTCCCGTGATCTGTAATGGAACCATGGCAGGGGAAAGGTTTACATCATAGAAAAGTACTTCCTTATCCTGAAAGACAGACAGGGGATGACTGAATGGACAGGTGTGCAGGACATCATCACGTTACCAAAATAGACAGCAAAATAGTCCGGGACGTTGATAAAGATGTTTATGTAAAGCGTTATGCTTCCATCAATATCACCACATAGTCAAACATCGGAAATCCGAGAGAATTTGCATACGGACCTTTTCCTCCATGCAATAAGAAGTTAATTTTAAAGGGGAGTAGGGACGAACATTTTGTTCACCCTAGGAACAAAGTTTGGGTCGTAGACATCTATTCTTGTTAGCAAACAAACTTATTCTTGCGCTCTTTAGCAATTTTTGATGAAGCAGTTGCTATGCCCTCAATGATCTTGTTGTCTTAGAGCAATGACATACATATAGATTGAGTTTCAAATTTCTCGAAGAATATCGAGTAATAAAGACATAGATTGGACCGCGCCAAAAGACAAAGTTCGAAGGAGAATAGCCAGATGTGATCATTAGGGCGCTCTCTGTAGGCAAACTAGAGCCCAAGCGGGTAGTCCCTGAGGATGATCTTCAGTTATCTTTATCCAGCAAAGTCTTGAGTTCTAATGAATGACGAACTACCCATAGACATAGGATGGTAATACCAAGTCGTTCAATATGTAAGCAAGAAGCCTGACATAGTGTAAAGACTGGTTGTCTGACAATATTTTCTCTGCCCCAAGCGAGAAAATATCGACCAAAGAGCACTTGCGATATCTGTAGTAAATGCTCTAAGAGGAATAGCCTCTGGCCAACGGTGTGCACCATGAATCGACACATGGAAGGATAAAACTTGATTCCTCATGGCGCGACCCTTGTTATAAGGGCCAATAATACTCTATCATTTTCTGAAGCCGCAACGGTAAATGTCCAGCACCTGGATAGGCGCGAGCATGTCGTGTTCTCGGATTTGACCTCCTGACCCTTAATCGCAGTACAACCGAATGGTCCTTATTGGAGGAAAAGGCCAAAAGAAAGCCGCATAGGAGACCACGAAACTTATCGTAGGGCAAAACCTATGTCCAGCCACATGCGAGTCATGAAGCTTGTTGCTAATATTTGGACTTCAATGTCTTGGGTGAATAAGGCATATAGTTGCCGGACGTAGTCGAATCTTGGTACCCATACGTAACAAGTGTTACTTGTCTCATTGCAGATTTTCTGGTTGTAAATCCTGATTCGATCACCTTTCTTCGCAAGAATCGAAGAGGAATTTTTTTTAAAGAAGGAGGATCCCAATCTTTTTTTAGGGTATGAAAAGTCACGATGAGACGTGGAATACAAGTGACTACTGGGCCTCTCAATAAGTCCATTATCAGCTACAATGAAGTGCCAAAGTTCCAAGTCTTGTTGCCTTTATTGCTTTGTGTCATTTACTCTGCCCAAGCAGCAATCGGGTCATCCCTATCCGTGAATACGAAATTTAGATTAGTAGAAAACTAGCCACAACTCCAGTAAAGAAAACGCAGCAAATGCGAATTAAGTGATAGGCTTTACCTAGGGCCGACTGTGACACCCAAGAACCCTTCCGTAACGCACGATGGATCAACAAGCGATTAATGTCTAACACCAATAGTGGTGGCATCCGGAATCGAAAAGTAGTGCATCGTGTACCGTATATTAACAAGACCCTTATCCCAACATCCCTGTCATGCGCAACAGCAGGGAAGATATCGGGAAGTGGGGTGACCACAAACTCAAAGTAGTTTATGGTACCCGGTTCGAAATGTTACTGCATTTGGTTTGTTTGCATTCAAAGCAAAAGAGAACCAGTGACAAAATTTTTATATCTCACTTGATATGGCTCCTATTTCCTGTTGGCATTAGCCCTGCTGATATTCAGATCTACCCGCGACTTTATTCTTCTGAAACGTTATTTATTATTGATGTTGCAGTTATTAGGAAACTATTGTAATTGTTGATCCTGGTTCGATTCCAGTTTCCAGATTACTATTCATTTTCACGATGTCGACATTTTGTTTGAGTTCATGAGGTATTCGGCAGGAATAACCACTATTACCAAATCCTCTTTTGAAATGCATTTAATTAGTCGATAGTAACGACCACTATCAGGTTGCATTAATTCTTGAAGAAATAAGATCTCCATGAAATTGAATTCCTGATTGTGACAAAATTTAGACAAACCTTTTCTAATCAAAATTTATGTTGGAATATCTACGAGCTAATTTTTGACCCTAGTGCGAAGCAAAGGTAACACCTTTGATTTACCTTTATTACGTTGTCGTGGAAAGTGTATTGCAGAAATCTTCCATACTGGATTTCAAAGGAAAGAGGGAACTTTATTTTGTCTCTAAATTAGGTTAAGAGTTGAGCGCGCAAACCCATCTGATATTGCTGCCCTTCACCTCCCAGGGAACTTAAATCGTGACGATACTTTCATGATATTTTCCCACATGCGTTACATTTAAATTGCTGACTTGTCAGGTTCTATCGCAACATATTAAAGGGATCTTTAGATCTTTACCATCAGTGATAAAAAATGATGAAACAATTTTGCTTTGAGAATGTGACATGTGTTTCTGTGGAGATAGGAGACATTATGTCACTATACAAATGGTACTTAGCAAAAGTATCTGAGGTAGGGTGACCAATTTTGACTCATTCCATGGTCATGCTTCTCAATTTCAATTTCTCCAACTCTAAAGCTAAGAGTTTTTCTTCATTGTTCCATTTTTGCTTTCCTCTCATCAGACTCTCTTTGTAACTTCCTTTCTTCAGCTTGAGCCTGCATTTGAAGTCTTTCATTTTCAGCTTCTTTTTCAAGTCTTTTATTTTCAGCTTCTTTTTGAAGTCTTTCAGCTTCTAGCTGTAGTTTTCTTTCCTCAGCTTCTGATTCCCTTTTTTGTTTTTCCATTTCCATTTGGAATCTCTTTTCATCCACCTGCATCTGCAGTTTCTTTTGTTCAGCTTCCATCTGCAGTTTCTTTTGTTCAGCTTCCATTGCTTTATCATATCGAGCAGTTGCAAATTCTTCTAACTTATCACCAGTCTTCCCAAGCTATTTACCCTGCTCAATAAAGTGCTCAAATGTAGACATGTTGTCTAACATATGAGTCCAAAACCTGAAATAATTAACTAATTTATTTCAAACCTAAGTGTAACAAGTCTTAATTAAGCACTTGTATATTCACATCACATTATATTATCCCAGTCTCTGTGGGAAACAAGTCTCCAATCAAAGAACTTGTATATGAAATATCAGCACTCAATTCTTGATCATAAGTGCACTTCTCATTCAATAGTGCACGACACTATTCATCATTCATTTATCATCAGTATAGTAGTAACAGTGCATTAGCATAGCCCATTAACTAATTACTATAACTGTAAACAATGACTATGTAAACACATGCAGAATGTAAACATTGAAAATGTAAACAATGCAAACAATGTAAACAATAACAATGTAAACAATAACAAAGATCAGCAACAATACAAAAACGTTCGCAGAAATCAACTAAAAATAAAGCAGAAATTAATGAAATATCACAAAAAATGTGACGATATCTGCGATAGAATTAAACAAAATACATGACACCACAGTGTATAAACAAAAATGTTGTATGAAACTAAATTATAGACAAGAGTAGGCTAACAAATACAACAAATCAAAACAAAACTAAAGAATGCGAAATAATAACGAAAACAATATTAAAACATGTCATCACAGCTAACATAAATAGCAACAGAAGTCGCTTAGCAAATTCCAGTATCGGAAATTTGCAAACCCTACAGAAAACGCTCACAATAGACGACCTCTATGACGTGGCATAATCTAACGGAGACACCACCCAACCGAGAACCCGCTGAAATATAAACATATAAATATACGAATAACATATAAACATATAACATATAGAATGAGATGATACACAGAAGACTCAGCAGAAGTATAAGGGCACAGTTTACATACAAACAGGCCACTTAACTTATAGGCTTCCAATCGTAGAACAGCAGAAAAACGGATGTCAATCAACGTCCTAAAGAGCGAAGCTCCAACGATGATGGCACATCTGAACTGCTTCCACTGCTAACACGATGGTACAAGAGCTTCTGAAATACTGTGTGTTGAGTTGTTTCGGCACTTGACCTTCTAATCCAAAAGTAAGTTGATGGAAATCGGTACTTGGCCTTCTTCAGAAAACAACCCGTTTCAACCGGCACTTGACCTTCTCAAAAAACGACAGCACTGGAACCTTGACAGCAGCAACTTGCTTGACTTGCGTAAAAGATAACAGCAGTCCGAGTTATCCGGCAACATGTAACAACGCCGGGTACTGTCAAATTCTTGTTTCCGTCAAAAGTTGAAATTTTGACTTTTACCGGGCAACGCCGAGTACTTTGAAAATTTTGAAGATGTTGACTGTATTGAAGAATGTTAATTTCTTGAAGGATGCTGATGAATTCTTGTTGAAAATGAAGTGGGTAAGGGACCCCGTGTTTGCTAGTACCAGAATCAAACCAGCTTATGGCCACCAAATGATGCGTGATGCCATATGATGATGGATGGTATCCGCATGTCTGGTTTTGTGTAGTGTGTAGATGTGTTCAGTCAAAAACAATGTTCATACAACATTAACAGGGCAATCCACATAGGACGTCAGTAAACTCACGACGTATAAAGTCAATGAGTCTTGAAACAGCCGTTGACGTTTTTCTTCATTATTTATTGTGGACGCCACAGTGACAAAATGGTTACGCAAATGTGTAGGCACATCAAACAGTCATTATCACAGCAACATTCAATACAGCAATAGACGGTAGACAGCATTACAATGATGAGTCAGATGCATGTTATATTTTATAGTGCTGTAAATGTAGTCAGGTGGAAAACTCCATCCTTTTCTATAACAGCCAGGAGATAACCAGATGTATGAGATCAGTTCACTCTCCTTAGTTTGACTTCAGCAAGACAGACACGTCTGCCGAAGTATAAATAATGTCCTCAAAAAATATCCTCTAGATAATAAAGGTTTCCTAAACCTAGTTCATTTAACAAAGTAGCAAGTAATGGTCCTTGGTACATGCATCAACCGATGCAGTACAATGCAGCGACATGTGAGCTGGGAAAGAACATCTCGTGGCGACGACTTTCGGAGACAGGCTATGAATCGAAATCGCTCACGACCCAAAATCGATAGAGTTAATGAAAAAGTCAATTTACCTTGCTTTCATGAAATACACAGAAATATCACGCCTCCCGACATGTGGGAAAACACTAGAGGTATTATCTCGACTAAACGAAATATCCATAAGAGGACTACACATCCCTGACAGAACAAAAGAAAGCGGAGATCCCCTCTTCAACGAGGCATCTCTTTCGCCATTCCAAATCGCTCACTCCACTAGTCGTGGGCGGAAACCGCTCGACCAAACAACAAGACAAGTCATGCGCAGTCCAGCGCAAAAATGACCACAGCTCAAAAGTTAACTGCATTCGATACTAACGCGAGAAGACAAATGCTTACCGAGAAAAGTGACTATAGATTTCAAGCAGTTGTTGCCCTTGCGTTATAAAACAGATATTGAAATAAAACGATGTTGCGAGAATTTATCACGCAACAACCGGACAGACTGTTGTCCTTGCTCGTTACACATAACGTTGTAGAAATTCAAATTCTATTTGTTGGAAAAAGGGGAGAGATAGGAAAAATGTAACTAAAACGGAACATCTTTTTCTATTGGCATAACTAACGCAGACTGACCAATGGACTACGAGGCACATAGTTTGTTTGGAATTGTTTTGTTTTTTCAAACTAAATTCAAAAAAGATATAGTAGTGCCTGCTTTCATTGGTCGGCTCTAATAGATATGGGCAAAAGGCATAGTGGTCTCGTGGCCATTTGAATAGTAAATTTTATTCAAACAACTACGTTGAGATCAGATGTGATAACTTGTAAAATTAACTACTAATTCACTATCTGGACGGGGAAGAACAAAACTGAGGCCATATTCTTTGCCAGTCAACGTTACTTGTGACATATTTTCTTTGAACTAGTGGTAAGAATGCTTTATGTATTTACATGCTTGATTAAAACTGAAAAAGTAAGATACTGCTGTGGAAAAGTGAAGGACATGCCGGAAGCAAACATTATTGAGTCCTCACATTGAACTGTATTTGACTGTTGCATATTCTTATGATTTTGTATTAATATTTTGTATTGGAAATGTTAGGACGCCTCTGTGTTCTATGAACACTTTTCAACATGTCTAGAGCGTTTATAAGTTAGAAAAGAAATAAAAATCATATAAAAGAAGATGTGGTTACTCCACGTTATTGCATTGAAGCAAACTATGTAAAAGTACAGCGGCGTATCTGCCATAGGGACCTGTGGTGTGGTCACAGAAGGGTGTGAGTCATAAATTAGGGGCTGATGCACATGAATGCACAAGAGGCTGACCCCATACCGTCATGTATATATAGGGATAAGAAGTTGTAATCAGGTATGAAAAGGCCAGGATGTCTTTTTATTGCAGAGTTTTTATTTCCTGTTACCATCCGGTGACAGGAAACCTGATGAGTGGTTGTAAAGTCTCCATTATAAAGTTTAAGCTGTCAGCTGATAGCCTGAAGGAGCTTACGTGTGGGTGCTGATCTACATTGTCTCTACATTGATATACTGACTTATATTCGACCTACCAAGAATCCCAGGTGACACGTTATCAGCTGGGACCTCTGACATTTCATCCTAAGAAACTAATTCTTATCCAAATAAAATTGAATTATATGGGGCATGAGGAAAACAACAGCTCCTCATAACAAATGACAATCACTAGCAACTATTAAAGTTTTAGTCTGTGAATACACATACAGGAACTCTATATTAACAAAATATTCATAGGACCAAGAGTCCATAATTTTAGTTAAAGCATTTTATGTAAATATATTTCCTCATTTTCAAAGACCTGTCCAAAAGAAGTTGGCGGGACAGGCAGATTAAATTGTATAAAGAAAAAACATTCAAATTTTAAAAGAAAACTTTAACCACCGTCTTATTCATTTTCTTTTAGTGAGTTAAAGTGTATTGTGTTGATGTACCATCATCTTCATTTCACCCCTAGACACTAGAGACATCATACACCAGCCACTAGAATCAAAATACGGACTGTGTGAGATCTAGGGAGGTAGCGTTAGGTTCCCTGATCAATATATCATCATCATCATCATTCTTTTTATAGTCAGGGACCTACATGTGCTTGACCTCACACAGTTACCACAGACACAACTATCTTATAAGATGGTTAAGCCATGTCTGCAGAATGGGAGAAGTTCGGCTACCACGACAAAATTAAAAAGGAAACCATGCGCCAGGGATACAGACTCCACGAAGACACAAAGTCCGCTGAGAGGACAACATTAGACAATTTCTGAAGAATCGAGGACTAGATTGGAACCAAGTCAGGAAGAAGACAGCCGATACGATAGTATGGCGCTCTCTGTGGCAAACCTCTACACCCCAGGGTAGAAGAGGAACGTCTAAGAAAGTAAGTAATGAATGCGACACGAAATAATCCAAGTGCTAAGTACAGCAAGAAGCCGAATGGTAAAGACTGGTTTTGTTATTGTTGCTCAGAATCGACAACACTGCACTCTGGGCAAACCCATAAGTGCTTAGTCCCCTTCAGCAAATGGAGGTTTTAATTTGGTTTTGGTTTGGTTATAAGGACCATCTTCATTGCACACGG
>JAMPIV010017641.1:22500-52500 GCA_024509875.1 Oreohelix idahoensis
TCAAGATTTTACTTTAAAGGACCGGACAACGTGTTTGAGCATCTTGTGGACCTACACCGCAAGAAAACTCTACCTTTATTAATACGGAAAGCCCGGAATCCTAGGAACCTGAACACTAAGGCATTGTGGGATTCTATTTGAAAAAATACACCAGAATACGTGTAAGAGGCATCTTAACCAAGTTGCCGAAACTATTTCTCTTAGCCAGAAACCTGTATTGCCCAACTATTTGGGATGAGTTGTACATTTTCTCTATTCTATATTTTGCATTATTAACATGTAAAAATTGCTAGTGGATGTCCAAGTTTATACGAGGCTGGCAACCTCAGAATATAAAATGATGTCATTAACCACCACTGTAACAGCTGGTGACTGCTTCATGCGGATTTTTCATAGAGAACTAAAAGCAGTGGTAGTCCCAAGTTCCATATGGAGGAGTGAGTGGATGATGACAGAAATAATGTACATAATTATTATATTAACCTTTTCAACCAGTGCATATGTATATGTAAACATGTTTTATATAAATGCAATGGGTGTTTTCTGCTCACTGGGATTAATATTAAAGCTCAGAGAGAGAGAGAGAGAGAGAGAGAGAGAGAGAGAGAGAGTAACGTTCTGAGGCAGATGGAATGGTGCAAGGAAAATAGGAGGACACCTGACATTGTCTGTCAGGAAACACAGTACTCAGGAAAGCATTTTTGTCTCTCTTATTTCATGATACTAGTCGGTGGTACCAATTGTCACATAATTATTAAGTCGATCTCTTTTCCTCTCCGGCAGTATTTAGTTACATTTTTATGGGTACTAAATCACTCGCAATTTCTGTGGTCGGCCCATTTCTTTCTCTGCTAAGTAGCTATTTTCTTATCAATTTTACACTCCCTTTAGTGATATTGATCATGTTTGCTTTGCGCTTTTCGGCTTTGCTAAGAGTAAGACGCAGGTGAAACCAAGATGGACCCGGTCAATATTCGAATAGTGAACGCGTGTCATGTTTATCTAGGAGTGCCCCGCGATAAATTATCGCGTGTTTAAAACTATTGGCCGGCACTCGAGATGTAAACATAACTACATTTCTCAATGGGGCCTGGTCTAATAGTAAACAACACGTGCCAGGAACGAAAGGGGCAATATAACCTTACACTTTGGTCGGTTGAAAGCACTGTGAAAATCTACCTCGCGCCAAGAAGACAACAAGACCTTGCCAGAGTTAAGACTAAAATCAGCTTTCATTTATCAGAACGGACCTTGTTGGAGCCTATTGAGGAGTTAATAGCCCAGGAAAACGCTACCATTTTAACACAAAAAATCTGAATCTGAGGGAAGTGAAATACAAGTCAAAAGTGGGAACTTATTGCTAAAGTAACAACACACCAGACCAATTGTAAGAGGCCTCTACAAGTGCCTTTATTTCTCTGAGCCAGCAGCCTGTGAGCCTAAAGATTGGCTTGGTGGTACCAGCTGAGGGCCCTATTTCTGGAACAAGTGAGGGTATACGTGGCCTGAAGTCGATGCTAGACACCATCATCAGACAGGTCTTAGAGACGCGAAACCAGCTTTGCATCTATTCCCTAATTCTACTTGGAACGAGTCGCAACTCTTAAATCTTGACCAGAGACGCGAGTGATTCAGTCAACTATCTGCAAAGAACCAAAACATCAGTGGAAGCAGAAGCAACTAGTATCAGCTAAGTAATACGTAAAAGCTGCCAAGTGAACTATCCATTTTCTAAAACTATAACATCACACTGTGATGAATACTTTTTTTCTAAACAATTATTCATTTTTATAACTGTTAAGACCTAATTGATTATGACATTTGTTACTTGTATAAAGACAAATCAAAAGTTGATTTCATCATTTTGAATGTACTACATCGGTATGTCTCAGACAATTTCTTAAATACACGTAAACAGAGCTAAATAATAATAAGAGGAAATTCGCTGAATTAACTCAGCTGGGGGCTTGAACGAGCTAACGAATTATAAGATAACGTTATCCTTCACAAAAGTTGACGGCAGATACTAGAGTTAACGTGCTCATCCAATGCAGCATTGTTCTCGCTTTTCTGAATATCTTGTGAACTCTACCTTTGAGGTAGAAGCATCATTATCCTTCTATCTACAACTCTGCCAAGAGTAATCTTGTGCGAAGGTAGACACCTTTGAAGACCCACATCAGTTACTCTTGAATTTTGGCCACTGTTGGGCCACTACTGCAGAGCTAAGGGGAGACAACCCGTGACACCAACTGGTGGTACTAGTCTGTGGAACATGTGTGTGGTATAAGTGGCTTTCAGTCAAAGCTAGACACCAACAGAGGACGGATCTTAAAAGACGATGTACCATCTTCGTAATTACCCACATGATACTACGAGGGACGTGTTGTGACCACCAGACTTGACCAGTGACGACAAGAACCAGTCTATAACCTGCAAGAAACAAGCATCGGCTGGAGCAGAAATCAACCGACATCTTACTGGCAGCTAAGTACCGACTTAAAGCTGCTAAGTGAACTCCAATAACGAAATTCCTAGAAATATCCAGATCATCACCAGTGATGAATCTTTAAAGAAATATTCCCTTTAACACCCCACCCTTATTTATTTTACATTGTTAACTATAATTGATTATTAAATTTGTTATTTATGTATATACAAATTTATAGTTGATTTATCATTTTGAGTGAACTGCACCCGTATGTCTCAGTCATTTTAAATGCATATTAACAGAGCTATTGAAGTAATATTTTACTGATTTAAATCAGTTGGGGCTCATCAAAACGAGCAAAATTCTTCCTTCTCATAGAAGGTCTGGGAAGATAGAAAGTTTACACGGCTTGGATCCTATCAGCCGTAGTATTTGATTTTTTAAAATTCCTATGAAGCACCATTCTTCAATTCACATCTGCCAAGAGTAATCTTGAGCTAAAGGTAGATATCTTTGAAGACCCTCAGTAGATACTCTGAAGTTTGGTCACTGTTGCACCATCACTGCAGAGCAAGAGGCGTAATCCCGTGACAGCACTCCATTTAGTTACTCAATCTCAAATCAGTTTAACCAATATTAATAAAGAAGATTTGCAAACATGTTACTGAAAGATTATGGAGAAAACATGAGACTATATTAATGAAAATTCAAATGCATTCTTTACAAATCTTTCGAGAAGTTACGATCTGGGAAGTTAAATCCTTGCGGATTCTTCAAAATCAAGAAAGTGATATGAAAGATCCTGTCAAAGAATATTCATACTGGGATCGTGACATTTGTCCCAATTGTCACACTTTATTACACATGTTATTAACACTGCCTATCAGTGTGGCCAGTGCGGAGCGTAGCTTTTCGGCTCTTCGCAGATTAAAAACGTGGCTGAGAAATAAGATAACAGAAGAAAGATTATTAGGGTTGGCGTTAATGCATTTACATCAAGATGTCGACATAAACACAGACAATGTAATTAACACATTTGCGAATTCAGAAAAAAAAGAGAAAAATTAATGTTATAATTTAATATACTTTTTTTACGTATAAATATGTTATAAATAGTTATATTATTATAAGTATTAATATTTTTGAACTACTGTTGTTATGCTATAATATAAAATATGTATGGATTTTTATCAAATTTTGTCTCTTTGTAGTTGTACCTTACTGTTATGTAATTATGTTATAAATAGTTATATCTTTTTTTAAATAAAAATAAATATTTTTGAGTTACTGTATAATAAAACTATCAATTTGTCACTTTTTTTTTCTCTTCAAAATGCGTTATGTTGTTATTTTTAATTGTCTAAAAATATATGTAAATAAGGAGCGGTGGGGGGGGCGGGGGTAGGTAATTCATTCCGATGTATCTCCCCCCTCCCCCCAGACAATTCAAAAATCCGCCCATGCTCACAAACATTGAAAATCTTGCTCAGAAGACTGCTGATGTGGTCCGACATGTATAATGCATCATTTGAATAATGAATGAGGTTCCCACATTGATGCAGATGCATAAATTATAAATTATGTTATCCCCACTGATACACGATCTTGCGTCCTCACGTCCACATCTTATGGTGGACAAACATGTAATATGTGCGTGCTTGTGTATTCTTTTGTTTTCTAGAAGTTTCTAAAGAAGAAGTGTGACCGCTTGGCATACACTACAATTAATACGTGTTAAAAACTACATATAATGAGAATAACAACGTTAAAAGCAGTTAAGACATTTGTGCACAAAATACAGTGTCATGACAAGTTCACGGCTTCGGGAAAGCTGTCCTAGAACAACAAGATAGTAAGTGCCTGTTTATTGAATGGAAAAATTTGAGAGAAGTTGCAAGTCATGGTTTTTTCAGTTGCTAAAGTCAAAATAACAGAATGTCGTGTGCAAAAAGGTCGAAAAGCTGAGAAGAGCGTGTGCAAATGTTGATGTTTGGTGCCGAGTGAAAAATAAAGCATCGTGTGAAAATTGGCGGGAAAAAAGAGTGGGCTGTATATAAAGAAGAGACGTGGGCGATTGACAGGATCCAGGGCTTGTACAGATTTTAGGAGTCGTTAGGCGAGAAAATTTTTACAGAACTTCGTCTTTGAGATTATCAAGACAAGTTTTTTTTTTTAACTTGACAAGTTTGTCAAGTTAGACCAGTATATTTTAAGTAGACAAGTTTGTGTTTTACTCTATTAGATAGATTATTCCTGTGGATTTCAATTTTCATTTTGTTTTGGATATTCACTACTTTGGGTAAGAAAGAAATAAGTGCTTCATTATTGTGTCAATAACATTGCTGTTCCAATCACGTTAATAAACTATATTTTATTTTTTCTACATTGCTGAGTTTTCGTTGGAATATTACAGCTGGATACTTTGACATAACCACTATACAAGACATTGCTTTTCACTAACCATAAAAAAGGGTACGAACGAACTCTGGGAAGGAAGAATAAAACAAGGTCAAGAATTACCAACTCAGGCAGACAGACCTGTAACGATTTGAACCAAGAAACGTACAAGAGTTAGCGCTCTTCAAAATATTTACCTGCGGTCAACCATTAACGGAACTGACCCGGTCAGCTGACAGACACACACACATTCTTTCATTGATGCCGTAAACACAGCTACGGCTACACAATAGAGGTGGGCGAATCGATACACTCCGTTGTTTCGAGACAGTCGGCTCAATTAATTATACTGTGTCGAAACAGTGTGTCGAAACAGTGTGTCGACACAATTGCCCGTATAATAGGGGAGAAAGAAGTCTCTTATAGACAGTACCGGGGCGGGTATACATGAATTGTGTGAGACAATTTTCTCAGTTTTTACTGTCGTGTGTGAAAATCTATGGCGTTTCGTGTGACCACAATTCAATATTTTTACACAAGTCTTCATTATGATGAAATAAAACGTAGATATGATGATAGCTGCAGTATATGGGAAAATAATAAAAAAAAAACAACAATAATAATAACAACAGTAATAATAACACATGATATCAAACTAGAGTAAGCTAGTTTTGGTAGACAATGATTCAAATCCACACCGAGTAGGCCTACACAGATATCAGCAGAACTAATAAAGTGTCCATTACATTTATACGAACACACGGACACTTTCAACTTTAACATAGCGCCTAAAACATTGACAACTGCAGCACTGACACAATTTCCAGTGTCTATAACTTCTCAGCAAAAATAATATCACTTGTAAAATCAAGTCATCATAACACATCCCTGAAAAATATGACATGTTTGATATTCCATACTAATGTTCCGAACGGTTTATTCAAATTTTACAAAGGCCCACGGAAAGTGATACAGTGTGTCTCTTTGCAAAACAGCGAGGCAGAAACGAACTGAAACTGTGTCCATGTGTCGGACTCGGTGCATTGTTTGACTCATACACACAGTAGCCATCTCTACTCTGCAAAACAGCGAGGCAGACACGAACCGATACAGTATCGACACGGCAAGAAGGCTCAGTATCGAATCGTTCGGGTACGAAACTGTGTCGAACCATTGTTTCGAAACATACACACAGTAGCCATCTCTACTACACAATACTATTTGATGCCGCGACCTGCGCCCAAATAGCTGCACGGTCAAATGTAACTCTATTTGGCGCCGTGACCAAGCCCTTTTCGTTAGTGAAAGCATACTGTAACTCTATTTGGCGCCGTGACTAGCCCTTTTTCGTTTGTGAAAGCATACTCATTCTGGCAAGCGAACAGCCACCTTTTTTTAGTGATAGCAGACAGGCCTAATCACTATTAATCACTATCATGGATCCACAAGCGTTGCAACAGCAGCTTGAACAGCAACAATTACTGCTACAACAGCAACAACAACAACATTTAATACATATACAGCAACAGCAACAATCAGCTCTACCAAGTCACACACCCCTTCCAGACGACGCAGAGCCAGCTATGATTGCTCTACAGAAGATTACGGAAACATTAGGTAATGTAGACCATTTCGCCAAGAACCAACAGGTCCGAACTGTCGTAACTCCATTTGCTGGGGATGCTATGTCTTTCAGGAAGTGGCTAGTGGACATGGAAAAATTTGCTTCTCTAATAAACGCTGCATGTGATGAGGACCGCAAAAGAATAGCTTACCTGTCTACAGATTCTTTGGTAACCGATTTTCTCCGTCGTAGATCTAAAACATATCCCAATGAGACCTTTGATTCACTGAGGAAAGAGCTTGTACAACGCTATAGTGATATAACCGATGGACAACATGCTTGGACTTTACTTCGCAAAATACACCAAGACAGACACAAACCAGTGCAATTCTACGCAGATCGATTACTCAACTTGGCTGAAGATGCTTTTCTAGACGGGAACATCCCTTCCCAAGAGCTTGAAAGACATTTAGTTGGTATTTTTATTGACGGATTAAACGCAGATAACCTTAAACTCCATCTTCTTAGAAAGGATACAAAGACCATTACAGAGACCATTCAACTAGCGGTGACTGAAGAAAATGTTCGTAAAAGATTCCAGCAACGAATTGGCAGGGAACCAAAACCAGACCATTCCGACGAATTCCATTCTTCTTCTTCTTCTTCCATCCTTAGCCACCGACCGTCAAAGCAGTCAGTGGCCATTACGCCTAGTGGCGTCTTAGGGCAACAGCAGATAGGTTTTCTTTGCCATTGTTTCCCATCACGCATATTGGCGTCTTTAGGGCAACGGCAAATCAATCCATTTGCTGTTGTTTCCGTAATCGAAGTGACTGGCAAACGGGTGGACGAATTCCATGAGCCGATGGAAATTGGCCACTCAAGACCACATTGGAGTAGGAACAGCTCCCACAGAGTCCATTCAAATTATAATCATCCCAACCAACATGCAGGACAATCTCATTCTCATCAGCAACCCAGAAGACATCAACAGAATGTGCACCAGTAGTGCCCTTACTTGCTTTATTTGCAAACGCCGAGGACATACTTCTCAAGAATGTACACACAATCAATACAGAGCACATCCGCATCAGTATGAGAACCACTCACTACGTTATTATTATGCAAATGGTGATCAACACAGACCTCACCCACAACGAAATCAGGCCTTCAACCGAAGTCAGCCCAGATCTTACAACCAAGGTCAGGGAAACGCTTATGTCAGCCGATAAATAGGACTATTCGGTATGACCACAACAGACATAACTTTAACAACAGTTATGAACAAAGGTCCTACACCACCAAAAACAAACCTCAACATCATGGTACCGATTGCAAACCACAGCTAACAGAAATCAATCACATAAATTTATCGCCTGATCCCAGTTCATGCTTGATATCCATCAATAACAAAAATTACAGAGCTCTGATAGATACTGGAGCCACCATTAGCTTGATGAGGGAGCAAATATACCTACAGATTAAGAAACATGTCAGATTTGCACCTTCGAAAACCTATATGGCTTCTGTGACAGGCCAAAAGTTACAGTCGCTTGAACTGCTTATGTGACATTTCAGATCGGACATCAAAAACTTATTCATCCTTTTATAATTACAAGAGACATGTCTCGAAATTTCATATTAGGACGTGATTTCTTGAATAAACATCAGGCAAGAATTTACTTTGATCTACACAAAATAAGGATAAATGGCGATTTTATTACGTTGCAAGATGATTTTCATATCGCATCGTTGGTCAGACTTACATCACCAGTGACTTTACAAGCAAACTCTCTTACTATAGTAAAAGGTTGTATTAAAGGATCCCAATACTTCAGTCCAGGACACACAATAGAAGTACAACCTTTAACAGACAATGCAATTAACAAAGATCCCCACATCAGTATCACAGAAGGAATCGCAGAAGTTACCACCACCCGTGATTTTCCTGTAATGATTTTAAATACCTCAGGGAAGGCGACATCTGTTGCACGCGGTGCAATTATAGCGCAAGTTAAATTTGTGAACACAAATATGACAGACAAGGTTCAACCTTTTCCGACCCCCGCCACCAAGAAAGAAACACCGATTGATGATCTGAGTCACCCTTCTTCATTCAATTTTCCTCGTCAGCCCCCACATTTTTCCCACGCCCTCATACAAACTTTGAGAAATCACAGCGCCGGCATACACGTCCTGTCACCAAACATTCAGTCTACGTTCCGTACAAACCGTATGGAAGGAGATCCCACTGCGAAGCCGAACACAGGTATTACAAGAATAACATGTATGTTAATACTGGTAAACATACAAATTACACCCGCCGAACAAACGAACAGTGTAACTTTTCACCTGCCTACCCAGATGAATATGTGCGTAAATACCACAATATTCACTGCCTTACAGAGGTACAGAAGCGAAAACCTACAATTGATAATGACTTGAATTATGCGGATATCGTAGATCAAGAAATAGTTATGGAAGCCTACCGTAATCCTCTAACACCAGCACACTTACCGGCTTATAAGACAAATGACAGAACTTCGCCAAGTAAATTTTACGCTTCTACGAGAAAACAGCGGGCAGGAAATAGAAAGGCTTATCACAGGAACGGATTTGGCACTGAGAGATATTATCCAGAATTTGATAATGACAGCTTACATCACAGGACATGCAGAAGTTTTTATGAGATTAATCTTGTGACACACGTTACCCCCAGATACCATCACTTAATTAATATGAAAAACCAGCGACGTAACCAACTAGTGCATACCCAGACAAACACGCAGGGAAACAAACCTTCAACAAATCAACGACAGCTAAATCCACAGTACTGTCGTAGTGGTAGAGAGAGCGAAACTTACAGTCAACGCTTCACCACCGAACCACAGCAAGAAAGCAGTTCTCAAGGAACATCCAGTACAACTGATGTGCAAAAGAATAGTGAAGACAGGCTGACAAAATTACTTGAAACCTTGCATGCAGAAGAACCTCATGTCAGTAGGCTTCAACAGTTTGTCACCAAACACCAACACATGTTTGCCATAAATGACATGGAACTGGAGCGCACATCTACAGTCCAAATGGATATAAACACCACAACTGATGTTCCAGTACACCTCAAACCTTACCACACTCCCCTTAAGAACCGTGAGTTGGTGGAAAAATCTATAACTGAGATGCTTGAAGCTGGCATTATAGAAAGATCAAGATCTCAATGGTCATCCCCCATTGTCATCGTCACAAAGAAAGACGGCAGCCACCGTTTCTGCTGCGATTATCGTGCACTTAACAAGATAACGAAGACGATATCATACCCACTTCCCAGGATGGATGATATACTGGCGACGCTTGGAAATTCCAAATGGTTTACAACATTGGATGCACGATCCGGTTTCTGGTGCATCCCAATGTCACCAGCGGCAAAGGAAAAATCTACATTTACTACGCATGTCGGGTCCTTTTCTTAGAATGTGATGCCTTTTGGTCTTAAAACAAGCCCCGCCACTTATATGTCCCTCATGGATGAGGTCTTGAAAGGATTCCAGCCCTTTGCCTTGGCATACATGGATGATATCTTAGTCCATACGCCAGGTACAATACAAGAACGCCTGAAAAAGGTTGAACAAGTCTTTGATCGTCTAAAATATCATCACATAAAATTGAAACTCTCGAAATGTAAATTCCTAAAACAGGAAACAAAATACCTAGGTTTCATTATTAATGGCAGTGGAGTTCGCCCTGATGACGAGAAAGTACGAGCGATCAGAGAGATGCCACGCCCTACTACTGTGAGACACGTAAGAGGTTTTATTGGATATTGTAGTTATTACAGACGCCACATCGTCAATTTCTCCAAGGCGGCGGAGCCATTAATAGCCCTAACTAAGAAATATGCCAGGTTCAGATGGACGGATCAATGTCAACAAGCATTCGATTATCTAAAAAATGCACTCACAACCATTCCAATGTTGGCACACCCTGATACCACCAAACCAATGATCCTATACACTGACGCTTCTGATAACGCTGTAGGAGCTTGCCTTGTCCAACCAAACTCTTCTGATGAAACCCCTATTATCCCTAATGTGCCCAACGAAAAGCCAATTGCTTTCCTGTCACACGCATTAAGTAAGTCCCAAAAGCGTTGGACTGCAACAGAAAAGGAAGCATTTGCCATTCATTATGCTATGCAGAAACTGGATTTTTACATCCGCGGAACAAAAGTTATCATTAGAACAGATCACCAACCCCTTGTTAGTTGGTTGACGAAGACATCCGAACAACCAAAGAAGCTTCAAACTTGGGCGATGAATTTGCAGAACTATGACACTACCATAGAACACATTGCCGGAACCCTCAATACATGTGCTGACCTGCTTTCTAGAATTCCATATCCTGACAACCCGACACAGAGTGAAGAAAATGAAGCAGCTGCAACAGACATAAATGACAATACTAGACAAATAAATGTCATAAATTCAAACCGAATTGCCGATCAATCGGACACTCACACAGACACTGACAGATTGTCAGAAGAGGATCAAACAGACAACTTTGACATCCTACAGGAACAAATGAAAGACCCGGAAGTCGTTGAACTAAAGAAACAAATTAAAGAAACACCAGCAAAAGTCAAGGATTTTATTATTTTTCCTCATGACCAAGCACTCTATCATATTGACTCCAAACAAGATGGAAGATTACATAAATATATTCCTCATCCAGTTCCACGATGAAAATGGACACCTAGGACGAGATAAAACGATAGACGTCATTAATAAACGGTATTACTGGCAAACCATGTATAAAGATATAATTGATTACGTGGCCACTTGTAAGATCTGCAAAAGGAGAAATATGAAGGTGAACAAATCCCCATTACAAAAAATGCAACCTTCCAACTATCCCATGGAAACTGTCAGTTTAGACATCTCTGGTCCGTACCCCCTAACACTGTCAGGAAACAGGTACTTGTTGCACATTGTAGACCAGTACTCCGTTTGGCCGGAGAGTTTCCCTATGAAAGATGTCACGTCTACAACTGTCACCGATTTCTTTTTGCAAGAATTTCTACCTCGACATAGTTGTCCTAGAAGAGTCATCACGGACAATGGAAAACAGTTCGTTGGCAATCCTTTTAAATCAACATTACAAAAGTTAAACATCAAACACACCACAACTAGTTTCTATCGGCCCCAGAGTAACGGAAGAAACGAAAGAATGCATGCAACCCTTCATGACATTCTATCCAAACACATCGAAGGCAACGATCAATATTGGGATCTATACATCAACCAGGCCTTAGAAGCAATACGAGTAAACATTAACGACACCACTGGTTTCTCGCCATTTTACCTGCTTTACGGTAGGGAGCCGGTATTTCCGATGGACAACCTTCTCCAACCACAACGCAGATATATGGGAGAGGACCCGATAGCTGTCATCCTACAACAAAAGCATGCAGCACATCAAATTGCGAACAAAAATGCAGAAAAAGCTTTCCGGAAGAAACAGCGTACACACGATAAAAACACAAAACTGGAATAGTTTCACATCGGAGATCTAGTTTACTACAAAAAACACGTTCGACATTCTAAATTTGACGACAAATGGATCGATGGTTTCAAAATCTTAGAACAGATTACACCAACAAATTTTATCCTGTGGCACGAAGAAAGACAGATCAGGACGAAAGCCCACATTTCACAAATCAAGAAAGATAACCACCGTCCTGTTTCCCAGCCTATCCTCACTAACACCAGACCGATTCGCAAAACCACCCTCCTTTGTCCCCCCACATCATCCTCTACATCTGATGTGTCACATTGCGACGATGAACACTCAAACCCCTCTCTTCACCCCCCGCACGATGCTATCGACAGACTACGTAGATGTCGCGACGCTTCTACGAGTGAAGATGACATCCCTCCGCAGGAGCTACGTGAGAAAATTCAAGCACGAAATCTTCGAGTTCAAGCAGATAATTACCAATCGTTGTCCAGAGATAGCAACACATCTTTAAATGAAGAAAAACAACAACAACAGACTCTACAAGATGCCAACACCCATATAGATACACCACAACCTTCCGATACAGAGTTATCACCTGCCTCATTAACGGAACGAAATGCTCCCGTTCCTACTTCCACACAACGAGAGTAGTCAGACCTTGATACTGAAGAACACCAAAGTGATAACGATGATGATAACGAGCATCCCGACGATAATATGGATACATCCATTCGGTTCGCCTCGAAACGACCTTACTCATCTTCATCAGACAGCTCGATACCATTGACAAAGGTTATATGCCTTCCGCAGGAACATGTTCGTGCAAAGCTGTACACGAAACGGCGAACAAAACCAAAGAACATCGCACAGCACAGTGCATCAACTGCGCAACACCCCACCTGTTACACTACATCAACCGTCACTGCTGTAGACACTGAGAAGAAACACGATAGAAGATTGTCTACGACAGACGCTCTGTACAGGAAACGTTCAACTAAGCGACAAAACATCGCACAGCACAGTGCATCAACTTCGCAACACCCTACCTGTAATACTGCATCAACCGTCACTGCTGTAGACACAAAGAAAGAGTACGATGGCAGATTATCTACGAGAGAAATCGCTATATTCGAGATGACCTTAGAGATGGCCAAGTTGCTCTAGCTGGGCCACTCTCAATGGGTTCATTTTTGTCCGAGTACGATAGCAGATTTGTCCAGAAGAGACAATGCTATATTTAGAGTTAATCCAGTTTTGCTCTCGCTGGGTTAACCTAAATGGTTTCATTTTCCTTGTCCGTGTACGATAGCAGATTTGTTCAGGAGAGACAATGCTATATTTAGAGTTAATCCAAATTGGCTCTCGCTGGGTTACCCTAAATAGTTTCATTTTCCTTGTCCGTGTACGATAGCAGATTTGTCCAGGAGAGACAATGCTATATTTAGAGTTAATCCAGTTTTGCTCTGGCTGGGTTACCCTAAATGGTTCCATTTTCCTTGTCCGAGTACGATAGAATTGTCTAGACGAGACATGATATTTTAGAGTCGGCCGGCTTGCTCTGCTGGCTGCTCTAAAAAGCTTTTCTGATGATGATGCCAGCCACCTTCTATGTCTTCCAATTGATGCTATTAGCGGCAGTCATAACCGCCAGTAAAGAGAAAAAATCTGCAGAGGCGCAACTATATTCAACATGCACAATTACAGTCTTTAAACCATTATATTTTGTATTAGAAGATTTAAATTACATTTTGTTTGCATTTAGAAATATATGTATTGTTGTACATTATAAACTTAACTAAACACATGCATGTACTATTTGCCACTAAGGAAGAATCTCAAGGGTTAAAGAAGACATTGTTTGATCTTAAGCTACACTCTCATGATATGAGACAAGCACATCAACCAAAACTGGCGATTTTGCCGTTTGTAGGCAATGCGCTACAGTTTTGTTGGCACTGCACCCCACGATAACTATGACAGTTTATGTCATAATATTAAGACTTTGGCGGAAAACCAAAACATTATTACACATGTGATTAGCCGGAGCATCACAAATGGTGAACGATACTCAGAGAAAAATTTTTTTAACACATTTTTCTACTGGTCTGTTCAGGAGGTACTGAAACTAGACATATGCTATAGATCGATTTTATGATTACTTGTTATAAATTGTTTGAATTTCATTTATATCGCACAAATAACTATATACCATATATCATGCCTTTTTAACAAATTACTGTGTTGAGACACACAGATGTTGTACTCGTCCAGTAAAAATTATTTAAGCTCTAATGCGAAATTAGAATGTTGACCCACACCTCTACTCCCTTTTCCCTACGCGCAAACTGTCCACACGTGACCTTAACACCACCTCGCTGTTTTTCGCTATGTCAAATCCAATCTTCGT
This sequence comes from Oreohelix idahoensis, assembly GCA_024509875.1. Lineage (NCBI taxonomy): Eukaryota > Metazoa > Mollusca > Gastropoda > Stylommatophora > Oreohelicidae > Oreohelix > Oreohelix idahoensis. The sequence continues at coordinate 36,814 of JAMPIV010017641.1, forward strand.
TTTTACCACCTTTATCTTCCCCCCGTTTCGATTTCCCCATGCGAGTTCTTCTTCTTTTTTTTCTCCCCTTTTCTCCCACGCCTCGCGTTCATTCATCCATCCAACACAGGAACTACTTTCTCTACTCCCCCAGCTATTTCATTGTACTATAAACCCCCACCACCCCTCCCTCTCCTTCAGTTGACGCCACACTGTGCCGTCAATGAGAGTTCAAACATCCAGTGTGACCTTTCACCGCTCCCGTTCACATTAGCGAAAGTCATGGTCACAGGTAAACAGCTATGGTCAGTTACCATTTAGATGTAAATATTAAGATAGGATTCCCTTATTGTCCTGAGTGTTGATTAACACTCGAGTTTTGTTTGGCATGACCAAACCTTATATGTGTTGACTTTAAATAAAAAGTTCAATAAGTTTAACATTAAGTATGTATATTTCATATCATAACTCCATGTTTTATGTATTATTATTAGCGTGTTAAGTAAAGATTATATAAGTATTGTATTAATACATTAACAATTTACATTGCGTATTGCACATTGCTATCCGTATCCCTTACTGTTTAATGACATAGTGTATAAACAACTTGTATGTCTCCCCCGTTTTCGGCAATATGAAACTACTAGATCACTCCTTTTAAGAAATAATAATTTTTTTTTTCCCTTTTTTCGGCTCACATGTATACTGAGATCTTGTAATACATTTTTAAGTTAGCTTACAGGTATACTGAGATCTTGTAATACATTTTCAAGTTAGCTTACAGGTATACTGAGATCTTGAAAAAATTTTTTTTATTTTTTTTTGGCTCACATGTATACTGACATCTTGAAAATTTTTTTTAAATTTTTTGTGGCTCACATGTATACTGAGATCTTGAAATTTTTTTTTATTTTTTTTTTGGCTCACATGTATACTGACATCTTGAAAATTTTTTTTTTTTTTTTGGCTCACATGTATACTGAGACCTTGTAGTTTTTTCCCCCCTCATTTTGGCTCATAAATATATGCCCCCAGTCAATGACTTATACCAGTAACAAAAATTTTTCTCAACAATTGTCCATTGCCAATTGCTTCATAAATATATGCCCCCATTTCATATTTTGCCCCAGTATGTATGTTAGGGACTTGATTTTTTTTTAGTTGATAGGACGAAAATGTCTCCACATGGGATACATTTTTGTGGCCCCGGGACTTGTGTGACCGCTTGGCATACACTACAATTAATACGTGTTAAAAACTACATATAATGAGAATACCAACGTTAAAAGCAGTTAAGGGGAGGTTAAACCCCAAAATGAAAAACACAGAATTATAAGTTAATACCTATATCTGGTCATTTATACTATCAAAATGACTGAAAAAAATATTGAGGTATATACTAAAAACTTGCAATCTATGGCGGAAAAACAGTGGAAAAAAAGGCAAATTTTAGCTTTTTTGGGTATTTTGTTGCCTAAGATATCTCAAATGTGAGTACAACTTGAGTTATGAAATTTGGCTGTTTCATTTGTTAATATATGATAATGATTGTATACTAAAATAATTTTGATTGGTTTGATATCTGAGTTTTTTTATATTTTAACATACCAATCGAAAAAAAGTTGAAATTTTTAAGGGGGGTATCTTAGCTATTTCTCAACAGTTTTGTAGTTTGTTAACATATATCCTTTATTTTAGTTTATTTTAATGAGCACTATGTGTACAGCATGTGGCCCAAAATTTACTGCTGTATCACTAATAGGTTTTGAAAAATCATGGGCAACGTGCCCACATTTGTGTGAAAAATGGGGTTTTGAGAAAATTAAGAAAAAAGGGAGGAATAACACTTTTACACAAAATTTACTCACCTCAGTATCCCCCAGCTATGTAGGAATCATCTCTGGTATTTTCCTTTATTGATTCCATGTTCTGTGTCATACTTTGCATCTTACTTTTCATTAAATTCTTCATTTCAGCAGACTGTATGCGCTTTTCGTCAGTTTCCGAAAAAAAACATCCTTTCTCTGGTAGACATGTACTATGTGGGGGGAAGCGATTGCTCTACCCTCAGCAGACTCAGTACATGTAGGAGAGGCTTTGCTCTCAATATTCACAAGATTAGGATACCCTTATCAGATATTAACTGACAATGGTTCACAATTCAGAGGGAAACTGATGGAGGAAGTTTTTAGGATTTTTCAAAAAATTCTCATCCGCACATTTTATCATCCACAATCAATTGGACAAGTTGAAAGATATAACGGGACTCTACTTACAAATTTATGTAAGCTCGCACAGGAGAAACCAGAATCCTGTGATTCGTTCTTACCTGCAGCTTTATTTGCGTATAAGGAGGTACCCTACCACTCAACTGGAATACCTCCAGCCACGTTATTATTTGGACGACCCATCAAAGGACCCCATGGTTAATAAAAATTAGCCAGTCAAAATTATTTTTACACATGAAACTATGTTTGAAAAACTTGAATTCTGTTTGCTTCAGGGAAATGAATATGGTACCGAAAATTAAAATCCATGTATTAGAAGCAATATAGCATCACAAATATACCAATTTGTATATTTTACATATATAATTAGGTAAAAATACACTTACCTGACATACTTTAAAAATTTATATAAAATCATCCACAAAGGTTTTAGTGAAAATAAACATACAGAAATGTGGGCAAATGAATGTACTTTCCAGTGCAATATGTATCTAAAATTTGATATTTTCAATGAAATTCTTCATTTTTGGGGGTTAACCCTCCCCTTAAGACATTTGTGCACAAAATACAGTGTCATGACAAGTTCACGGCTTCGGGAAAGCTGTCCCAGAACAACAAGATAGTAAGTGCCTGTTTATTGAATGGAAAAATTTGAGAGATGTTGCAAGTCATGGTTTTTTCCGTTGCTAAAGTCGAAATAACAGAATGTCGTGTGCAAAAAGGTCGAAAAGCTGAGAAGAGCGTGTGCAAATATTGATGTTTGGTGCCGAGTGAAAAATAAAGCATTGTGTGAAAATTGGCGGGAAAAAAGAGTGGGCTGTATATAAAGAAGAGACGTGGGCGATTGACAGGATCCAGGGCTTGTACAGATTTTAGGAGTCGTTAGGCGAGAAAATTTTTACAGAACTTCGTCTTTGAGATTATCAAGACAAGTTGTTTTTTTTTAAACTTGACAAGTTTGTCAAGTTAGACCAGTATATTTTAAGTAGACAAGTTTGTGTTTTACTCTATTAGATAGATTATTCATGTGGATTTCCATTTTCATTTTGTTTTGGATATTCACTACTTTGGGTAAGAAAGAAATAAGTGCTTCATTATTGTGTCAATAACATTGCTGTTCCAATCACGTTAATAAACTATATTTTATTTTTTCTACATTGCTGAGTTTTCGTTGGAATATTACAGCTGGATACTTTGACATAACCACTATACAAGACATTGCTTTTCACTAACCATAAAAAAGGGTACGAACGAACTCTGGGAAGGAAGAATAAAACAAGGTCAAGAATTACCAACTCAGGCAGACAGACCTGTAACGATTTGAACCAAGAAACGTACAAGAGTTAGCGCTCTTCAAAATATTTACCTGCGGTCAACCATTAACGGAACTGACCCGGTCAGCTGACAGACACACACACATTCTTTCATTGATGCCGTAAACACAGCTACGGCTACACAATACTATTTGATGCCGCGACCTGAGCCCAAATAGCTGCACGGTCACAGAAGCTTTAGGGTATAAATATGTGCGTTTTCTAATACGGTAAATATCGACAGACATAACCCACATAAACGTCAACTGTTTAGGGTCCGGAATAATTTGTTATAATGCAAAGGGGTCCTGAGAACTAAAAGTTTGAGAAACACTGATCTAAGCAATACGCATTTCATTGAAATGACTCTTACGGCAGACCACGTCTGGACACCTCGAAGGACTCACCCAAAAAACCGTTGTAACCAAGCACACGTCTAGCTTGACAACTTGCTTACGACATCATTCTTATTAAGTGATGTCATGGAACAGAATGCATTCAAAGGAAGCGCTCCATGGTACCCACACCAACTTGAAAAAAAAAGTATAATGGTAGTTTATGCACACAAGAGCAGATCCAAACAGCTGATAAACAGCAAATTTTGGACATTAACATCGCAACATGCAAGATGATCAGATTGGATTAGCTGCTATCTTCACATATAAGGTCGATGGCAATGGATATCTTCAACATCTTCTGTCTCTCGCCTTGATGGCAAACTCTTGATGTTATTGTCCCAAATGCAGCGCTATCTTTCACTTGCTCGTCTACTGTTAACTGTTCCTTCCATTACGGTTTTCATCCAGGTGTTATATCATTTTACAAGACCAAAACATTTTACCTGTCAGAATTTGATATCCCTAGTTATTTCTCCTTTCCATCCCAGCTTTTCTATGACCTCAATCTTTGTGTTCTTCTTCTGCGCCAGGCATTGACATGCTCTTTCAGCAGTTGTTTCTGTGGCAATTTGTCTTAACTTGTCTGAGAATTATTGAATAAACAAAATTTATTTCTCAGAGTTACAGAAAGTTTCAGAGTTTCTCAAAAGAAACATTCTAGAATCAAATATCAAGGCAGTTATGCTGCACGTTTATAAAAACATTGTTCTTGTTGATCAGAATCCAGATAATTGTTATCTGGGAAAACCACAAGGTGCTCAGTCTCCTTCGGCAAACGTCGAAGGGTGTGAACGCTAATTGTTCCTGTTGCGCGCTGGTCGTATACATGCCCGATGCATCCTTTCGTACGTCCATCCCTGCTGGTCTTACGTGTTGATGCAAGATTCCAGCAGTCTCAGCCTGGATGATTCATCGATTGCAGAGGCACTTTCTAATAGGCGATCATTAATTGTCCCCAGTTTCTCTCCCTTATGCAAATGCAGTGCAGCCATTACGGGTGCTCTTGAAGTCAGTCTGTTAGCTTTTTCATTGCCACGTAACCCTGTATGGCGAGGACAGTAGACCCACATCAGTTCCTAAAGATTCAAGGCTTCTATGGGGGTTTTTAATTCATGCCGTAGCCATCCATTCTGGACCTCCCAAAGCGTGGACTGCAAGTCTGACACAATAATGGCCCTTAATGAAGTTTCAGATAGCCACCCTTAGGGCTGCAGTAGCTGTCTCTACCTCCATGGACAATTCCTCCCTCCCCCCACACATCACACATACACACACACAAACTTTCTCGACTCCCTTTCCCACAAAAAAGCAAACAATGCGATCCAGACCAAATGCCTGCTTGGACAGAGTAAAAAGGTAGTCCCATAGCATATACTGTCGTAGCGGAGTGAAGTGTTAGAGACTTCACCATATTAGGTCCTGCATCGAAAGGTGGGGTGCCTAGTTCCCTTCCTCGCTGTCTTTTCCTTCCATAACTCAAAGAGAAAAGTCAGATACCCATTAACAGCTAGTTAGACTGGAGCGTGTCGGTACCGTCATTCAAACCGGGCACCTTTGCCTCGATAGACTAACGCTCTAACCACTCTGCCAATCGGACGGTCTTGGACAAAGTAGAAGAATTAAAATGACAACGTAGATAACAATATCAACCTGGTGGGAAGAACGAGACACGTAATAGTGAGAATAGCATGCATGAAAAATAACATAACAAAAGATATCCACATTGAAAAAATCAAAACCCAGCTAATAGCATTATGCTTTTTTGGGATCTTGTTCATAATGGTAATGTTGTTTTGTTGGTGCTTTTCCTAGTGGTACAAGGCAGTCTTAGCTCGGGAATCTTCAGGGTTAGAAAACAAACGAGGCAGACGATGAAGAAAAAAAAAACCTTCATTGCAAATAAAGTTCGAGACCAGACAAATGAAGGATACACAAAAACATGGGAAGACGTAGAAGACAAAAAAAAAGTGACGCAAGACATGAGAACCTGACAAATAAACAAATCAAGCCTATGCTCCACAGGGGGATGAGAGGCGAATGATAAGAAGTCGATAAACCTTCGGGAAAATTCTGATCACGTTGTGTCAGGTTACAAGTGTTTTACATAAGTAAATTAATTATGGGCAATTTTATAACGTTTTTTTTTTTTGTTTGTTTGTGGGGTTTTTTTTTTGGGGGGGGGGGGGGGGGGGGGGGGGGGGGGGGGGGGGGGAGAGTTCCTCGATTCGCGTAAGAAGAGAAACTGAAGGAGTTTTTTTTCTTTCTTTTTTTTCGAGTTAAGAGAAAAATGAAGATGCAATGCAGCAGTGAAATTGAGAGGAAAATTGCTGGAGCCTCGCGTGCCATCTGACCAATAGCAGGGCTGGATTCTGGAAATAGGATCTTAGGAGATATAAGAGGGATAATTCCGGAACCAGGAGGAAATCTAGGAGAATTAAGAGTAGGTTGGTTCTGGAGAAATTTAGGGGAAGAATCACGTGGAGAATAATTTGTTGGTGGTATCAGCATGAAAACGTTAAGGAGAACTGAGGAGCGATATAGCAAGACAGAGAGGGGAGAAATAAAACTAGAACTTTTTCTATCCTATGAGCCACGACAGGCCATACCATCGTACATTATCCTCCCAAGAGTCGCCTTGTGCGTCCGTTTGGATAAAGTCAGATTTCCTTATGATTACATTTTACATGATATAAACAAGAGCATGTGTTATATGTGTGTATATATATATATATATATATATATATATATATATATATATATATATATATATATATATATATATATATATATATATATATATATATCCAGACAAACAGACAGACGGACGAACGGACTGTGACGTTTAATGGCAAAAGAGCCTACAGTAATCTAACAGTCTTTTGTGACCTGGTAGAGTACAATGATTTGCTAGCAAAAACCATGCATTTGTAGCCTGTGTTTACTCACTTTTTAATCTACGCCTCTATTCTTTGAACATAAGCAAACGAAGTGTTTACAAACTTTCGTGACCTGCCCGTCATAACAGGTAGCGAATCAGGTTTGCTTACCTCGGCAACTCACGCGAGCTTATCTGTCAATCATGCGATACCTGACAGACCGCACGTGAGACACACAGAATCTTTTAAAGTTCGTACTCATAGGAAGTCAGAAACTCCCGGGCTCTTTGATCTTCAGAAGCGGGCATTCATACAGAGAAAATCTTAGAGAACCCCGTTACACGTATAAATCCTTTGATGACGATCGGAAGCGCTCGACGAAAGACGGGCGTAAGCCTTTATTTTGTAACTCTGTTTCTGTTCCTCGCTACACATAGTAGTGCGAAAAGTAACATCATCTATAGATCAGAGAAAGATAATGATATATAAACTGTGTTTTCTTAAACCTGCTATCAGTTGTCAGTCAGAATTTTTTGATAGTCTAAGCACGTAGTTCTAGAACCATTGTGGAAAATGTGTTAATAGCATTTGTGGGGATTTTCATTCTGATTTTCTGGTAATAGAAATTAGTGTTTACGTGTTTAAAAGTGTTAGCTTTTATCATTATAATTCACTTAGATTTTCTAGCTGTTAAAACCAGTGAAATAAAATAACACGTAGCTATTTCATACCAGATGTTCAGCTATAATGTTAGTTTTCACCACACGCTTTCTCACACAAGAAGAGACGGTTTTAGCTGACTGGGTTATATGCTAGGCGCGACTGATAGTGACAGAACAGAATTCACGTTTTATTTCATTGTGCGTATTAATTATAACTGCCTATTATTTAATATCATACGACTAAACTATCAGACGCCGACAATTAAATAACTATTAAAGACAGGCGATACTTTGTGTAAGTGCGCATCTTCTTCTTCTTCTTCCATCCTTAGCCACCAACCGGCAAAGCAGTGTGTGGCCAGTACGCCTAGTGGCGTCTTAGGGCAACAACAAATTGATCAATCTATTGCTGTTTCCACCACGCCTAGTGGCGTCTTTGTGGAACAAAAACAGACCAAACAATCTATCATTGTTTCCGTAATCAGATTGGTTGGCAAGCAGGTGATCAGCCCACTGGCCGTAAGTGCGCATATACATCATTAAATAATAACTGACATTGTACGCTGATCGTTAAGCGCGAGCAAGGGGCGGGGAGAGTTGCATAACTCCCTCCGATCTATAAAAACTCAGCGTTAGCGAAGGCGAAATGGTAGGCAAAAGAAAATACCTGTGCCGTTTAACTCTAATCAGGACTGACGGAGTGGATAAGAGATCGTCTTGTCCCCGTCTCTGTGCATATATGTAGCTATATAGAATAGTAGCATTTTTCCATAAATGTTTTCTTATATATTCCTAGCAGACCTGATCAAGGGCGTCCAGCGGTCTTCTTTCTTTTTTACTGATTGGTTAATGTTGTCTTTTCTTGGCTTGTGCGTCAGCAATTTCATTTGTGAGCAAGTATTTGCCAACGATACATGAGAAACATTTTAACTTGTAAATTTAACTGGACTTACCAAAACCAGCAATATTTTTTCAATTTTATCAGCCCACTGGGGTGTAAAAAAATAACATTCATTCCCGACTTCTGACAGTCGTATTCAAGCGAAGCATCCAGAAATTTACGCTGTTTCAGAATCGGCACTCTAACATAGAGAGTCAGCCGACAGGATTATCATCATCATCATATGTAACATTTTTAGCAACCAGATGTTTCCCAATACTGGAAGTATTTTCCTCTTTTAACTGTGAACCCTAAGATCACGTTTCTACATCAACTATTGGCGGTGACATTTTGTTCATCCAGGAAAAACCCACACCAGATTCGGCGTTCACCTCCCTAGTCTTTATTTGTTAGAGGATCGACTGGGGCCTATTTGGGAAATAAACCTGACATTTTATATATATTCAGGAAAATTGTAATTCCAAGGGATATCACCAAGAGTAGGTAAGAGTGATTGAGTGGCCACTGTATGAAAGAGAGAGTGACTATTTTTCTTTGTTACAGGGACTTTACCAACATTGGATTTTACTTAAACTTGTTATTTACTGGGTAGCATATAGTAGCCTACTGCTATGGAAACACCTGTTAAAGGTAAATTAGGGAATTCAATACCAACAGAAAAAGAACAAATGAAGAGATGGGCTGAGTACTTCATGGAGGTGCTAAACAGACCACCACCAACAGTAACACCTGATTTTAATAATGAAACACCCACAACCACCTTGCCAATAACTTGCGATGAATTCACGCTGGACGAGATCAAACAAGCCGTTAAAAGATTTAAAAAATTTAAAGCTGCTGGAGTTGACGAAATTTCAGGGGAAATGATTAAAGCAGTTAATGACAACAACCTCTTGAGAATTTTAGATATTATAAATGAAGTATGGAGAGAAGAACAACCACCACAACAATGGAAAGACAGTATTATTGTAAAGTTACCGAAGAAAGGTGATCTATCAGACTGTAATAACTGGCGTGGTATATCTCTATTATCAGTACCTGGAAAATTATTATGTTGCATGATGTTAGAAAGACTTAAATTGCATGCTGACGAAAAGATCAGAGAAGAACAAGCGGGTTTCAGGCCGAAACGATCATGTATTGATCAAATATTCACACTAAGAACAATTATAGAAGAATCAGTGGAAAGGCAATCGCCCTTATTATCACCTTCGTCGATTTTCAAAAAGCCTTTGATAGTCTACACCGCCCATCATTGTGGAAGATACTTACAATCTATGGTTTTCCAACAAAATATGTGAATATAATCAACGCGCTATATGACAATGCAAGATGTTGTGTTAGAACAAATAAAGGGAATACAGAATGGTTTACAGTAGAAACAGGGGTGAAACAAGGCTGTATTATGTCACCACTACTTTTTGGAATAGCTATTGATTGGGTTATGAGAAACTATACCCACAATGAACAATTAGGTATAAAATGGACAAATGGAAAATTCCTGGGGGACCTGGATTTCGCAGATGATGTAGCATTCTTAAGTTCAACACCAAGACAATCCCAAGAAGCAATAAATATTTTGTGTCATCTCTCGGTTAAAATAGGTCTCCAAATAAATGCCTCTAAAACTAAAGCTATGAACTTTTCTAACGAGACCTTTGATATCATCTTGAACGGGGAAAAACTACAGAAAGTTGAAAGTTTCAATTATTTAGGCAGTAAAATGACTCAGGTGGTGACACAACAAGAGAAATCCATACTAGAATTGCTTTGGCAGCTAGCGCCTTCAATAGATTATCTAACATTTGGAAATTACGATCATTGAATATACATACCAAGCTTCGTCTGTTTAATTCAAATGTTATCTCAGTGTTAACATACGGCTGTGAGAGTTGGAAAATAACAAAATCATTGGAGAACAAGCTGAATACATTCGAGAACAAATGTCTTAGAAAACTCATGAACATCAGTTGGAAAGAATTCAAGACTAATCGACAAATAAGAGAAGACTCTAGGCAGAAATATGTCTCCGACTATATAAGGAAAAGACGATGGTCATATATCGGTCATGTCCTACGAATGCAAAACAACAGAATACCACTACAGGCGCTCACTTGGGTTCCTGAGGGTAAGAGGAAAAAAGGAAGACCAAAAGAAACACTCAGAAGAACAAGAATAAGAGAAGGAAGAACGTTGGGATTAAACAATGTGCAAGAGCTAAGAGGAGTGGCGTCACAACGAACAACCTGGAGAGCACTGGTTTCTGCCTTATGCGCCGTGTTTGGTGCTTAAAGAATTTATTATTATTATTATATAGTAGGAACTTGTTTTCTTTACTGTTTACTCTGTAACATAGTGCTAACCTTCGACCTTAGGGTTATTAATTTTTTGGGGTTCTTTTCTCCATAGGAGGAGGGCACATTTATTCTGCTATTTCATATGTATGTAAATCCGATTTTATTTGATCTTTCTTTAGATATTTGGTTTTGTCAAGTTTAATGATAATAAACAACAAAGAAAACTTAACTTTGTGTGTTGGTCAGACCTATACCCAAGTAACCGTAGTTGTTCATGTGTGTGTCTTGTTGTCACATAGCTGTGTGTGTGTGTAGTTAAACTTATATTTTTATGTATGAGGAGAGCATGATTGTCTTGGACTAAATTATAGTCGTATAGATAGGCTGGAATAGAGAAACTTACTCATTCCATAGACATATCTTTTTCCTTAAGCTATCACCCGTGAAATCTATTTCTCACACCTTTCTCACGTACTTGTGGCCGGGCAGGGTAGTGGGGGTTGCTGTTTAACTCGAGAGTATTAGATTTTGATTACTAGCTAGCCTGCTAGAGGTGATGATTTCTCTCTACAGACTTACAGGAAATTTACCAGGTTCGGGGACAATCCTCTATGATGTTTTATTTTTAGAGCATATGGTTATTATTTATGTTGCACCTGCAACGATTAGCTTTGGCATGATCCTTTAATCATTGGTATGATGGCTAACTGCAAACATATGATTCGTCAACAGCATTTGTGTTCAATGAAACAAATGTTTATTCAATTTCCAACAAGAACTGGGTTAAGTCAAATGGTAACCACACCAAATTTGCATAATAGCATGTTGACATTTAATAAACAAGCATAAAAAGTCAATGCATTATTTTAATGATGCAATATTTCTTATTGCATCTCGTAATCTTTTCAAGTTGCTAAAACATGGCGTGGCTCCTCTATCCTTCTAGTGTTCCTTCGTTTATTTGTTAATGTGGTCTAAATTTCACGTTTTTCTTATCTCTTCATTTCAATGAAGAGCCAAACTTTCTCTTATTCATTAGTATTCCTTAGTTTGACTTTCTCTCAGCTTAAGGACCTTCATTCTTGGTAAAAGGTTCAGATATATGCCTGGGTTTACAATTCTTTACCCAGTTTTCGAGCGTAGCTCCGTTTCAGTTATGACTGTGGGCTCTAACAGTTATTTCATGCAATTCTTAGCACTACTTACAGTTTTCATGAATTCACAAACAAATTATTCTACGTTTCGAAATTACACAGTTGCTTTAATTGTGCGAAGTCAATCTCCTCTATAGAATATCACTGAGCAAAGAGAATTTCGTCTTGTCTCCACCGCTCTAAATTCATTACTGACTAAAAAAATGGCTTCGTCTCTTGTTCATTCCGGGGAAAAAAAGACTCAGCCTACCCATTGGTGGGAAATCACGTGACCAATGCTTGGCGTTACGAAGCGAAGCTTAGCCTAAAATAATGCGTGGCTTTTCGAAGCTAACCTGGTTTAATTAAACATCTGCGCCAAGACTTTTTTAATCTTCTGTTTCTATAAAAATTTATTTTATATGTTAATATAGTCTGTATCTGAAAACTTACGGTATACGCGGTTACATACAGATCCCGGGGCCCTGCAAATGTATCCCGTAGGGAGACATTTGAGTACTATCAATAACAAAAATCCATCCCCAAAAATTTCTAAGTTCAAAAAAATTTTCAGAAAAATTTAAAGTTCAAAAATTTTTCTAAGTCCAAAAATATTTCCAAAAAAATTTAATTTAATTCCTATACTGGGGTCCTATGTCTATATGAGGTCGTCTGCTATGTAAAAAAAACTAGTAGTGGACATCAACTTCAAAAAGTGTAACTTATTCATCACATCATAATATTTTTCACCAAATTTACAAATTGGCAACACTGCCTAACAAAATCTGCAAAACACTCATAAGGTCATCACTAAAACAAAAATGTGACGAGTGGCAACACTGGGGAATGAACAATAAACTATCTTATTTGCAGAACTTGGCTGGATTATCATAATCTATTACATTTCATTCAAAAATATAGTTGATTACATTCTCTTGGATGTGGTGGGGGTGTTATCTCTTTTCTGTTCCTGTTATTTACTCCATATATAATTCTGCAAGACTTAACAAATCTTTTTTTTTTTTTTTTTTTCTAGTGAATGAGCCACTTGCTCATTATTACATGTAGAAAACATCTCTAAACATAATATGCATATTTATCATACGATAATACAACCAGCATCATTTTTATAAGTAATCATTTTTCACAATAAAAGCATTAAAACCTCATGGCTTATCCTTATTTATTTATTTGTATGTTTCCTTGTTATAGACATTTTCCAAATGGTAAGTGTATAAACTCGTTCTAAGTCCGTCACTGTAGAAAATGTTCTATATTACATTTTTTTTTTTTTTTTTCAAAATATGTGATGTTTGTCTCTAATATCCGTACGTCTGGTGGTGATCCTGTCCATTAGTCAGTTATTTCTAATCATTCCTTCTTTTCTGTCAATACAGTATTTTTATTAATTTTTTTTTTTATTTTTTTTTTTTTTGAACTCTTCCCTAGAAATATTATTTTATATATATATATATTTATTCTTCAACGATCTTCTTTGACTTACCATACATCAATTTTCAAACATCAAATTATTCAGTAACCAACAGACGAATGTGTTACTATCATTTTATGAAATATAAGGGAAAAGAAAATATAGTTTCCAAATCATCATGAATTTTCTACATTGGGTTCCGTATTACTTTATTTTCTCTTTTAAGACAACTGCTTATACTTTTGACAATATGTATCCATGTTGTCACTCTCGAGGCATCCTTGTATACAATTTATATTTGTCTCCTTTTTTTTTTTTTTTTTTCATAACACCAATGTATCATTTATGGTGTACCAATATCATTGTATCTATTCTAGTCCTCCTGTTATCTTGAGAATTCATCCTTAGTAACTCCCTATGTACCTTATCTAGCAATACATTTATGCAAAACACATCAAACAATTATTTATGGAAACATTTATCTGAGATGTAAGAACTTTTGACAATATGAGATGAAAAAAAATTTTGGGGTCATCACTCAAAAAATGTGACATAGAAAGGAAGAAAAAATATTCAATTGATCGTGAGGAATCTACAATATTCTTATAAGACAAAGTTCCTTGCACTCTGACTACTATTTAACCATATTATTTCTGGTTATCCTTGCATACAGTGTACCATTTCCATTTCCTTTATAAGTCCAATTCATCGCTCATGGTGCTCCAATATTTTAAAATGTGGATCCTTCCTATTCCTCTTATTCTGTACTGGAAATATATCCTTATTAATTGTCCATGTACTATATCTGTGACATGTCTGTCCTTGGGATAACGTTATTTTCTTATCCAATATCCTCGGGGTGAGCAAATCTCAGTATGTCCAATTTCATCAACCATTTATTTATTTTCTCTCCTGTAATTCTGGGTATGTTATGAGTATAGTACATTGTCAATTTATTCTAACTATCTTACAACATTCTGTAATTCGTGATAAGGAATAGTCATTTGTTATACAACAATGTTCATATTACAAAGGCAATGAGCAAAAATCAAAAAAAAGATATCTTCTCCAAAAATGCGGATGTATCTCTATTTCCTTTACCTCTGGGTGTAGCAATTATTCAGTCATTATTTTTTTTTCCATTATTTAATCTCCATTTTGTGTCCTTAGTACCTGTGGTTCCATGGGATTATCATAATTCATTTATGTCTCTTGTCTACTGATAATCCTTCAATAATGACTTCAAATATGGTCCTCATATGTGCAACAATCATCTGCTCTGATTTGTTCCATGGTATTCATCAAATATTCTATTATATCCTTGTCTTATCTCGTAACCACGAAAGACTAAGATTATTCCTCCTCCAATGTTAATGTGGGGGATTTTGTGCATCAACATTTCAACAAAATCTCAGCTGTGACAACATAAAGTTTCACCTTAATATAAAATGTCATCTTCATCATACATAACCTGTTGCTTCTTCATCTCATGTGTCATTAGTGGTTATCATGCGGTAATGGGGTATTTCATTTGCTAGGTCAGCATGTGCAAATGCTATTTCTTTAACATGGGCAAAGGCATCATCAACAAATAGGTGCAATTTGTTCAATCTGGGGTTAGCATATACTAATGCTCTCAAGGGATTCTTCATTTGCAGAAATTCAGCATGCGCAAATGTCATTGGGGTATTTGTGATAGGCAGTAAAATTTTTTTGACAGTACTAATATACATCTGGGTCTAAAATAATAATGTACATTTGAAATACTCCTGTGGAGAAAAATAGCATAACCTACAATATTAGTTTTGGGTATGAATTATGTGCTGTTGAGAGATGTCATAGTATGAACAGTATGATTGATCAAGGTGATAGATATAAAGGAGTTTAGCATAATATAGATCAAAGAAATATTAGTATGGGGTAAGAAAACAAAACTACTGGCGTACAGTGTCTGCATGAAAATACAGGACTCTGGATCTGCAAGGACAAGAGGTCTGGTGAATGAAACATGGAATATGATTCGTTTCAAAAGTAGAGATCAATGTTACAACAGAATAGTATGACACATGTGTTATAGGTAAAGTTGTGTAACATTCTGAATATCAAAAACTGTCTGACTAATAAGGGTGTCTGTAAACAAAGAACATTGTATCATCTGTGTCATCTTTATTTCAATAATCCAAATAAAATGTCTAACTAGAATCCTCCGTGGGCTGGTCTTGATTTCTTTCTGGGCATCATTATTCTAAGGCTGGAAAAAATAACTTTCTCAGTGAGGCTTTGACATCTTAGTCTGTAAGCAAGTCATTTGAACTGTCCAAGACTGAAAATAGAGTACATGGGGAGAGTTAGTACATTGTTAAAAATTAAGTGCACATTCGCGGTGACGGTACATGGGATGGCATGTACATTGAAGACTTGAGGGGCGTGTCTCAGCAAAGTTTTAGTAGTTCCTTCAGTTTCTCTGC